>CM031240.1:343851839-344167377 GCA_018340775.1 Taxus wallichiana var. yunnanensis | reverse complement strand
GGATTTAAATTCAGCTCCTTCTTCGGAGCATATGGAGCTTTCTATTGATCAAGATATTCTCGGGGTCGTTTGGGGGATTTCTTTAGTCTATCTTGAGTGTCCCTCTCATGAAACCATGGGCTCTTCTCCAATCATCACTATGGAGGATACTAATTTGGATGCGGCTCAAGAGCAATATCTTGACAACACCCCCTATGCAACATGAGCGGATGATAATGACATTGTTCTCAACATTCTTGAGAAATTCAATAGGGCATTTTTGGTCATCAAATATTTGAAGATATATACTGAGAAAAGACTCAAGAAAGCATCAATAAAAATTGCCTTGAACTCATCAAGTTTTCTAATAACTTGGTTGTGAAATGCATCTCATCTATTGCTACTAAGAACGTTGTCGACACTCTTAAGAAAATTCACTCTATCTAATGTCTATAGTTTTCTTAGATATTTTTTCCTTCTTATTTTTGGATGCCTTCAAGCTTGTTCACTTTATGCTTAATGGCTTCATCTATCCTAAAGGGCTTTTTGTACTGAGGATGGGCGTTCTTTCAAAACCCCTAATTTTAACCTTTTCCAAAAAAAAAAAAATTAATAAAAATAAAAAATTTAAATTATATAAAAATTGAAAATTAATCATTAATTTTAAATTTTGTATTAATTTTTATCGCCTTTTAATATTTATTTATTTTAAAATAATTTTTCCTAAATATTTTATAAATTATTATTTTTATTTTTAATAATTTGGATAAATTACATTGACCCTCTCTGGTCTCTAAAAGAATGTCTCCGCACTCCCGTTCTTCACGACACATGACCCTATCCATGGCGGTGGTAGTAATCAGGAAGGGTTCGAGACCATTTCGTGGATAAACTTGGCATTTGGAAATGGAAATGGGAGTCCCAGGACTAGCGAAAATATTAAGATTGATGGTAGAATGGATCCACATATTGCTAGGGACAGGGAGATTGCTGACAGTAAAAAGAAGACTCCCGGTAATGATGGAACAACAGATCGATAGGGATCCATACACTTCAAGATGCTGGTTTCAGATCTTTTAATGGGAAGGAAGCAGAGGCCGGCCGACATAGAGGAATGGAAGCCCTTCCTTTGCTGAAGTTACTTCCTAGGCTAGAGGTAGGAATATGGAGAAACCCCTGAAACCCTCTCAGATGATACCGATGCTAAAGATAGAGGAAGATCTGCTTCACAAGGTGTTAAAGGAGGAGGAAAACCTTACTCAGCTTGGCCTCATATGTAGGTTTAACAAGTTTTGGCCTAAACTCTCTCAGCTACATGACTGGATCGCACAAAGATGGAGAGAAAAAACACAAGGTAAGATTGAGCTTTATCCTTGTGCCAAAGCATATTTTATTGTTGTCTTTGAAACCCCTGAAGATAGGGATTTGATTTTCAAACAATATTGGGTTTGGGGTGAACATGGGCTCATGTTCAAGCCATGGTATCCGTCTTTTGATCCCTTAAAAGATTCCTTTGATACCTACCCTGTTTGGGTTCGTTTTCCAGGACTCCCACTTCAACTCTGGAATAGATCATGTTTGCTTGCCATAGGTAATGCTCTAGGATCATGTGTAAAATTTGATGATAATACCTCTATTTAGGTACATACTACTTATGCTCGAATCCTTGTAGATCTTGATACCTCTCAAGATCTACCAACAAAAATCAAACTACAAATTGGGGATAGAATTTGGGAACAGAGATTGGACTACAAAGTCTTGCTTTCAGATGTCGACGTTGCTTTCAAATTGGTCATATTTCAGAGGATTGTGAATATTCCAAACACAAAGGAAAACCTACATGGTGGAAGGATTCTCTACCTGAACATCTAACAATAAATCCCCATACCGACCCGATTGTGGAACTCCCACAAGCTAAGAACACTTCTGAGAAGAAAGCTTCCTCTCCTCAGGATGCTCTCCTGGCTATGGGCCACATCCCTATCAAGTCAATTGAAGTGGTTATTCCAATCTCAGTGGAAGAAGGAAATGAGGAATGGAAGGTAGTGGATAGGAAAAAGAAGGGATCTCAATCTAAACCCTTCATTGTCTCGGACAAGACATGAGTCTTGTCCTGTTATGGGTTATCATCACTACATCTGGGCTGTTGGCCTATTGTGCTGCTACAGAGTAGCTACTTTTTAGCTGAAAGTTTGTTGGTTTTTTGTTTGTGTGTACTTGGCAAATTCTTCTCTGCTTATTGGGCTTTGTCGTTTTATCTTGATTCGATCTCTCTTTGAAATACTGATTTTGTCAAATCTAGCATTTGAGCACTGTTGTACAAGGGTATAGTCCCTTTCAAAAAACTATTGACCTTTAATAAAAAAAAATTATAATTTGTATTACTTTTAATTTTAACTTGATTTATTAATTTTTTTTTTTAATTTTAAGTTTTCCATTTTTAATTATTCAATATTTTTTTGTTATTTTTAATTTTTAATTTTTAATCATTTATATTTTTATTAATTTTTATTTACTTTTTTATTTTATTATTTTTTAGTTTTTGTTAGTTTTGTTCAATTTTTGAATTTTTATCAATTTTTTATTTTCTATTTTTAAAATTAATTTTTATTTTTTAATTTATTTCAATTTTAATTACTTTTTTATAAGTAAAAAAAGGGAATTAAGCCCAACTATATTAATAATAATGATTCAGAACAAAAAACTTGATAAATAGGTGATGGTAGCAAATTAAGCAACCCAAAATGGTGTGGCAAATTACAATATAATAGAACTATAACGAAGGCCATATATTTAGTTCTTATCCTTATAGGAGCTTGAAACTTCCACTTTGTAGGTTCCTTTGGATTGCAAGCTTCTTCTTCAATGATCATGGCCGCTAATGTGTCATCCATTTTGAAGCTTTGAATTTATTAACATGGATCCCAAACCTTTGCACAAATAACATCTAACTTCTTCCCTGCGTGACACTTTCCAATGCAAGAGCTTTCGTGAGTGACCACATTTGGTCTAGACCCATCCCAATATCAAGTCCCAGTTGCTCCATATTTTCGTGTATGGCAAAAGAGTTGTTTTTCCCTAGCGAGCAGTTTGCACCCCAATAATATGAATGACTTTGAGAGCATCCAACTTAAGCTGTAAACTTTCTAGGGTCCCACGAGACTTTAACCACTTCCTCTAAAGTGGCAGCATAGATAGTTGAGCTTTGAGAAAATTAGTGGATATCCAACGAAGAAGCCTCAGATATTTCATACCCTCAATCAATGTGCATTACCAAAAATCCAAAGCCTCTTTTACCATAATTTTAGTTCCATTTTCGAGTAGATGACCAACGTTCAATAGTTGCCTTAACTTCCAATCATTAATCATTAATTAGTTAGAGGAAGGAAAAATGCACGTCCTCCAGAGAATATTTGTGAAAAAAATTTACATTTATCTTATGAACTGTATTTTTTGTTGTATCCCTACCAAGACTTCCCTTGGTACACTTGGCAGGGCCAACAATTCCTTTCCTTTCCCCATGAATCTAGTGAACCAATAACCCAATTTGCAGAGCAATAAGTAGGTGCCCGAGACAATGATGGAACTGGGATTATAAATCCATTCACATGCATAAGTTCATATGTTGGAGCATGCGGGATAGTGCCAATTAAAACCCACAAGAGTTGGAATAATCCTCGCATGGAATGACAATTAATGAGAATATCAGCTATGTTTTCCTTTCTCCACCACCTTTCTATTAATATGAATACCTTCCTTTTCAATTATCCCCCCCACAATCACATTCAATTCGTTGGATTGAAGGCATAAATAATTTTGGGCACCTTGCTTAGTATTAAGTTCAACCCCAATATTAGCGAGCTTTTCCGCCACTTTGTTAGCACTTTTGTAGATGTGAGAGATTGGAAGCGTCCCAATGAGAGTTTGACAATCATCCACAATACCAATCATCTACTAGTGTTTGATTTGTCCTTTTTTATTGCATTGACGATGATATGAGAATCGCCCTTAATGTGCAAATTATCCCAACCCTTTTTCTTAACAATAAACAAACCACATCGGAGGGCTTTTGCTTCAACATAGTTGTTGGAGCACTTCCCAAGGGCCTCTCAAAGGCGAATGGGTTAGCTTTGTAGAGTTCCTAAAAGCTCACCAAATCCAACACATCGAGGATTATTTCTAACAACACTATCAAAATTAAATTTGATAAAATCATCATTAGGAGGCTTCCAAATTTTTTTCTTTAGATGCTATCAATTTTATGCTAACCCCTTTACTTGTAATTACTTTTTAAATTTTATTTTTTAAAAAACTTTTTTAGTAATTTTGTTTTAGTTTTTTTATTTTTAATTACGCTGAAGGTGTTCCCCCTATGGGAAAAGATCTTCCAGACATTTCCACAACTATATTAACATTGTGACCTTTAGGACGTTTTTTCAAGGCGTTTAACTTTGACGTTCGTTTGTATGTTTTCACTTTTTACGGATAGTTGCTTTTTCGTGGGTATATTTAACAGTGCGATGGGAAAAATAGGGCTATGAGTATGCGGTATGTTTTTTTCACGGAGATGGATGATTGGTGGAAGGATTTGAAGTATGGGCCGTAGATCCAAAGCTAAAGCCCTAGAAATGGGCAAACCCTAAGTGACTTATATTCCTCTCTTCTTGCAACGAAAATTCTATGGATTCTCGGTCTTTGCTGGTCCATGGAATATAACAGGTTAAGATTTATGATTTGGATGTGTTGTTGCACATATGTGTAAATTTGTGAATAGGTTTCCAAAATCACCTAGAATATATTCAGAGCAGCAGATGGAAAGTCTGTAAAAAGTGGTACATGTCATCCATGAAAAGGGTCGGTTCATCTTTTCTCATGCCTTCACTGTACGTGGTGATGCCACATTAATTCTCCATCTCCTGAAGGGAAATTTTCTGATTCTTAACAAAAATTGCAGGGGTCGTTTACTTTGGGGAAATTGCAAGGGTAGTAAGTTTATTGAAGCTATCTACAGAGATCACAACCTTTGAGGAAATTCTGAATGGCATTTGAATTATATAAAATCTATGAAAACAGAAAGCAAGAGAGCGGGAATGAAAAACCAATTCGGTCTCTCTAAAAGTGCCTCAGTAGATGTAAAACAAGCTCAAGCATTTAAAATTCCACAAGATGACATACAAGAACTGCTTATAGGATGTGCAGAAGTTGTATCATATTTCCAAATTTTAAATGCAGCTTGCCCTTACTTCAGATTTGGGTATGTTGCTACAAATGGTGCAATTGCAGAGGCATTGAAAGATAAAGATAGAATACACATAGTTGAATTCCATATTGTTGAGGGAAGCCAATGGGTTACATTAATTCAAGCACTTGGGAGAAGGGAAGTTTCCCCACCCCATGTTTGAATTACAGGGATTAAGGCGTGGAGTTTACACGAGAAAAATGAGGCATTTGAGCTGGTAGACAGAAGAATTGCAAAAGGAGAATCTGAAATCGATAAGGAAGAGATAGTAAGGGTAATCCACATTGCTCATCTATGCACGTAAAGCACTCCAGAGACATGACCATCAATGTCGAATGTTGTGTCGATGTTAACTAGCAGCGAGAGATTTTGGTTCAGCCCACTCCACCGACTTTTATTGATGTCGGCTCCAATTTGGAATCCATTAATATGAGGTGGATGGATTCTTTGATGGTTACATCAACGGAACTCCCCCTTTCCGTTTCTCTTGAGACAGGTTAGGGGAAAAGTGGTTTTACATATTATTCTCATGGGACATTTAGCACATGGTTTTAGTAATTTTATGGAGGCGTCACTTTCTAGGTGAATTTCGCTAGCTCGCTGGTGAATTAACCAGCACATCCATAATTTAGGGTTTACTTGTTTATATACTGTACTCTTTTGTTGAAAGAATCAGTTTTTGATCTCTCTTCTTTTCTTTTTAAGTTTAGATTTGACTTCACAGTAAAATTTGGGGTTTTTGTTTTTCATGTAGAGCTGCACACAGTTTAGAGAGAAGAGAGTCTGGAACAATAATAGATGGCACAGAGGAATACCTGACTGCCCAGGTGAGGGATCCTTACTTAGGCTATGAACATTCTCAGTCTTCAAAAAAATTCATCCTCCTTTCTCTGTAATTATTTTCTAGGTCTCGCTACTGGTTGTGTTCTTTTTGCAGGGTTTTGGTGGATTTTGACGGTGGGCGTAGAAGATTTCATTGACTATATAAATAAATTTGTTGTGTGTACGTTGTCTGATGATGTTTGCCCATATCGGCAGGGTTGCATGGGCCGGCCACAAATCACCTTGAATATGGCATCCTCCCAATCCATAAAAGATACACAACCCATTCTATTGTACATTTAATACATCCATATTAGTTTGGCACATTATGCAACCCAGTGGAAGAGACTGCTCTTTACAACATGCTATGTCCTTCACAAATAGGCTAGAAACAATTACTTCTTAGTCACACCTTCCTCAATGTGACATGGACCAGAAGCATATTTTCCTTGATCAAAGGTTTAGAAAGGGAAAAAGAGAACATAGGAGTGATTGTAACACTGAACTCAGACCAAACTGTGAATAGTGACAACAGTTGATAGAAAACACAGATCTTTTGAGTTTTATGCATGAATCTGATACTTTCTCATTCACTTAATCAAGTGGTCCACCATTTCTTTGTTGTATCTAATATTGAAGCTACACAATACATTTTAAGTTTTTTCTGTCTTCTCAGGTAGGCCATTAAACATTTTAATGCAATGTACTACTGTATTTTCTTTTATCTCAATCCATTCTCTCCTTGGATATATTCTCATGTAGTTGCAGAGGCATATATTTCCGCCTACAACCCAAGATTCAAACATCATATCTATTTTTTTGCTCCAAAGAAAATCCTTTAGCTTTCATTTTTTCATAGCATTTGCAAGCCTCCCCTGGTTTGCCATTCAGAAAGAATCCATCCAACAAAATGATACAATAACTATCATCAGAAACGATGCTTCTCCATAACATTCCACAACTTTAAGGCATTCTCATGTTGGCCCTGTAATGCCCCATTGGGCATCGACTTCTGTTTCTGCCACCTTGCCCCCATTGCTTTTCGTTGAACGTTTATTTGAGCTCCCTTTTTATCATCGGGTGACTTTGACCATATCGCGGAGTTATCTTGGTATAGTTTCTTTCCTTCTTTCGCTTTGTCTCGCCATCTCGTTCTGTCGCAAGTGCGCTTTTGTTTCCGGGGGGTCATTTCTAACTGTCGTCTAGTGAGCTTATCATGTTTTTGATCGGTGTAATGCGTAATGACTTTTGTTGTTAAAATTTCTAATAGATATTAAAACCTTTTCAAGGGCGTTTAGAACGATAACGAGGCTGAATTTTATTGCATTGTTTTGACAATTTCAACCAGATAAAATTATTAATTTATGGAGCCAGTTGCAGAAAGCAGATCTCTAACTAAGAAAGAAGCACGTGATAAATGTATATGTCAGGTCTGTGTAGAAATAACATCACATTTTTTAAAAAAAATGAAAATCACATATAGGCGGGAGCTGTAAGCACAAATTAATATACATTTTTCTGTAAGTGGATAAGAATGCATTAAAGGTGTAATATATTGGAACATATTCATGTGTCTGGTTATAAGTAAATGGTGTTTGGTCTCCTCCCAACCACCCAACCTGCCAACTATTATGACTGTCACGTTTTTATACGTTGCGTGAGGGAGATGGGAGTCGGTGGAGGCCTATTTTTCTTCACCAGGATCTCCTTTTGATTCTGTTATTCAATGCTTTGGGCGCAATGGTTGGCATGGTGGTTAGATGAAGCTACAAGCTAGTGTAGCAGGCTGTCCAACTATGTTGTTATCTGTTCAGTATCGAATGCAGTCTCATGTCGGAGTCTCCTTCGAAAACCCAGATTACACCGCCCATGTAGTCGCCACGGGCACTCTCAGTCTGTTAGAGGCCGTCCGCATCCATGTCCAGACCACAGGGCGCAAGATGTGCGTGATCTATTGGCCAGCAGAGCCAGAGATGTGAGAACGGGTAGAATACCCAGGTTCAAATTCCCGGGCATGTGAAATCGTCGTCGTGAAAGACGTGATCGGATCAGCAAATTGCGCAGCGCGATGGCAGTATACATCTTTACGGGCATTTGACCCAAGGTCGAATCCCGCTGTTAAAATGTATCTGTCAAGCATTGTAAGTGGGGCGGATCAAAACTGGGTTGCAGAACAAGCTCTGTTTGGGCAATCTCGAGGCCTCCAGGGATTGAGACTTCTCTGGGGACTATGTGGAAGCAATATGGCTTCTTTTGCAACTGGGACGAGATTGAAATTATAGGGCTCTTGATTTTTCTCGCCGGTAGAGAGAATCTGTTCATCTGCTAGATTCAATCCATATAGTCACACAAATTCGACAAGTTTTTGGTGAAAATTTGGAGATAAACAGAGGAAGAACACTTCAGCCTTTCGAGGGACTTTTTTTTTATCAGGTATTTGTTTGGAAAACCATTTCAGCACTTCATATGGTACAGTTTACAAACACAGATATTTTGGCAAACAGCTGATAAATGCAATCAGCCTGGCCATAGAAATTCAGCAAGTGGTTTAGCCGAGAAAACATACTATATAGTTGAAATTGTAATATTGGTCTAATTAGTAGCTTAGGAAGAACACAGTATCAAGTTTTTTCATATGCAGTGCTAGACAACAGTGCAAATGGCCACGACAGTTGCACCTCTCTGCAGTTGGCTTATTGCCGCATGTGTTTCTAGGACTGCATTTGAAGTGTATAGCGATGAGCCAAAGGCTACGTCTTCTCCTTTGGGAAGGAGAGCTAAAAGGTGAATTGGACGTTCCAGACAGTTTTCAGCAAGTTACTCATCGAGTCTACTTTGTAAGGATCATGCAGAAGCAGGAGGAAGTTTGGTTGCCTGTGTGGTTCAATCCTTCAAGGCTTGGGTTCGTGCTTTTCCTTTGAAGCATGTCCAGAGTACAATAGCTCCCAGTTTTTTTTTTTCCAGACAGCTTCTTTGGATCCAAACCTATTAAGATTTGTCGGAGGCAGCAGAAATTAAGAGCTACAGGCAGAGAAATGGCTGTTGCTGTGCAACCTGTGAAGGATCCAACAGAGAAGAAGAAAATCGCTACCAAGCAAAGAAGGGCAGCTTGAGACGATCAATACATGGGAGCTCATGGAAGGGTTAGAAGACAATACTGGAAGCAGTCCTTTGGTTGTGGTTAACGAGATTGCCATGAAGAAATCTGTCGATCGAACGCTAGACCGGTCATTTTCTTTTCACAGCGTCAAGGACGTCGAACAGCTTGCCAGAGACGAGCCCAAATGCTCCGTCTGGCACAGAGTTACTCCCGGCGTGAAGCTCGCCAATGAAAAGCTCAAGTTTTCGTCCAAAGAAATGGAAGAGGCAGGAGGGCGAAGCTGAATCTGGAGAAAAAGGCAAGATATCTCTACACCTTTCTACTGCTATTATATTTATAATTATTGCGAAATTGAACCACTTTTTCCTTGCATTGATATGTCGGTTGGATGTCATGATGGGAGATTCCCCTTTCGCTCGTTTCTTCTTGTTTTAGCTTTTATCATTGACAGGTATGTGGGTCGAAAGGATGCGTGTGCCCTCTCCTCCGAATGTTATGTTTCTCTTACTCGAATGATAGACTTTATGCTGTTTGTTTATGTATTAATTCTTCTTTGTGATTGAGTTGCGAGTTATTATGTTGATCAACTAGTATTTTCGATATTATGGAAGTAAGTTACGATAACTATGAAGCTCCTCCCTAGCACCCAAGTTGTCTTTTGATGTTTTTTGTTAGCTCCTTCGCAAGTCCCTTTGATAACCTTTTTGGCATCGAGAAAGAAAGGTTGTAGGATTGTGTGAGCAATGCGTGGGCTAGCCAACTTAGATTTTTGGTATTAAAACTGGTAGAATGAAAAGGTTTGTGTGCAATGTGTTTGCTGTCTCGCGTGTTTAGACTCTTATACTATCTTTCATCTTGTTTCTAGGCTTTTAAGGCCATCCTCTAGAAGTACCTTGACCATCCCTATCAACTTGAACCATAACTACCTTTTCGGATCAACTAAGCTGGAGGTTTCATTGTGCGAATCCAGTATCTCGTTGACACTAGAATAGTTTGGTCTAATCCCCCTCTCGAATGATTGCTTTGATGGCGCTCTTCTATTTTTCCTAACTTGTATTATTTTCTCCCTTGTGATGTTAACGCTATTAATTAATATTGGTCGGTTTTTATGCACGTAATTACCGTAATAGTTTGTGATGGAAATTTTCTTAAATGTGATTAATCTTGGGAAAAGCTCGGCTTTCATTTGATAATCTTATGGATTCATAGCGGAAGGTTTTGTTTTGATAATGTCACTTAGAAATTATGTTTGTATCTATTTGTGTGACGGTTGACTATGTTACCAAGGGTTTTCGTAAAATATGGTTGTTTTGGGACATGGGTAATTTATTTTAAATTAACCAAACATTAGTAGTGTTGTGGAGGTTTGCAAATATTTAGTGTTATAAAATTTGTTGATGACATTATTGTATACCCTGGTGTGACGGAACTCCCTTCTTCTCTCGCATGTTTGTTACTAGCTTGTAAGACTTTGACCCTTCTGGGATGATTGGAAAATCTTTGTAGTTAATGGTCAAAACTAGTATACTTTTCCTTCGCTTCGAAACTTATGTTGTACGTATACTCTAATTGATTTCCGGTTTGAAACTCAATCATGCATGGCCTTTTGTGTTAAATTTTGAAACCCGTGATTCCCCTTTCTTGGGCCGATCAACTCTTGTTCTTTTAGAAATATATTATTTTAACCTACGCATTTGGTACTTGTGATAAAATTCTGGAGGGTTGGTACTTTATATCAAATTGCACTCTTGTGATTGTTATTTAATTATTTACTTGATGGGAATCCTGCTTTGTTAGATTGGTTATTTCTCCTTTAGGGCCAAGGGCCTTTCTCTTTCGGTTGTTATATTTTCGTTGTCTTTACTCCTAATGGAAGTACATGGTCTTCTTCCTTGTTTAGCATCGTGGAAAATTATTATAACTTGAAGTGTTGATAGTGTTTAGAGGTTTGACCCAAATTCTTGTAATAAAGTGCTTCTTTTCATGATATTGTTAGATAATAGTTATGGTGGTTTTGTGTAGCCTTATCTTGCTCAGTTCTCGTGAACTGACTCTTGTAGAAAATTTGTTGCAGATGGATTTTGCGTGTAGATGAGGGATAGACTTGTGGACTTTGTCATCTGAACTTTGAAAACCGTGCATTGTGTGACCATCATTGAAATTATAAGAAAATTTGGTTATTGTGGTTGAGTGACTTTGTGGAGTATCAGTATTTTAAGAATTGATGTAATCTTGTTTTGTTCTTGTAAATGAGTGTTGCTACAACTTTTCCTTGAGAATAAATTTTGAGTTAAACCTTGCTATGACTTAGTAATAAAGTGTCATAAGTAAACTAACATAGGATTGTTTAATACTTATGGAAGTTAAATTAAAATTCTATTCAAATAAAGTAACGTAGGGGTCACCAACTTGAGAGCAAGAAATTCTTTAAGTAATCAAGGGCAAGACTATCATTGCAGGTAAACTTTATAACATGATAACCCTAGCTCCTCTAGTGAACATTATTCCTTTTATGGTGAAATTTGTAAAATGACCCTAAGGTGAAATGAACTGTTAGTTGTTTGAAGATGATAAGATTTATTAAGCCAGAGAAAACAAATTGGAGACCTCACCATCTTTCTCACCACCATTTGGAAAGTAAATTTTTACTCCTTGTTAATACTTTTAGCGAAGCCTAAGTAAAGTTGTTGATAATTCTGGTTAAGAGCTCTAGCTTCAATTAAATACTGACAATAACTAATGAGGCCCTAAAGATGTTTCATCTCGACCTTCTCCCTCTAACCCTTTTCCAAGGCACCTTGTATCACTTCTCTTAAGTGTGTTGAACTTAAAACCATGTTGTCTTGTGGGCAAGAACGAATCTTAGTAGCGTTAGTGGTGAGTAAATGGCCTTGTGGAATTTAAATACTCCTTTTTCTTGATAAACGAATTAAGCAAATAAAGGTCATAATAGAGAAGATTTAAAGATAATTACTTTGTGTCAAAGGAATAAACTTGGCTTGGCAAGTTGAATTATACGAATCATATCTTGAGCCTCCTTGAAAACGTAAGCTAAGAATTGCAAGATGTCCTTTTAAAATAAATAACCCTCAAGAATATCTCATTGTGGTTGGCCCTAACTGTAAGTGTGTTCTGTGATTGGACTTCTATGTTGTCTTGTCAAAGAAAAAAATGTATTGTCCTTGATAGGTGTGAACGTTTCCGTGCTGCCTTTATGGCCATCCTTGTATCAAGTTGTTCGCAGTGTTAGTTGTATCCTTGGTGATGACATGTTGCGTCATGTTATGTGTCAAGCAAGTCAAAAAAAAATTATCCTATCTTTTACTGTGTTGTTCGTGATGTGTGTGGATTTTTGGGTCGTTTGTGCCCCAACTACAACACCTTCTGATGGACATAAGGAAAGTTTCCATTGTAGGAGCACAACTGATTTTTTTCATTCTATCAATGAGCTCAAAGATTGCATCCCCATTTTTAACAAATCTAAAAAATGCATGATAGATTCTAATTTTTGGTGCAAACCCCTTCGAATCATCTCATCCAACATTTTGTAATCCTCTTTCACTTCCCATGCCATACAAAGGTGTAAAATAAGTGAGATGTATGTTACAACATTCAGATTGAAACCCTTTTCTTGAATTTTGTTGAAGAGATGCAATGCTTCCTCAATTTTGTTTAGCCAGAACATAAATTACTGCATTATACACCTTCAAGTTTGGAGTAAAACCTTTCTTCATCATTTCATCATAGCGGTTGATAACATCATAGAATTTTCCTTCCTTTGAAAGGCAACAAATGATAGTAGTATAAGAACAAACATCGAGGGTGATGCATAGATTATACATGTCATTCCACAGCCTTTTGACATGATACACATCTAAAATGTTGCCCCAAACATTGAGAAGAACATTAAAGCTCCCTGTTTCCAGTGGAAAGTACTTCTTATTGAGATAAATTAATTCTTCAACCTCTTCAAGATATTGATATCTGCAAAGAGCATGGAGAAGGCAAAGGAAATCATCTTAGTCTACAACAAGTTTGAACTTTTCTATGGCATGAAACGTTCTTATAGCTTTGTCAACGGCCTGAGCAACAACATACCTTTAAATCCAACAAAAAGAGTACAATTACCAACTCGAGATGCGTAAGCCCCCAACAGAAAATTGAAGCAAATATAAGGACATACAAAGAAAGATTTTAAAATATGATGCTTAAACTACAAAGCAACATAATTTGATTACAAATCTAAAAAAATACAAAGGTATATAGGTTGCAATTGCATAAACTTCACAACTTGTTCTCCTCAAAATAACAATAAACATGTTACTACATTTGCTTAGAAAATCTTTAAAAAGAAGCCTAATCGTGTGGTTTGCATGTTCTTAATTATTTGCGTTGACAAAAATTACATGGCATTTGCATGTGTATTAGTATTTAGGAGGTTGACAAGCATACAATGACATCCACTAACCAATTATATATTAAATTGTTTCCTTGCTCTTACATAAATGTATTTCTTCACATACCATATCCTTGTTAAAAAAGAATCCTATTCCTTTTCATATATAGACAAACATAAACATAAAGATTTTATAAACAAGGTCTTTTTAATCTAATTTGAATATTACACATATTTCTTGGCTTTGGTTATGAAGAGATGAAGAGAATCTTTTCCATAAAATTCACTCGAGGTATGTTACGGTTCTTATTGTTGTACCTTTAATGGTAGCAGAATTTTATGGCCATCGTTGGAAATATTCTTGATAAAAGTCCTAATTGTTAACCTCTTAGCTATATATAATTAGAAATTATCTTTGTAAGAATGACTTCAACCATGGAAAAGGTTTGGGACATGTATGCATTTAATTCACACATTTTTTCCTAACTTTCCATTCATGTCTTTGTATTATCTAACAAATGGAGAACCACCCATTCCTGAGCTTTGACACCAATGCTCGTAGATAGTAGGCACCATTACGACTATCGATGGCTTTAGATGACGACACCTTCTCCATAAATATTAGCTATAGATAGTTGCTTTCCAATCATCTCTGTTTACTACAAGGGTACATTATGGAGGAGGCCCATGACCAACCAATACCGTGTTTTATAATTCACCCGTCACATGCGGACAATAATCATAACTTTCTATCATCAATGTTTGTTTGCACATTTCTTTCTTTCTTGCATTTACTCAAACTTACAATTGACAGGAGGAAAACCAAGTAGCAACCATTGTGGTTGGGTTTTGAACGAGTAACCTTTACATTTACCACAGTTTCTATTTCAACTCTTTAACCCTTCTTGTAATCGCATGAATGATGCAAGTGAGATGAAGACAATAATGTAAAGCTCATATAAAAAAATTCTTGCTCTTATTCCCTGTCATTTTTTATTCTTTGCATAAAATTATTCTTCATGTCCATCACATTTTCTCTAGATTATTCCCATTCTCTTCACTCGCATTTCAAGTCCTTTCCTTTAAACCATCTTCATGAATACTTACTCCTCTCTAACATTACCGCACATTACTCCTCTGCCCTCTGCACTAATTTTGGCTTCTATTCCACTCTCTCTTCCTCTCGTATAATTGACAAATCAAATAACTTAAGTATCACAACTATGCTCCTCTATTTACTTCCCTTCTCGACATTTCTTTCTTCTACCACATCCCTTTCGGCGTTCACATTGCACACCTCACGTGCGATTGCTAGTTTTTAATTTTTATGAATTTGTAATTTTTTTATTTTTTAAGTTTTCTATTTTTAATAATTTTTTAATTTTAATTTTTTATTAATTTATGTTATTTTTAAATTTTATTTTTAATTAATAATTAATTCTTAGTTCTTGTTAATTTTTATTAAATTTTAAATTTCTATTTTTAATTATTAAATTTTTAATTTTTTTAATTTTTAATTTTTAATTTTTAATTTTATTTTTATTTTTAGAATAATGCTTAATTTTAATCTTTAATTTTTAATTTTACATTAACATTTAATGAAAAATTAAAAAGTAACTAATAATTACTAAAAATATATATAAATTTAAAATAAAAAATTAATTTAAATCTTGTATTATTTTTTATTACCTTTTAATTTTTATTTATTTTCTTATACTTTTTCCTAAATCTTTTATAATTTACAATTTATAATAATTTTTACATAATTTTAATTTTTAATTTAATATTTCTTAATTTTATTTTTTACCATTTTAAATAATTTTATAAAAAAATTGTTATTTTTTGTTTTTTTTTCATAATTTGTAATTTGTAATTTTTCCTTATTTTCTTATAATTTTTCCTAAATCTTTTATAATTTATAATTTGTAATTTATAAAATTTATATTAATTTTTAATTTAACATTTCTTAATTTTATTTTTTACCATTTTTAAATAATTTTATAATTTTTTTATTAATTTTTGTTATATTTTTCATAATTTGTAATTTTTTCTTATTTTTCATTAACTTTTTAATTTTTATTTTTATTACTTTTTTACTTTTATTAATTTCTATTTTAAATTAATTTTTAGTTTTTATTCATTCTTTTTGAATTTTGAATTTTTATTTATTTTTTAAATTTGTATTTACTTTTTACTTATTATTAATTTCTATTTTTTAATTAATTGTTAGTTTTTGTTTATTTTTTAATTTTGATTTTTATTCTTAAATGATTTTTTTAATTTTTAATTTCTATTTTTTAAATTAATTTTTATATATTTTAAAAATTAATTTCAATTTTTAAATCATCAATTTTTAATTACTATTTTAATTTTAAATTTTTTTATTTATGTTTTTTTCCGTTTTCTATTTTTACTAATTTATTAATATTTGATTTTTATTAATTTAATATTTTTTATTATTTTTAATAGTTTTTTAATTTGCATTTTTTTAAATTTTAAATTAATTCCTTTTTTGGTTATATATTATTAATTTTTTAATTTTTGCTTATGTTTTGTTTTTTTGAATGTATGAATTATTTTATTTTTTATTTTTATTAAGTTTTTAATGAAATTCTTAAATTAACTTAAATTATTATTATATTTTAAAATTTGAAATTTTGTTCATTTTTAAATTTTTAATTCATGGTTTTTTATTTTGTATTAATTTTTGATTTTTTATTCCTTTATAACTTTTGTTAATTTAAAATTGATTTTTCAATTAATTCTTTTGATTAATTTTTTATTTTTAATTAAGTTTTATTATTTTTTAAATTTTTAAATATTTTATTTATGTTTGTTTAATTTTTATGAATTTGTAATTTTTATTTTTTATTTTTAAATTCATTTTTAATTTTTTTTAATCAATTTTTATTAATTCCTATTTTTAAAAATTAATTTTTAATTTTATTAATTATTAATTTCTAATTTTAATATTTGTTTATTTATTAATTTTGTTTATTTTTATTAATTTTAAATTTCTCTTTATGTTTAATTTTTTATGAATTTGTAATTTATTATTATTATTATTTTTAACATTTTAAAGTGTTTTAAAATTCATTTTTAATTTTTTTCAATTTTTATTAATTCCTCTATTTTAAGTTAATTTTTAAATTTTAGTTCATTTTTGAGTTTTAAGTTTTTACTAATTTTAATTTTAATTTTTTTATTAATTTGAATTTAATGACTTTTTAAATTATTATCATAACTATGTTTTTCAAAAAAAAAATGAAAATGAAAATGGATTATAAAAACATTATCATATTTATTAATTGAAAATATTTTTATAATTTCAAAATTATTTTAAAAAAATTATAATTAAAAGGTCTATTAATAGGAAGGTGCTATTACTTGTATACATACAATTTAATAACGAATATATAATAAATAAATAATTTAATTACTATTTGTAAATAGCTCACATGCAAACTAAACATCATAAACAACTATTTGTAATTTTGAACACCATAAAATATTTTAAAATAACAAATATGTTAAATGTTAAAAATTAAAAGAAATTTATAAATATTAAAAACTCCAAAATATTAAATAATTTTATACATATTGTAGATACAATTTAATAATTAGTTGCAAATAACTCACATGCCAAATAAACATTATAAACAATATTCATTCAAAACTTCAAAAAATATAATAACTATAAATAACTCACATACTAAACACACATTATAAACAATATTCTTTCATAAAATTTCTAAAACATCATAACTACTATTTGTAATTAACTCACATGACAAACACATATTACAAACAATATTCATTCATACAAATTCTAAAACATCATAACTATTCGTAATTAACTCACATGCCAAACACACATTACAAACAATTTTAATTGATAAAAATTCCAAAACATCATAACTATTTGTAATTAACTCACTTGCCAAATACATATTAGAAACAATATTCATTCATTAAAATTCTAAAATATTACAATTATTTCTAATTAGCTCACATGCCAAATACACATTAGAAACAATATTCATTCATAAAAATTTCAAAACATACAACCATTAGTAGAAAAATCACATACCAAATACACATTACAAAAATATTCATTCATAAAAATTACAAAACATTATAACTATTTGTAAATAACTCACATACCATATACACAACAATTTTCGTTGATAAAAATTTCAAAACATCATAACTATTTGTAATTAACTCACTTGTCAAATACACATTAGAAACAATATTCATCCATAAAAATTCTAAAATGTTGCAACTATTTCTAATTAGCTCACATGCCAAATACACATTAGAAACAATATTCAATCATACAAATTTCAAAACATACAACCATTTGTAAATAAATCACATACCAAATAACATTACAAACAATATTCATTCATAAAAATTACAAACATTATAACTATAACTCATTTGTAAATAAGTCACATACCATATACACATTAAAAGAAAATTCATACATAACTCACATGCCAAATAAACATTACAAAAATATTCATTGATTAAAATTCCAAAACATCATAACTATTTTTAATTAACTCACAAGTCAAATACACATTAGAAACAATACAATATTCATTCATAAAAATTCCAAAATAATACAACTATTTCTAACTAACTCACATGCCAAATACACATTAGAAACAATATTCATTCATAAAAATTAAAAACATTACAACTATTTCTAAATAACTTACATACCAAATACACATTAAAAACAATATTCATTTACAACTCCCATGCCAAATAAACATTCCAAATTCATACATAACTCACATGCCAAATTAAACATTGCAAATTCATACTTAACTCACATGCTAAATAAACATCACAAACAATATTCATTTACAACTCACATGCTAAATAAACATCACAAATAATATTCACTACAAACATTATATATTTATAACTCACATTGCAAATAAACATTACAAAGCAAGCCAAATAAATATTATTTTTGACACCTAACAATTACAAATAAATATAATAAATATATTTATATGAAATAGATCAACAAATATCAATCAATTTTAAGTTTCTTAGGTTTGATTTCTTACATACCTCTTTAATCAACAATTTCAATCTTTAATTAACAATTTCAATAAATTTTCTATTAATTTCATAATGTCATTAAATTTGATTGATTATGAAAAATAGAATTATTAGTTACATGATTAATGTTAGTCTCAAAAATATCTATCCAAGAAAAAAAGACCCAAACATTATTACATGACCAAAAAATTACTATTTTCCAATTCACTTCTCTAAAAAAGAAACTAAATTATTGAAGTGACACCCTAATAAAAAACAAATTTATAAATGAATTGTTACATAATGGTCAAATGAATGTCAAATTTAAGATTAAAAACAAACATCACATAACAAATAATACACCTATAATACTAAACCATTTTAAACAATGCAAAATTAAAAAACATCAAATAATTGTACACAACAATATAAATTTAATTCCTAACACCTATTTTGAACATAATGCACCTATACAAGTAAATATTATTATATAACTATACAATTATTTAATAAACACATGAACAAAATATTCATCTAAAAAATAAAATAAAATAAAACATATAAATAAATACTCAAAAATAATATAGAATATATAAATAACTATTCAAAATATATATCTCACAAAAGTTGTGACAAATTTAACAAATAAATGTACATATTATAAAATTATAAATAAATACAATTTTAACATTGGAAAACATATCTATTTATTATATTCATAATACAATTTCAACATTTAAAAAATTATAGAAAAGTGTTTATGATGGTGCATTAATAATATATTTGAAACTATTAAATATACATTCTACCTCAATATTAAAAAAATTGAAGTAAAGTCAGTTTCGAAGAGAACTCTAATATAGATTATAATATTTGAGGAAAACTATAATATATGTTTTCCCTATTTACACAACTTAAGATACATCTCTTCTTTTAATTTAAAATTAAATAATCAAAATATGCACGCTTACTTTTTATATCTCATTGTGCTTAACCCAAATTTCAAAAGAATCACTATCTCCGTATATAGATACGGTATTCCAAAGTATTAACTATACCGACACTTTACTAATTAATATAAGAAAAATTACTATTTAATTGAAATAATAATACAATATAAACTAAACATAATGTAAAATATTATTATTAAAAATAATTTAAAAATCTGAAATATATATCTTAACTTTTAAAAAGAAATTAAGCAGTAGACTAAATTTTAGGAACATCTTAAGGCACCACATCTCTAGCAGATGCCAGATATTCTGTAAACTAAGGATTTTGGGGCATAATTATACTTATGTAATTTTTACACATTATGAATCTTTTATGTAAAAATAGTGTTTTTACACAAGCCGTGGACATTTATCTTAAGCAGTTAATTTTTATAATTTATCACCTCTATTTTGTTTAATAAAAATTAAAATAATAGGCTGTATCAAAATAAATTGTTGAGTTTCATTTATTGTTCAGTGAGTGATTCTTTAGAGTTTATGTGATTGTTCAGTGAGTGATTCTTCCTCCGTTTGCCGTTATTAACGGGTACCCACCAACTCCAACTTTGCAGGTACCAGCTTCAAAGTTCATCCATGGGATAAAATGACATTCATGAAAATAAAAAATATAATCAAATGAAAATGGCAAGTAATGCGTAAAATGGAATAAAACTCCTGAATCTTTTAACTACAATAATAAACCCCTCATAGCATTTAATAGGTTGCAAATCCTAAAATGCAATGTTAGACTCTATACCAGTAAAATACTTGATCAAGAGAAAAAAAACTAACTAAAAATGAGTACTAGATCTTGTAATGGTGAAAGCTTATAATTGTTTAGCTTTAGAAGTTGGCTTTCAAATGTTTTTGTGTAAACCCTGCAACTGTAACAAAAGATACATTTGGGGCCATTAAAGAGAGAAAAAGTAATCTGAACTCTCTAAGAGAAAGCTAACAAAAAATTTACACCAACCAGATCCGAGGTCTTTGAGTTAGATACAGGTGCATTTATCTATAATACTATCAAACCATCGAGATCTGAACCCTGTTTGCAAAAATATCAGATGTGATGTTTGTGTAATAATATACGAGAGCAGGGGAAAAATAGATCAAAACCCCTCTGCAGTGAACGGCAACAAAATTTGTATACTAACCAGATCTGAAACCTTTGCGTTAAGTACAGGTAATTTATATAAAATACATCCAAATCAACCCGATTTAATCCCGGTTAGGGATCTACTTAAATTGATCTTAAAAAATCGAACCAACCATATAATAGCTGTACATTTTACTAATTGAAATTTCCAGATAAAGGCGGAAATTAAACCTAAAATGCCCAAGCAGTAATCTACACCACAACACGCACAGGCAACTACACTAATGTAGGATATTTCGAAATGTGTAATCCTAATCTGCAAAATCTATACTAGAAAGTTTGAAGGAACTTACTATACAGGGGATACATTTTGGCTGTTCTTCTCTTGCACTGTAACCCAAATGGAGGACTCTAACCACAAAAACAGAGAGACAAACTATAAATAAAGAAAACCCAAATAGAGGATTCCAACCACAAAAACAAAGAAAAACTATAAAAATCGCATACAAAATACGAAAGACGCAAATAAAATGTCTCCAAACTTATTATCAGAGATAAAAGTAACTACTGAAAAACAAATAACAGGGCCCTGCATGCAGCCTCCAGACTTCAAACGCACAACACAGAAAAAATAATGCAAATACAAACGAAAATGGGAATAATGCATGTGTCGGACTAAGCTATATAGAACTGAAATATCATTAAATTAAATAGAACTTAAGAATTTTCGTATGTGAGCACATTAATCTAAGTTGAGGAAGTATCCTAAAAATTTGTAATAAATTGCTTGAACAGAATCAATATCAATAACAATAACAAGAAAAATGTGAGAAAGATTAACAAATTCTGCAGCCCACTAGAACACGATCAGCTATAGGATTTCCGAAATCTAGTACAGGACACCTTAAAAATATTTACCCCTTAAAAATCATTGAACCATGCCACAGGACACGTCAATATTTCCCTCTAAAAGATGGAGAGCAAGGTTTATCCACGTGTAAAAATGATAGTCAAGAGAGAAAAATTATAACCAAATGCAAGCTAGTAAAGCACAAAAATAATAAAACTCCAGAATATGAACTAGAGCAATAAACACTCCATAACATTAAATAGGATATAAATTCTACTATACAGCATTAAACCCTGTTTCAGTGAACTGCTTTCAATCATAAATAATATATGGGATCGTGACCCTGGAAAACACTACATCTGACCATTGTTCAGGAGAAAGTTAGCCTGCATTTTTATCTTCAGACATTATCATTGTACATAACCCTAATTAGTTTGCTTACTCGTTGAAAAACTGCATTTCTCCATTTGACCATCTAGGGCGTTTTAATGAAATACAGTTGGAGGCTTACCTTCGATGAACGGAAATTGATAGTAAATCCATAAGCTTGTTGTGCACTTCGTTAACAGGTTGCAGAAGCTCCTTCAAGTTCCAACAACATCTATGAAAACAGAGGCCCTGTTCATCTACAAAATGAAAAATGGTGAATAGAAAGGCCCTGTTCATCTAGGGCTGGTTACAAACTAAAAGGGATTTCCTTTGTATGCTCACAGTACTTCCAAAACATTAAAAACTAATCGAGAGTTTTTGTAAATTAAGATGCCCTGTATTTTTCATGCAATATAGTAGTAATATTACACACATATACATACCTTGGAGATGTTAGTCACCATTGAATGAAGCGTGACTAATATTAATTAGCTTATTGGGGTTGGTCGGTAAGGTAGAGATGAACTTATCAGCAAAATGTTCGATCTATATTAAACCCTGATATACAATATTAAATCCTGTATCAGTAAAATGCTTGATCAAAAATAATATATGATGACATTAACCAAAACAAAGTAGTAGATCTGAACCTTGTTAAGGAGAAAGCTAATCTATGCGTTCAGATTCAGAAATTTCAAATACTAACAGGGGAAAATAGATATAAACCCTGTGCAGTGAAAGCCAACAAAATTTTTAACTAACCAGATCTGAAGCCTTTTGAGTTAAAAACATTCATACCAACCAGATTTAAACCCTGTTAGGCACTTACTCACATTGGATTTAAAAAAATCGAATCAACGATATCTTGGTTGTACATTTTACCAAATGAAATTTATAAAACTAACGCACAGAAATTAAACCTAAAAGTCCTAACCGGTGATCTGCACCACAACACGCAGAGGAAACCTAAACCACTGTAGGATGTTTGGAAATGTGTGATCCTAATCTGCAGAGTGAAGGTAAAACCTAAGAAATAATTATCACCAGAAGTTCAAAGAAACAGTGAACATTTAAGGGACTTACCGTAACCAAGATGCATCGTTTATTATCACCTTCGTTGTTCTCCTGCACTGTTCTCATCACTCAAACAGAGCACACCTATTGAGACCAAAAAAAAAAACCAACTACAAGACTCTAACAACAAAAAACACAGAGAAAAATCACAAAAAAACACATAAAATACAAAAGAGGCACACAAAATGTTTCAAAACATATTAACAGAGAAAAAGCAACTGATCAAAATAAAAAGAGCAGGGCCCTGCATGCAGACTCGGACAACATTAAAATGCAGAAAAAAGATGCATATCCAAACGAAAATGGGAAAAATGGATGTGGGGACTGAGATATATAGAACTTTTTGGCAACGGCTCTTACATTTTTCCATTGAGCAGTCATCTATGCACCTTTACACCTGTAACGGTCATCTAGGCTCCGCTCCTTCCAAGCTTATTTTTATTTTAAAGTCGAATCTTTCTAGATGTGGAAGAGTATTTTTATGCATGATTGTGTTTTATTTAGCATGATAAACTTGAGATTAAAATTAAATCCAATCATTATGAATACCCACGGGCCACGGTGGGATAAAATGATAAAATAATAAATTTCAAAAAAAAATCATAGAAAGCTATTTTCCACGTGTATTAATTATTGACCATTGTTTCATGGAACGGAAGTAAGGCCTAATGCAAGGAATGTTTATTGCTTTTTTATTTTTAGAATAAAAAGAGGTATACAAGCAATCGCACTATGAATGTGTAGTTGGCACGTTGATAGGGCCCAAATCGAATCGTGGATTTGTGAGGGTCCATGACACTTATGGAAAAGAGAGGGACAAGTGCGTGCAACATAATAGGGAAAGTTGACGAGGAGTAAATGTAGGGACTTGAAGGGAGAGAGGATTGTGTTGAATCAATGAATGTCTCTTGTTAAAGGCTGGAAACTTCCCCGACGAATGCATGATTTTGTTTTCTTCATTTTGTATGTGAGAGTCAAAGTTGATGGCACGGGCGTGGAGGTGGAACACAACTATGTCGCTGGCCGCACTGAACAAAGATCTCCTTTTCAATGACATCACAAGCACTACTTGAGGAGGATGGAATGCAATGAAAAGGAAAAGGGAAAACCTAAATGCTAATAAACATATAATTTATAAAATAGTTATAATAAGCAACAATATTAAAATATTGAAAATATGATATGTGTTGTGGTATCTATATCATCTAATGATTAGAGTAAATGTAAGGGTGTGTAATGTTATTTTGGGAGTTGAATGTACAAGCCCAACGAAAAGTTAGGAATTTGTTCGAACAAAAAGGAGACAATATGCAAAGGTCTTAAAGGCTATAAACTCATGATACTATT
This sequence comes from Taxus wallichiana var. yunnanensis, assembly GCA_018340775.1. NCBI lineage: Eukaryota > Viridiplantae > Streptophyta > Pinopsida > Cupressales > Taxaceae > Taxus > Taxus wallichiana. Next base: position 344,143,052 of record CM031240.1, on the reverse strand, counting down.
GTGAAAATTAGACCTCATCATTTTGTACCTTCGATATCATTTGTTATTTTATCCAAAGTCAAGCCCTGAGAAGTATGTATTGTGAGATACCAAGCCATTTGAAACAGGTTTTTCTATGATTACTGCATGAAATGTGGGGCACAAGTACATGCAAGTATCGGAGAACATCCTAAATGAGATAAATGTACTATCAAATTTGATTCACATGGGAAGTGATAATGTAGGTGGGCATGCAAAAGAGCCATATATGATTGAAATGATGTGGTTAATTGCTTCATAGAAAAGTCCTACCTCAACCCACATGTTTACATCAAGCATTACCTCTTGCCACATGTAGTTAATTTTTTAGGTTGTAATTTATCGGTGTTAGGATCAAGAGAAGATGAGCATTGTGTGTAAGCGGCATTGTAATTGCAATCAAAAAATTCAACGAAATCAACATTGCCTTGCCTTGTTCTTGTGGTCAACGAGGTTGTTTGTGGTGAGTAAATGAGGTGATGAAAGGAAAAAAACTACTTAGCATATCATTGATTCGATACGAGCCATGAGTGTTTCTTGAATAATAAAGTGTACTTAAGCATTGTGAGTATTGAGAAGCACTTGGTGAAAAAAAACCGAGTCGAGCTAGAACATTGTTGATGAAAGAATGTTCTCAAGTGAAAATCTTTGGAAGCTTCTTGGAAGTGTTTCCTCATATGAATTTCATGCACATGTTGGTACATCTTTCTTAGGTCTCCAAGACTGATCTAAAAATGGATCTAAAATACCCAATTTTATGTATTCTCCATGTTTGATACTTGCAGTACATATTCTCAACGTATTCTCTATTTAGAATATGGATTAACAAGTTTAGGTGATCGAGACACCTTCAAATGGAGCACTGTGGGCCATCATTGTTCTATTCAAAGTTTTTACGTGACGGTTATGTAACCACCCCGATGGTTACATAGTCGCCGCTCTTCATATAGAGGTGGTTGCATGACCATTACGAGTGTTACGCAACTATCGATTACAAGGATTGATGGTTGCAGTAACCGCCACTCTTTTTTACCAATGGTCTTGTCCTCAAAAAATCCAAAACTCATGAAACTCAACAATTGTAAATATTTGGGCTTCCAAATAGTTTGGTTCATCTTTCCATCCATCCCTGGGCAGAACAACTATAAATATGTGTTAGGTTGTGGAGTTGAATTTCTTCACAAAGGAATGCATTTGAGGTTTACTAGTTTACACAATAACCAAAGTGTCGGTCAGAGAATGGGCACCAATCAAAGAACACGGAGGCCGACATCTGGTTAGTAAACAGTGGAATAGACACGACCAAGGAACCTGCATGAGTTACTGTACATTTCTATTTTTTATTTTAGACATGGGATTTGATCCGACGGTTGATTGAAAAGTGATCGGATGGTTGTAAATGCATAGCTAAGGTGCCCTAAGTTTGTATAAGCTTATATAATCTAGAAAACTAGGGTTAGAATATAAGGATAGAGGAAGAATGTTAATTCTCCTTGGTTAAAGATGAAGAAGAAGAAAAAGAAGAAAAAGGTTGCATGAAGACAAAGCTTCAATGGAGAGAAGCTAGAAAGAAGGAAATAACATGTACATTTGAATGGTGAGAAGAGTGTTATGTCTTCTACTGTATTTCCTTTGTATTGTCTTATCTTAATGTAATGGTTTGCATAGTATGTAAAGCACATAGTCTTTCATCTTGTAGATCTATAGGTTGTTGTGAGATCTTGTATTGTAGATCCATGAGATCATGTTGTATTGTTGGTCCATAGGAGATCTAGTATTGTAGCTCATTGGAGAGCTTGTGGGTACAAATAGTATCCAGATATAATAGAGGAGGTTGTCTTCTTGTATGCACAAGTTGATGTTGTGAGATGGAGGAGATACTTACTTCTTGGTGCATAGATATGGTTGCACATTGGTAAACCCTTATCAGAGGTCTTGTTTGCAGATTCACAGGAGAGCTTGGTTGCAGTTCAGAGATGCAGTAGTTCCAGTTATGTGAGATATGTTGGTGGTTTGGAGGCATGGTTGTAGTACACTCATGTAGATCCGTTTAGAGATCTAGAGGAGAGGAGATACTCTTGGATAGATGCATTTTAATCTTGTATTGAAGAGTTGGTTTTTACTCTTTTTATATTATATATATGAGATCTCTATCTTTGGTGGACGTAGCCCACATTGGGTGAACCGTGGTACATGTTGTGTTATGTGTGTGTACTTTTGTTTTGATTTGGATTATTCTAGTTTATACTTCCACTGCTGTAGATTTTGGGGAATTGTTTAGATCCTGTGTACATGATTTTGTTTGTTATTGAATCATAGCACTATTCTGCAGTCCCTAATTCCCAACAACTGGTATCAGAGCTTGGTTGAGCTTGGTTATTTTAGAGCAAGGTTTTTTCTTCAAGTATATTTTTAGTAGTTTACTAACAGGTGTATGAGAGTAGGGTTTGTTTTTCCTAATGTGAAAATCACAAGAAGAGATTTAAATCTCAAGTGGAAGCTAGAAATGTGAGGTTCTGCTGGAGAATACAATGACCAACATCGGTGGTGGCAACCGATATCGAAAGGGTGATCATGGTCGGTTACAAAGCTAACCATGGTTGTTATTCTTGGGAAACTTGGTTTTAAACAAAAAATAATAGATCTGAAGAATTGAGAAGATGCATGGAATGTATCTTGTTTGTTGAGGTGTCCCTTGTTCTTTGAGGCACAAGCATGTTGGTTAGATTGTAGATCTAGGTTATAAAGGTATGGTTTTATCTTGGTATTGCAGTGCTTGTATGTTTTGGATGCACATGCATGATTTGGGATTGTAGATATAAGTATGAGATAGAGGAGCAGTTATGCATCCTTGGTGCAGTTAGATGCACGAGCTTCGTTAGAGAGGCAGTAGCATACATAACAAAGACGAGGCTTCCATCAGAGAAGCATGTTCTTTAGTTGAAGATGTGGTTGAGTATCTTGGTGCTAGTAAGGTGATGTATTTCATCTTGATGCAATTTTATTACATGGATTATTGCTGTAATGTTTTTCGACAAGATTGGGTGCTTTCTTGAAATGAATGGCTCAAAGAAACTATCGGCTTTGGTCAAAGTAAACACCTAGTTTGGTTTATTATGCTAATTTTGTGGTGTTGTGTTCGTTCCAAAGCAACACTTACATCATCGTGAACCGGTGTCGGTCATAGAGGAACTGGTATAAGTCAAGCAAATGAGGTTGGTCTCTGTGGCAGTGAATCATGACTATGGTTTTGCATAGAGACGGCATGGATGGTTTAGTGTCCTATTTTGGAGGATAAAATTTCTTGTACCGAGTGTACATACGTGGAAAAAAGTGTATATCACTTCAATGTTTGAATAAGAAAAGAGGATAGAATTGGCTTGGTTAGTCCAATGAGACTTTGGGTTAGGTATCTTTATATGGTTCATGTTTTATTTCTTTCGTTTGAAGCAACTAGTATTATGTTTGGATTGTGTGCACAAGTAAAAATTTGCACTATGGATATTTGGTGGGTTTGACTTTTTATTTTTGGGATGTGTTGGAATATTGAGGATAAGGGTATCTAGTCTAAGGATGAGATCCTCAATGAAAAGTCATGATTAGACACATAGTTGTAGGTAATAGAGATGTTAGTACACATGGATGAAAAGAAGGTGATTCACCTACTTCACAAGAATTCCAAACTTCTGTGATGTAGAAGTATTCTTTGATAAGAAGGGAATTAGGTTTATATTTATTTCATCTAGTTTTATTTCTCATTGATATATATTGGAGCTTTTGAGCTTGTTATTAGAGGCAGTGCAGGGGAGTTCATGTTAAGTGGGAGCAAGCCATGGTTGTTAGAATTGCAGGTTGGACATAGATGCATGTGCAAAGTGAGAGGAGTATGCTACTATTCAGAGTGGCATGAGGCACAAGTTGTTTTGGAGGACAATCACGGTTTTACAGGTATTTTTTGTTCATTACATGGTGATGTCACTTTTGGTTTTATTTTGTGGTGCTTGGATATCCCTATGGGATGGAAGTTGATGGTTGATTCGGTTGGTTTATATGATAGAGAAAATTTTGAGTTTGAAGGGTGGAAAAAGAAATAAATATGATTATTAGAGAGACAAGGTTTAGTCATCTGAAACCATGGTCGGTCAAAGCGTTGACCGATGTCGATTGGGCAACCAAGTGGTTGGTTAGGCTACATGATTGACAAAATTTTTATTTACCATTTTTGGATGGTGCCCTTGTTTGCTTTCATCTTGGATGGTTATGCAGAGTATGTTGATGACATGTTTGTTGGTATTTGCACTATTTATTAGTAGCATGGTTGTTTTTTGTTAACATTGATGAGCACATGATTCGTATTTGGCTTTGGAGTTAGTCGGTGGCAGATTTGGAGCTTTTAGAGAGCTGGAGATATGGATGGATGTACATGGTGTTTTGGATTTATCACCCACTAGTTTCATGTAGAATTCATTTGGGTTATTTTTCCCCGGATCTTGTTTTCTTATGCGTATTCCAGTTTGACTTGTCTTTGGTCGATTCAGTTGCATTGGTGGTTGCATGGAGACATGGATAAATGGTTGGAGAACTTGGTTGGTTTTATAGGTATGACTCTGGTTTGTAATTGAAGCTCGGTATTTTAGTTTGAGTGGGATCTCTTGCACGTGTATTAGTCATGGTGGCTTGGTTGCATGAGTGACTTGGTGTTTGATTTATGAATAGCTTGTGTATCACGAATCGGTAGTAGCTTCATGCGGGTATATGGTAAGTCATGGATTGTTGTCTTCTTGGTTTTAGAAGATGGTTTAATCTTCTTTTTTTGAGAGAATTGTTGAAGTATAGAATAGATGGTCTTTGTGGTATGTAGAGGAAGGTGATGGACATGCAGTACATGTTCAAAGAATTTATCTCCAAGTGGGAGATTGTTAGGTTGTGGAGCTGAATTGCTTCACAAAGGCATGCATTTGAGGTTTACTAGTTTACATAATAACCAACGTCGGTTAGGGAATCGACATCATCAAAATGGAAGGAACCGACACACGGTCCGAGAATCAAATCGGTCAACAAACAAGGACCGACACTAGTTACCTATGCATTTATGTTTTTATTTTAGACATGAGATTTGATCGACGGTTGATTGTAAAATTGATCGGATGGTTATAAATGCATAGCTAAGGTTCCCTAAGTTTTATAAGCTTATATAAGCTAGAAAACTAGGGTTAGAACATAAGGATAGAGGAAGAATGTTAATTCTCCTTGGTTGAAGATGAAGAAGAAGAAAAATAAGAAAAATGTTGCATGAAGATAGAGCTTCAATGGAGAGAAGCTGGATAGAAGGAAATAGTAGGTACATCTAAATGGTGAGAAGAGTGTTATGTCTTCTACTATATTTCCTTTGTATTGTCTTGTCTCAATGTAATGGCTTGCATAGTATGAAAAGCACATAGTATTTCATCTTATAGATCCACAGGTTGTGAGATCTTGTATTGTAGATCTATGAGATCATGTTGTATTATTTGTCCATAGGAGATCTAGTATTGTATCTTGTTGGAGAGATTGTGGGTACATATAGTATCCAGATATAGTAGAGGAGGTTGTCTTCTTGTATGCATAGGTTGATGCAATGAGATGGAGGAGATACTTACTTCTTGGTGCACATATATGGTTGCACATTGGTAGACCCTTGTGAGAGGTCTTATTTGAGATCCACAAGAGAGCTTGGTTGTAGTTAAGTGATGCGGTAGTTCTGGTTATGTGAGATCTACTAGTGGTTTGGAGGAATGGTTGTTATGCACTCATGTAGATCCATTTAGAGATCTAGAGGAGATGAGATACTCTTGGAGAGATGCATTTTAATCTTATATTGAAGAGTTGGTTTGTACTCTTGTTATATTATATTTATGAGATCTCTATCTTTTACGTAGCCCACATTGGGTGAACCATGGTACATGTTGTACTATGTGTGTGTACTTTGTTTTAATTTGGATTATACTAGTTTATACTTCCACCTTTGTAGATTTTGGGAATTATTTAGATCATGTGTTCATGATTTTGTTTGTTATTGAATCATAGCACTATTTTGCAATCCCTAATTCCCAACAATATGCATGCATTTGATCATTCTAGGAAAGTGTTTTTGGGTGAATTCAAGTGTGATCAAGAGAGAAAGTTGAGATAGTTCTTATTTTGTTCATAGTAGAGCTGAGTTGTTTCTTCATGAGGATTGTGAGAAATTTATACAAGTAGAATGAGTTGAAATATTTCTCGAAAGTCATTATATGACAGAAATTATATTATTTAGAGCTTTAGAAAGTGAAGGGAAGCGATTGCTTATGCTATCGGAGTTTTTTTTGACATTGGGTTTCTCCACAATAAATTTTATTGTCTACTTGCGTTGCAATTTCCCATCTATCAAAGTATTATATGGATGTTTCTTTCCTAAACATGTTGGTTTAATGAACTTAGTTAGATTTTTCATTCATTATCACTTAAACTGGATTTGTTCATTTTTTTAAAGAGGTAGTTTAAAGATCATATTAATACTGAGAAGATTAGATCAATTATTTTTTGTGGTTAATTGTGTTGTGATACTGGAGTTAGACGACCCTTACGTGAAATGGAAAAGAAAGCGATGAAGGTATCCTCATTCCTTTTGAAGAAGAAATTTCCACCAGGAGTGGAAGCAAGGAATCGAGATATGGCTCATAGAGAAGATGCAGATGAGACTGGAGAAGAACATTTCTACAATTTGGAGGCAAATGTGGCAAGTTTATCCAAGGATGTGGGCAATATTTTCTTGTTTATAGGGAAATTGGAGTCCAACATGATATTTCTTATGGAGAAGCTTGGTGTTCATATCAAAGCACTAAGAATTCATAGAAAGATGCTCATGAGTATGAATAAGAGCGTCCCATGCTAACCCTACACCTCCTCCATTCAAAATAGAGGCGAAGATAGAGATTTAGCCTTATGATAGAGACATGAATGTTAAGAAGCTAGACCATTGGTTAGCTCAACTTGAGCTATATTTCGGTTTACCTCAAATTAATAAGAGTCAACAGATTTATTTTGCAAGGGGTTAAAATTGACCAATCATGCTTTAAATTGGTCTACAAGTTATGTTTATTCATTGGTTGTTAAGAATCTTCCTCCTATTACTAAGTTTTAGGATGAATTTAAAAGGATAATCAAAAAGTAGTTTTATCCTATTTGTTATGAGGAAGAGAGGTTCATGTATTGGAAATATCTTAGGAAAAAACAAGGCCATAACGTGCAGGAGTACATTATTGAGTTCTCAAAGAAAGATGTTTAGATGGGAAAAGATGTAACAAACATGGAACTCTTAATGAAGTATATTGGTGGAATTCATAGCCACTTGAGGAGACTAGTTCTCTTGTCCAAGACGGTGGATGTAGACAAAGCTTGTTCTCAAGCCCACTATTTAGAGATGGAGAAGAAAAAGTTCATCTACCTCTCAACATGCTTTGAGAAAAAAAGGTGACACCAAGCAAAAGGATAAAGGAAAATGGAAAGGTAAGAAAATTTCAACTTTCATTTCTAATAAGGATATTAAGGTTCATTGTGGGAATTTTGATATTGACACCCATTTTGAGGAAAAATTTTAGAAGCTACACCCAAAATTACATCCCTTCAAGAATAAGAAGAATAAGAAGAAGGCCATGATTGCCTTCTAGGGAGAGGAAGTATTTTGCAGCAAAGAGGTGGATGAGAATATGTGTTGTACCTCCATCCATAGAGAGGTATGTCTTGGTAGTAGCAATGTTTTTAGGAAAATGAACTAAGATTTTTCATATCAAAATTAATTAAAGAAAACTAAAGTCGAGGCTCTTTTTGATACATGTTTTCAAGCTAATTTGTTTAGTAAAGAGTTAGTGGACAAGATAAATTTGGAAACTTACAATCACCCAAGTTTGTATTCATTAGGTTGGGTAAAGAAAGGTGTAGACATCAAGGTTACCAAACAATGTAAAATCACTTTTGGAATTGATAAGAAATTTATTGATGAAGTAACTTTAGATGTTTTCCCCATGATGTGTGTGGTGTAGTTTGGAATCTTGTATTTTTATATTATTTATGAAATCTTAATGAGGAGAGCCAACCAGTACCATTTGGTGAAGGATGGTAAGAGATACATCATTTCCATTTTTCCAAGAGACTCAAAGATATCTTTGGTAAGTTTCACCGAATGATCCGGAGGATTTTTGGGTGTTGGAAATTTTTTTAAACCTCCCTAAACCATGACCACGCTATATAGCATTTCGATACCTTTCCAATGGTATTGAACTCCGAAACAAAGTTCGATGCAAAAGTTATCGCAGTCATACATTTGGTTTGAAAACGGTCCAAGATGGTCAATCGAGTTACACGTTGACACGTGGAAAATTGGCAAAAGGTGAAAAAGGTTAAAATTTATGTTTTGAGCACATCCGGTATTCCACACACAAAAAAATTGTGGGCCCCATTATTTGTTTGGCTAGAGACCCTCAACCAGTTCAACACACTCTTTTGTAGGAGGGTGTCATTGCCGCATGTTATTCATATGTCATTATCACAATTTTTCTTATATATGCCACATATTTTTCTAACATTGTCAATGTGGGACTATATATGTTTGGAGAATTGAATTGTGCATTGCAGGATTACCCGACTTGGGTGAGCTATTATTTAGCTCGTAACTCCCCACCGACTTGATCACATTTCATTCCACAATGTTCGGGCAATGGATCGACCTTATCCACCGAAACCACCTATTTACTTAGCATCCCAACGCCCATGAACTCGGGCTTACCTATTTATCCATGGCTGACCAACTAACTCGTGCCGATATATGCGGTGGGTTACTATTTGGTGGGATTACATATATCTTGGGAGGCCCATATGGGCTCAAAAACTTTCATGTTGGCTACTACGTGGCATATCAAGCCTTATCAACATTTACCACAAGCAACATACCAACGTGGCCAAAAAAATCCACCAAACATTCAACGTGGGAACAAAATAATGCCATGCATGGTCATAGCCATGAGGAAATGGGAGGAAAATATCCTATTAAAAGGCTTTAACTAAACTTTATCTTGTAAATGTGGGATAATATCCCAACACATAAAAAACAAAATAATGCTCTATTTGGTGGTCAAAGCACTTTTCAAGGAATGGAACCCATGACCTATGATAAAATGTCAAGCGGCCTTACCAACCCACCACTTTTTGAGAAATGACATATAATGAGATCACTTATATTTAAAGGGACTTTCTGCATCTCTGTATGTATAAAGGGAATTGACCAATTTAAAGAAAATGTCATTTTTGGAGCACTTCCACTTAAAATCAGAGCTCAAAGTGAACTAGTGAATTGTCAGAATTTCCAATACGCCGCAATGGTTTAATTATTTTCTGATTTTGGATATTTTGTGACACTATTTTATGCTACAGAAGTCACACAAAAGCATAAATCCTAAAGGAAACACAACTGCAAGTGAATCAGAAAGGTGAAAGACAAGTGTTGAGATATGCGAGTCCTTCAAAGGTATGATATCATAACTTTTTTCAGGTTTGTATTCATTATTTGTTAATTGTATTTACAATTTGAACATTTTTAATGGATTGGTTCTAAACGAACCCGGGGACGTAGGAATTCTGAACCCCGTAAACAATCTTTTGTCGTTTTTGATTACTTCATGATAATTTAAGTTCATTATGTGAATGTGGATGAACAATTAATCATTTTTGACAACTTTGGAAAATCAGTTAAATCGGGAAACAATGTAATTTGGGGCTTTGATCAAACAATGAAACTTTGAATAAAATGGAAATTAATTTCAGTTTATGATGAGTCCTAAATCAGATTTTTAATCATTTTGGAGTAATTTAATTCCGTAAAGTTGATTAAAATTTTACAATCCTTGGAAATGATTAAAAGTGAAAATTAAAAAAACACCCATTTTTGGATCATGTTTTGTTATCGAGAGCAGTTACATTGTTGGATAAGCTTCGATTGTGTTTTGGTTTTCATTTGTGCAGACATTTTGGATCTTGTTAATCTTCTATTGCAGTGTGCAGTGTTGGGAGTTACATGTTGTTTATAGGAAACAAGAAATCATGGGAAAGTCATCCAAACAAGAGAAACTGGATGAACTTGAGGCTATTAACCTGCTAGATCTAGGAAGAGAACTCTCTCCTAAGATCAATGTATTTCTCCTTAGAGGAGGAGAATGCTCGGTTGAAACTAGAAATGCAATCCAAGGATGAGCTCTTGGAAAGATTACAAAATGGTGAGAAAGGGGAGAAGCCCTTGACTACAGATGCATAAACCATGATAGATGCATTTACTATAAGTATGTCACCATCAATTCCTCATCCCATTCTGATTTAGATTTAGGTAATATTACTTTTGGTGGTTTTGAAAGATACACTAAAGGTATTGGATCTAAGTTGTTAGATAAAATGGGTTTTAACCTTGGTAAGAACAACCAAGGTATGAATAACCCAATACAGGTCGAGGATTGTCCTCATTATGCGAGGTTTGGGTTATTCTAGTGTGGGAAAGGATATCATAGAGACATCCAAGAACGCTGAAGGAAGACGATATTTCAACAAAAAAAATTATACCCCACTAGCACAACAGAATGGGAATGGTAAGAAAGTTCAGAGAAGAGGTAACAAAATTCCACCTCCTATTTCTTATCATAATCCTAAATATGGAAAATAAGGTAAATGTTAAGGATCTCGTCTTTCTTTTAAAACAATATGGGTTTGATATACAGAAGATGATGAATGATTTTCCATGCACATTTTGTGGAGGTACTAATCATTCTGTGGCATTTTGTTGGAAGAGGAAAACCTTTTTGTAGAAGCATTTTCCAGATGAGCTGAAAAACCAATCTCGTGGAAAATATGCGAGAAATGGTAAACATGATTCCTCACCTCAGAAGTAGGAGACAAAGAGGAATTATTGCACTCACTATTGATAAGAGGTTGTAAACTATTGGAAACTTCATCCAACCAACCATCCAAAGCATGGTAAGAATAATTTGGAGTTTAAAATTAAAGAAGTTTTTAAACCATCAATAAAACATGAATCAACCTCTAATCTATCTATTGTTGAACCACTTATGAGTCCATTCTATTTTGATATGGAGAATGTAAGCTCATGTGAGTTAGATAGGTTTATTTTTGCATAGCAGTATTTGTTGAAAAACATGCAAAATTTTTAGAGTAATTTGTGGATTTCTAGTGTATGTTGAAGGATAAATTCACATGGTTTTAATTGCTTTGAAATTGGGAAATGGGGTCACCTGTAAGAGGATATGGGAGATAGGTTTAAAATACTCAGATTTTTACTTCTTACGTGTTAAAGGATGAAAGTATACCATTTTCTATTTTTAGCAGCAATGTATGTAGATTCAGTGGGCATGGGTAATAATGTCTAATTTTGGAAATGCATTTTTAAGTTATTGTTGTTAAATGTCATTGTGCAAGTTTGTTGACACCTTTTTGATTTTGTAGGTAATATACAAATCTATTGTGTCTATACAGGGTAATTACACATTCATGATGACCCTTATTTTTAGGGCATGTATTTGTAACTACCCTATGTGGTTACAATCGATGTGTACATTATTTGCACTAACAAACTAGTGTGCAGAGTGTTTCCTAGTGATCATTTGCAGCAGATAGTAGTTCACTGTTGTGGGTAAGAATAAAATTTGTTTATATCCTTTTTCTAGTTCATGTTGATTTGTGAAGCTTAATTACTTCATTTTAGCATGTAATTGGGACTTGATAGAAAATACGTGCCAAACCGACATCGGTCGGGGTAGACTGCATCGGTCAAGTATGACCGGCATCGGTCAAGCAAGTAAGGAACCGACAACGGTTAGGTAGAACCGGCGTCGGTTACCTATGCAACGAAGTTTTAATTAAATCTCGGGAATTATATCTATTTTTAGCATTAAAATAGATTTATTGATTGTAATTGCATGGCTAAGTGCCTAAGTCTATAAACGACTATATAAGCACAAAAGATAGGGTTTAGAAGTAGATGATCAACAAGAATTAGAAAGAACTTGAAAAAGGTTGGTGAGAGAGAATTCTTGGTGGTAGAGCAAAAGCTTGAAGGAAGAAAGTATTGAACATCTGAGAGGTGTGGAAGATTGTAAATCTTCATTGTATATCTTGTCAAAGCTTTGGATAATAGATTGGCTTGTTTCTTGGTGGACGTAGCCCACACTGGGTAAACCACGTTAAATCTGGTATTGATTTATGTCTCTTGTTTTGTATATTTCTTCTGGTAGAATATCCACTTTTATTTGTATGTATGCTTAGATCTAATATATTATCTATAAAACCGGTGTGCTAACCCCAACAACTCGGTATCGAGCTTTGTTTGATGGTTTTATGTGTTGATGATTTACTCACGAGAGGTTTTTCGATTGAGTGGGAGCTACAAAAATGGTAGAAGATAATAAATAAATGGTAGAGAAATTTGACGGCCAAAATTATCAATTATGGAAGATGCAGATTGAGGATTATTTGTATCAAATAGATTTGTACTTACCGTTGGATGATAAGTCTAGACCTATGAAGATGAATGATGAAGAATGAAAGATTCTTGACAAGAAATGATTTGGAATCTATAAGATTGAGCCTGGCAAAGCATCTCGTGGCTTCAATATTACGTATGGATTCTACAAGAGACTTAATGAAATCTCTTGCTAATTTATATGAAAAACCTAGTGCTTCAAATAAATTTTATTTGATGAAGAAACTATTTAGTTCTAAGATGCATGAAGGTGAATCTTCCTCTAGTCATTTGAATGATTTCTGATCTATTGTAAATCAGTTAAAATTGGTTGTTATACCATTTGTGATGAAGTAAAATCACTTTTATTCTTATGTTCTTTACCGATAGTTGGGACAACTTGGGAATGGTTTTTAGTAATACAACATCTACTAATAAATTTTGAAGTTTGAAGATGTGGTTAGTATAATCTTGAATGAAGAAATTCGCAGGAAGAGTACAGAGGAAACATCATATGGAAATACTTTGAATTTAGAAAGAAAGGGTAGGAAGAATGAGAGGTCTAAGAGTAAGAATAATGGGAAATCAAACTCAAGGGATAACAGATCTAAATCCGGAGTAAGGGAATTACTTGTTGGAAATGTGGAAAGAAATGACATGCAAAGAAATATTGTTGGTCAAAGGACAAAGAGGACCAACAACCAGACAAATGTAAAGAGATGAATCTTGTTGCATCGTGAGGTGATGCAAGATGCTCTTATTGTTTCTTTATATTGTAGAATTGAATCGTAGGTTTTAGATTCAAGATCTTCTTTCCATGCAACCCCTAATAAGGGATATTTCAAATACTATGTCTGGGCAATTTTGGGCATGTTTATTTGGGTGATGATGAACCTGCAGTATTGCGGTAAAGGGAAGTTCATCTAAAATTGCAGAATGGAAATACATGGGTATTGAAAGATGTGAGGCATGTGCAAGCCTCAAGAGGAATCTTATTTATGTAGGGAAACTAGGTGAATGGGTTGCATGGTTACTTTTACAGGAGACTCTTGAAAATTCACCAAGGGTGCTTTTGTTGTGGAAAGTTCTAAGAAGGTAGGAATGTTATATTTATCTACGTATTATGATTCCTTTTCTACATTATCTACTTTAGATCCGAATGCATGCATTTGGCTTAATCGGTTGGGTCATATGAGTCAAAAATGAATGCATATTTTAAAGGATAAGGGTAAGTTATCAAATTTGAAATATTTAGATCTTGATTTATGTGAGCATTGTATCTTTGGAAAGTAAAAGATAGTGAGATTTATCAAAGTTGGGGAAACTAATAAGGAGTAGAAATTGGAGCTTGTACACTCAGATGTGTGGGGACCAGCTCAGGTAGCTTCTCATGGAGGATCCCAGTATTATGTTACTTTCATTGATGATGCTACAAGAAAGGTATGGGTTTATTGTATTAAATGTAAATCTGATGTTTTTTATACTTTTAAAAGATTGAAAACCCTTATTGAGAATGAATCAAATTGTAAGTTAAAGTGTCTCAAATCGACAATGGTGGTGAATACTGTAACAAGGCTTTCAATGATTATTGTTTAGTGAATGGGATATGTAGAGAAAGAATGGTTCCAAGAATACCACAAGAGAATGGTGTTGCAGAAAGAATGAACAGGAAAATCATGGAACATGCTAGAAGTATGAGGATACATTCTGGATTTCCCTTGCAGTTTTGGGCGAAGCAGTTGATACAAAGTGGTTTATTCGATCAACCGTGTCCCTTTAAGTTAACTAAATGGAGGAATACTAGAGGAAAATTCGGACCGAAAAGAGTTAGATCTTTCTTTTCTTAAATTTTTGGTTCCTTTTGTGAATGTTGATAGGGAAAATAGAAAAATGTTGGATGCAAAATCCAAGAGGTGCACTTTCTTGGTTATGGATCCGGTGATTTCGGCTTCCATTTTTGGATTTAGAGAATTCTAAAATTGTTAGGAGTTTTGATGTTGAATGAATAAAAAGAGAATGTATATGGATCAAATTTTGGTACCCAAGGATGAGAAAATTGAGAAGTTTATTGATGAAAATGAAATCTCGGGTTTTAAAGAAACATCTACGAAATAGACAATACCTATGGTCGAGTTAGACCGTGATCGAATCGATCGGATGAACCGATAATGGTTAAAGAGGATCGGAACGGCATCGGTTGGCAAAACCGACGTTGGTTAGAGGTGACCCCAAACTCCTGTGAGAAGGTCACAAAGGGTAAGTAAACTTCCAGAAAGATTTACACCTTCTCTATTTTACTTATTGTTGACTGATAGTGGTGAACCTAAGAGCTTTGAAGAAGCAATGTAGGATAAGACTCACGCTCAATGGGAGCATGACATGAATGAGGAGATGGAATGCTTTCAAACAAAACCAAACTAGGGATTTGGTAAAGTTGCCAAGCAGTAAGAGGACATAGCAGAAAAAGTGAGTTTATAGGATTAAGGAAGAAGAGGGTGGACAGAAAAGGTACAAGGCAAGGCTTGTAGTAAAGGGATTTGCATAGAAAGCAGGTATTGAATTTGGTGAAATATTTTCTCTTGTTGTTAAGATGACTTATATTTGTATTGTATTGAGTTTAGTTGTAGTAGAGGATTTGCATTTAGAACAACTAGATGTGAAGATGGCTTTCCTTCATGGTGATTTGGATGAAGAGATTTATATGCAGCACCCGCTTGGGTATGAAGTCAAGGGTAAGGAGAAATTAGTGTGCAGGTTGAAAAAGAGCCTATATGGGCTCAAGAAAGCTCTAAGGAAATGGTACATGAGGTTTGATAGTTTTATGCATGAGCATGGTTACTTGAGATGTGAATCTGACCATTGTGTTTATTTCAAGAAGATTAAAATGGGAGCTATATTATTTTGTTACTTTGTATGCGGATGATATGCTTATTACAGGGATCTAGTATGCGGGACATTGGTGAGCTTAAAATAAAGCTAGCTCACACATTTTCTATGAAGGATTTAGGAGCTGCAAAAAGAATCCTTGGCATGTAAATACATAGAGACAGGAAAAACAAGAAATTGTATTTGTCTCGGGAGGATTATATCTACAAGGTGTTAGAAAGGTTTAACATGCGGAATGCAAAACCTATTAGCACACCTATGGTTTGGACACTTCAAATTTAGTAAATATCGTGTACTTCATCACATGAGGAGGTCAAATACATGACACGAGTGCCATATGCTTCAGCAATTAGATTAGAAGTCTCATGTACGCTATGGTTTGTACCGGACCAGACATTGTACAGGAAGTGGGAGTTGTGAGTAGATATATGGCTAATCTAGGTAAAGAGCATTGGATAGTCCAATGGATACTAGGTATTTGAAAGGGACATCTAGCATGCGGTTATGCTATGGAGATTTGAATATTTCATTACGTGGCTATGTTGATTCAGATATGGATGGAGATCTGGATGGTAGGAGGAGCACTACTGGATATATTTTCACAGTAGGTGGAATGGTAGTAGATGGATTTTGAGATTGCAAAAGGTTGTGGCTTTGTCTACTATAGAGGCGAGTATGTTCGCAACTACAGAGGCTAGCAAGGAGATGATATAGATGAGTAGTTCATGGAAGAGTTGAGAAAGGAGCAAAGTGATTGTAAACCTGTTTAGTGTGATTAGAGTGTAATTCATTTGGCAAAGAACTCAAGTGTTTCTTTCGAGAACAAAACACATTCAGTTGATGCATCACTTCATACATGGATGTATTAGAGGATGGACAGTTGAATCGAAAAATATTCATACTAGAAAAACCCTATGAATATGCTAACGGCCATTAGAAAAGGAGAAGTTGGAGCTACACTCCACTTGTTGGCCTCGAGTCTAAGACTTGAAGAGGAAGAAACAAATCCAAGGAAGGATCCAAGAATGACGTTGTATAGGTATGGTGCAGTAATTAAACTCCAAGTGGGAGATTGTTGAGTTGTGAAGCTTAATTACTTCATTTTAGCATGCAATTGGAACTTGCTAGAAAATACAGTAACCGGCATCGGTTAAGGTAGACCGGCATCAGTCAGGTATGACCAGCATCGGTCAAGCAAGTAAGGAACCGATAGCGGTTAGGTAGAACTAGTGTCGGTTACCTATGCGATGAAGTTTTAATTAACTCTCGGGAATTATATCTATTTTTAGCATTAAAATAGATTTATTGATTGTAATTGCATGGCTAAGTGCCCTAAGTCTATAAACGACTATATAAGCACAAAAGATAGGGTTTAGAAGTAGATGATCAACAAGAATTAGAAAGAACTTGAAAAAGGTTGGTGAGAGAGAATTCTTAGTGGTAGAAAAAGCTTGAAGAAAGAAAGTACTAAACATCTGAGAGGTGTGGAAGATTTTAAATCTTCATTGTATATCATGTCAAAGATTTGGATAATAGATTGGCTTGTTTTTTGGTAGACATAGCCCACATTGGGTGAACCATGTTAAATCGGTGTTTATTTATGTCTCTTGTTTTTATATTTCTTCCGGTAGAATATCTATTTTTATTTGTATGTATGCTTAGATATGATATATTGTCTTTACAATCGGTGTGCTGACCCCAACAGATTCAAGATGTGGGGATAGATTTGGTAGATTCATGTGATTCAGTCTTGACTATAACTATTTTTGGCATGGATGGTCTAAACATTCTGGATCGTGATATTTTAGTTTTATAGTTTCAGATGGATAGTGGACACTAGCCTGATTGTGGGCAATTTAGATGTCTTGAATACTGATCTATTTTTATGGAATTGTAATTTAAGTAATCACCCAGCATTAGAGAGCATCGGTTGAACACGGTTTTTGTTGTTGAATGGGTGTTATTATCTGATCGATTGTTTTTTATGGCATTATAGTGGGATTTGATTATGGTTTAGATTATTTGTAGAGTTGACAATGTTCAAAGCATCGAGTTAGACACTAGATTTCTATTGCAGAATGGGTGTTATTATCTGATCAATTGTTTGTGACTAGATAATCAATATTTGCATTTATTTAACCCATAATGTTATTTTTGGTTCATGTATGTGATTGTGAAATGCAGGATGAGTTAGCAAGTTTTGTGGGTGATAAACAACTTTTTGTGGACAAAAACATTCCTAGTTAGGAGGATTGATATGAAGGATTTTTAGGTGTTGGAAAGTTTCTTAAACCTCCCTAAACTACTACCACTCTCACTCTATAGAGTGTTATGATACCTTTTCAACGGTATGTAGAACTCCAAAAACAGAGTCCAAATGCAAAAGTTATCGCATGTCAAAGATTTGGTTTGAAAACGGTCCAAGATGGTCGCCCGACAAGTTACGCATGAAAACGTGACTAATTGGCAAAAGGTTAAAATTCTTGTTTTGAGTTCCTCCGCTTTGACACATGAAATTTTTTGGGCCCCACTATTTTCTTACTGGGGACCACAACTAAGTTTGACACTCTCCTTTGTAGAAGGCGTGCCTTTATCGCTTTTATTCATATTGTCATTATCACAATTTTGCTTATATATGCCACATATTTCATTAACAATGTCAATGTGGGACTATATATGTTATGATAATTGAATTTTGCATCGCAAGATTATCCATCTCGGGTGAGCTATTATTTATCTCAGTGGGGTGATCAACTCCCCACCAAGTTGATCACATTTCATTCCACATTGTTCTCTGCAATGGATCGCCCTTATCCACCGAAACCACATATTTACTCGATGAGCCCAAAGACCTATGAACTCAAGCTTACCTATTTATCCACAACTATACCAAATAACTCAGAATTCTATGTGGTGGGGTTACTACTTGGTAGGATTACATATATCTTGGGAGGCCCATATGGGCTCAAACAACTTTCACGTTGGCCACTACGTGGAATATCAAGCCTTATCAACATTCACCGCCAACATACCAATGTGGCCTAACAAACCCACCAAACATTCAACGTGGGAACAAAAAATGCCGTGTGGCCATAACCATGAGGAAATGGGGGAAAGAGCCTATTAAAAGGCTTTAACCAAACTTTATCCCGTAAATGTGGGATAAGATCCCCACATAAAAACAAAATATGCTTTATTTGGTGGTCAAAGAACTTTTCAAGGAATGGAACCCGTGACTTGTGATAAAAGGTTAAGCGGCCTTACCAACCCACCACTTTTTGACAAATGATATATAATGAGATCACTTATATTGAAAGGTACTTTCTGCAGGTCTTTGTATGGGGACATAATTGACTAGTTTGCAGAAAATGTCATTTTGAAGCACTTCCACTCAAAATTAGAGCTGAGTGAACTAGTGAATTGTTTAAAAGTCCAATACGCTCAAAATGACATAATTGATTTCCCATTTTGAATACTTTTTGATGTTGTTTTATGCTTCATAAGTCACACAAAGGTAAAAATCCTAAGGGAAACACAACTGCAAGTGAATCAGGAAGGTGAAAGACAAGTGTTGAGATATGCCAGAGTCCTTCGAAGGTCTGATATCATAGTTTTGTAGGTTTTGATTCATTATTTTTTAATTGTAAAGGTTAATTGTATTTGCAATTTGAACATTTTTAATGGATTGGTTCTAAACGAACCCAAGGACGTAGGAATTCGAACCCCGTAAACAATCTTGTGTCATTTCTAATTTTGATTTTTAGTTTGTGATTACTTGTAATAATTTAAGTTCATTATGTGAATTTGGAAAATTAGTTAAATTGGGAAATAATGTAATTTAGGATTTGACTAAGCAATGAAATTTTGAATAAAATGGAAATTAATTTCAGTTTATGATTAGTCATAAATCAAAATTTTAATTACTTTGGAGTAATTTAAGTCAGTAAATTTGATTTAAATTTTACTATCCTCGAAATGATTAAAAGTGAAAACTAAAAACCCGGTTTGGATCACCAAAGCCTAATAGCTCATTAATGGAAATGGCAAATTTGCATTACATATTTTGAGGGATATTAAAACCACTTGTAGCATGTATTATAACAAAGATAAGACAGGTGATAGAAGAGTTGGTTCAATAGTTGAGAGAGGATTTCAGAACGTATGAGGTTGCCCCATATTAGGCAAATTAAGCATGAGATACACACTTGTTACTCGATAGTTTCCTTCTAAACTTGGGATTATATAGGAAATCATTGAAATATGCCAAAGAGGTATAATAATAATTGCATTATTTGATTAACCAATGTATAATTTGTCCTATCACTTCTTCATGTGGTTCTCCTATTGTTTTAACACCTAAGAAATATGGTTCATGGAGAATGTGTGTTGATTATAGATATTTGAATAAAATAACCATCAAGAATAGGTAGCCTCTTCCTCACATTGATGATTTGTTATATTAGTTACAACATGCTAAATATTTTACTAAGCTTGATTTGAAATTTGGGTATAAGCAAGTGTGGATCAAGGAAGAGGACATTTAGAAAACAACGCTCAAAATCGGGAAAGGGTTATATGATTGTTTTGTATTAACGTCAAGGCTATGCAATGCACTAGATACTTTCATGAGATTAATGAATGAGGTAATGAGGCCTTTTATTGATTCCTTTCTTATTGTGTACTTAGATGGCATTCTGGTTTTTAACAAAACTTTTGAGGAGTATATTGATCATTTGCACCAAGTTTTGCAAATTATTAAGGAGAATCAAAAAGTGTTGAATGAGAAGAATTGCAAATTTTCTCAACAACCACTTATCTTTTTGGGACATGTGGTTAGAGATGGAGATTTGAGTATTGATCTAGATAAGATATAGGCCATTCAAAATTGACCTACACCATTGAGTTTGACCGAGACTAGGAGCTTTTTTGGTGTAGTTCAATATTTGAGGAAGTTCATTAAGAAATTCTCATCCATAGCAGTGCCACTACATTCAGTGACAACAAGGGGTAAGACTTTTGATTGGGGTAAGAAACAACATATTACTTTTTAGTAATTTAAATATAATATTAGTCATGCTCTAGTTTTGGCATTACCTAACTTACAATTTCCTTTCGAAGTGGAAACCAATGCTAGTGACTATGCTATGGGGGTTGTCCTACTTCAAGGAGGTAGGCCCATATGTTATCACTCTGAATTATTTCATGGTACAATTCTGAATTATTGTACATATGATAAGGAATTGAATTCTCTCGTGCAAGCTCTCAAGAAATGGAAATATTATCTCGATGGCATATGTTTTTGTATCCATCCCTCTCGGGGCCTACAATAATTCCTTTCATACACATACAGGAGCTACTCCTTTTTCCCTAGTATATGGCTCTAAAGCCATATTACCTATCGAATTTGAACTACCTTCACTTCTTGTCTCCCTCCAACATCTCATTCATGAAGAGGATTACTGTGTTGCATGCCTTATAGAGCTAGAATTACTAGATGAGAGACGGCTTCACACCTTAGACCATATGCAGCATACCAGAATAGATTGTGTTGTAATTATAATCACAAGATCAAACCTTGAAAGTTTGAAATCAATGATTTGGTCCTAAAGGGAAATCAGAAGAACAAAACTAATCCATGAGAAAAATAGGGTAAATTTGAGCCTAATTGGTTTGGTCCTTATGTTATAACTGCTAAATTTGGATCTAGCACATATAAATTGTCTACTGAGGATGGAAAAGAGTTGAAGGATTCTATGAATGTCATTCATCTGAAGAAGTTCTACTCCTAAGTCTCCAAAGAGTAACCCTTTTTGCTGGGGGCATATCAGTGCATCCACCTATTTCATCATTTCACTTTGTTTCCTGCTTGTAACTTTTCATCTCGCCATGTGTCTCATGTTCTCCTTGTTAGGTTGTCATGTCCATTGTCTAACACTATTGTCCACATTCCATTATACTTTCGCTCACTTCCTTCATATGTAGTGTGTTGGTTTTGACTTGGGAATTTTATTTCCCTCTTCTTTTCGTGTGGTTCAAAATTCCAAAAAGACAAAAAAATTCAAAAAACATTTCACAAAACTTTAAAAACAATACAAAATTGTTCAAAACCCCAAAAACAATATAAAATTGTTCAGAAAATACAAAATGTTTTGAAAATGATTTCAAAAAAAACACTTGCGACTATGTAATTTTGTTCGCCATTTTCTTCATCTAATTATTCCCAATCATATTTTCCAATCGATCAAGCCACTCTTTGCAATGTAACTTTTCTTAGGGACATCACTTGGCTTTGGCTTTCTCTTGGGGGAAACTTGACATCTGTTCATTTCTTCATTGTATAAAAAAACTCAAAAAGTCTTTGGACATTATTTTTGTGAGTTATGTTATATTATAGATTGCTTGTTAGTATTTAACATTGGTGTGTTTTGTTCACTAGCTTGTTTGTTGTATTTTCTTGTTTAAAGTCTGTACATATGGAATGTTGTCTTGTATATTCTTAGCTTAGTCTCTTATGTTTGTTAGTTACAATAACCAATACTCTGTGTATCTAGAATGCACTTATGGACCAATTACAGGAAATTTATTTACATCTTAGTTCACATATAACTTTCATGTGGATTCTTCTTGTTCATATTGCGTTTTTTGATATTGCTTGTTTTATATCTTTTTGTCACTTGCATGTGTTGTGTTTTTCTCCTAGTTTATTTAAGCCATGGAGCATTTTCCTTTTTATTGTGTATTCATGTTTTCTTGCATTTTCTTTGCATTTTTATTTTCAAATTCCTTCTCAAATATTTCAAAAATTCAAAATCCAAATAAATCGATATTTCAAAAAAAAAAAAAGACAAAAAAATTTCAAACACACATTAACTTATAAAAGAAAATCCTACAATTGGAAAACCCTTACGTTGAATCTTTAAACATCTCAATATAATCATGAAAAACATCATACCTTTATCTATTACCCTAATGATCGTGCCAATATTACAACTATCACTTTCTTCCCTTTGCATGATATGTTAACTCTGCTTTGGGAAAATCACAAAAAAATTTCCTTCAAGATATAACTTCACCCGAGGAAATTTATTTATGATCATTTGCACAAGAGTGTTATAAGGAATCACTTTAACTCCGCTCTTCCATTCTCGATCATATTCCCACTTGGGAGCATTTGTATCTACTTAATCATCATTTTGGCACGCATTAGGGGCATAACCGATTGTATTCTTTTTTGAATTTGTGTTGCTTTGTTGATGTTTACTTTTTTGGACCACTTGCAAGTAGTGTGATTACATCTTGGTTCCTTTATAACCCCGATCTTTGGTACCTCCTTTCAGTATATTGGGTTTTTTTTTTTTTTATCTTTTCTTTATTATGTGTGTTTGTTTATGCGCATCTAGGTTAACCATATTGATTATTTTATAATCATGGTGACAATTCTATTGTGTAACAACAAAAACAAGGTTGTTCTAAAATTATTCTCCAAATGAGCGCTCATGCGCATGGGCGCATCCTTTCCCGTCTTTTTCCAATCCTTTTTTTTTCTTCCTATCAAGCGGTTGTCCACCGCTTTGCTGCATCATCCACCCGCTTGAGGGGGAATTCCTCTACTATTCTTCTTTATGGGGATCCCAATGCTTCATTTCTTCCTACTTATTAGGGCATCCCAACGCTTCACAATTTTCTCGCTCATCGATACTCGCATGCATATATTATCTTTAAAAGCACTATTACTTCACAATAGCACTTTAAAGAGGGAAAAATGTAGACACCCCAAAATTACACACATGTTTCCATCTTATCCTAGTTTGCTTCCTAATACACCCTGTTATTCACCCATTTGTGATTAATTGATTAAATTGATTAATTCATACACATTGCACCCTTTGGATTAATTCAATCAATACTAGGCACCCTTAGTACCCCTTTAGCTAAGTTAATTATCATTTATTAATTAAATTATTAATTAATTAAGTGTGTGCACATCCTAGTCAACATCCACTTAGACTCTACTTGGACTCCATATCCTCATCCTAGTTAATCGCACTTCTAGAATCCTAGAAAGATGGGGCAATTGAATGCACATACAATCACCTTCTTGGATGAAACTTCGTAATTAATTCCATTTACTACCCCTAAATTCCCGGCGCCATCAGAACTTCCTCTAATGTAATTTTTAGCATGTGCATTCAACCATGTATAACTAATTTCCAACTACTACGCTCTATAAATTACAGGATTACTCTCTTACAAATCCTCTTGAATCTTAAGTACAATAATTTTGCTAAATTTCCTAGCCAAAGTATCTATGTCTATAGCACTTGCAATCAATTTTGGAGAACATTCAAGAGCACCCACATCCATTTACAAGGATCCATAGATGAAGTTTCCACATCCTTATTAAGATTTTCTTTGTTATAAGGAGATTTGCATTGTATGTTTTTGTCTTCCACTCTTAGGTAGTTTTTCATTGTTTACTGTGATGAGTTTTTCACTTTCAGTCTCAGCCATGTCCACTATCAAATCATCTACATGGCTTCCCATTGTGAGGAAAGGGAGCTATTTTACACAACCAGTTGCAAGGTTCGTTTATCTCACCTATGCCTCTAGTTAGCGTAGAGTAGGAATAGGTTTGCTTTTAGCAAAATAAGTTCCTAACACACTCTTGTATGTTTCATTTGAAGCATGTATGGTTTCGGTTTTTTGTGTGTGTTTTGTTTTGTTGTTTCTCTTGAAAAGTGTTTTGGAGGTGGATTGTTTTGAAGAAGGAGAAGGTTCAATTTTTAATAGAGTTCCATGATGTCCCAAACCCAAAGAAATGCTTCATTTAAAACTCGCAATGTCTTATGGATGCCAAGAGATAAGATTCAAGATATTTGCATACTTAACATTACCGGCATGTCCGGGATTAACAATGCCCAAGGAGACTTCATGATCCATCATAGAAGATCACATTAGTTTCAAGATTCCAATATTGAATCCATGCCCAATGGATTGTTTAAGGCTACTTGTTAGACTAGTGCTTATTAGGCAAGCATCTTTGAGAGGTCTCAAAAATGTTATCCAGCTTTGCCCTTGGGGTAAAATTAGACAATGTGGGTAAATAGGACCCTAGGACTGGAAAGGGCTTCACAGAAGAACTTGGGGCCTACAAGAAAGAGTTTGTGCTTTGAGAATAGTTACGGTGTTTTGGGAGGGTTTAGGATCATTTTTGAACTATTTTATCTCTTCTTGGGTTTTCAAGGGTTAAGGTTGCTCGAGATGAGAAAATTACATGTGGCGAGCCCACATATATCTAACATAGGTAAAAAATGGTGAATATTAACATACAAATTTTAGGTGTTTTACCATACCTTCATGATCCACTTGTTCACAAAATTTTTAAAAGTTTAAGGGTCAATGCAATTTGAAAAGTTGTCAAAATAGGTCACCTGGGGGACTATGAGTGAAAAATAGCTCGCCAACTACTTGGCGAGCTACGAGTGAGTTGTGGATTATCAAGATGCCTTTTGAATTCTTGGGTTATTTTTTTTTAGATCTATTTAATATAAAATGTGTTGGCCAAATTGGTCTAGCACCAAAATGCTCAAGGTTTGGCTTGGAAGGATGGCATGTTTAACTCGCAAGTCACCACCCACCTCGCATGGGGATCTCGAGTGGTTTCTCGCCACAAAGACAAGCCAAATTGATAGCTCGATTGGAGGAACTGATGGGAAAACTCAAATCAGGATTCAAAGTTGATAACTTAGTCACATCACCAAGATGGAGCATTTGTTTTAAGCTCGCAGTTGAAATGAATGAAGCTCGACAAATAGAAAGGGTGAGTCAAGCTCAAAAGATAAACATGAAGGCTTACGAAGGTGCTCACCATGGCGAGCTAAGACATGTCAAAATCTTACAAGAGGAGATCATTCGGTTTGGCATGTTAGGAGGGAAAATTCGGCATTGGCACATAAAGAACACAAAGTGGAGAAAATGAAGTCAAAGAGATGTTTGAAGTAATCGCTAGGAAAATTCTAGGATGGCTCAATGAGTAGAGACAGATGAAGGGCTAAGTTAACAAACAACTCTATACATTGAGATGACTCGGGTAAAAATGTGAGAAACAAGCTAATTTAGCTCAAGCGAGTTACATTAGTAGGAGACCCCATCTCGATGTTTGAAGAATGTATCAAGTTCCATGAGGAAGTGCTACAAGAAAGCATGGCTTGATGTTTCAAGTGGGGTGTCATGGAAATGTTGAAGTGACTTGAGCATGTGACGACCGAGATACTCACTTGATGACACGGGATGAGCTCGAGGTTGGGATAGACTTAACACTAGCCGCAGCATGTTAGAACAAATCACTCGGCCTTGCAAGTTGATTGGAGCAAGGAGTGCATAGCGGATGCAAGATCCAAATGAAGTTAGACCGAGCAAGCCATGTAGAGCTTTGACTAATGCCCGAATTCAACGCAGGAGGGTTGGATTGGTGATGTGCGAGTGATGGGAAACGCAATTGCAATTCTTGAGGCCAAAATAATGTCGAGAAAATCAGCAAAGTAAATATTGTGACCTAGTGGCTCGATGAGTGCGCTTAGATAGATGAGTTCGAGGTGCTCACAACATATACGAGTTGAGTTAAAAGCCAAATATTTGGCGTGAATGCAACTGATGTGGGTGAGTTGAAGATTTGAAGAGCTTGAGGCAACATATAGTCAAGCTTTGGAGAATGGTGATGCCATGAGGAAATGACTCGGCTTGTGGTGAGCACTATGGTGAGCTTGAGTAAAAGAATACGATGGAAATGTGGAATTAGGGGATCGGGCGGTGAGTTTAGGAGGGGAAAGTGACATAGTGGCTCAATGAGGAATACGTTGAACTTGACAGATGGGTGTCAAGAGCATCTCATTGAGCTTTCAAGATTAACACGGCGATGGGTGGATCATGCCAAGAAATGTTGTGGTTATACTTTATAGTGAGCTCAACCTCAAGCTCTGGATCAAGTCAAGCAAAACTAAAATCAAGTTGAAATCAAAGATGAGGTTGGTAAGTTAGAAAACATTATTATCGATCCAAGATGAGATGAGCTCAAGATCAACTTGCAAGGTGTTTAAATGAGGCCAACTTAGTATTTGGCTCGGTGAGCCATGACCAAGCTCGTGTATCACTCGGATGAGATTGATGATCACACACTGGAGTCAAATTAGTCATGACATAGGAAAGAGGGATGAGGTGGAGATGATTGGATGGGTGGTCGAGCTTGACACGAGAGAGGAAGAGTTTGCACACCGACTTGGGCATGAAAAAATGTTTGATGTAAACCGAGATGCAAGGCGAGGCGTAGGATGGTGGGAGTTTGAGAAATTTTCGGCTCTCCATCTAGATGTGTGGGAAAAGCTCATGGGTAACCCCGCACTCGAGAATATCCATGGGGAAATTCAAGGATCCACGTCCATGGGGAGAGTTGAGGTGTTTGGGCCATGACGTATCGAGGCTCCCATGTCTAAAGTTTCGCATGGCCCTCCCAAGTAGTAAATCAAATGAATGAATGAATGAAAGTTTTTAATGACGTCCATGAGACCAAGCAGTCTATGGGACCCAAAGGAAAACACGAGCAAGGCATCCAAACACCAAAAGATGCCCGAGAAAACTGCTACTTCAACCTTTCTTCCAGCTCTTTGTTATTTTTGCTTCGTCTGCTATGAATTTTTATCAGAAATCTGTTGTTTTTGCCACCCTTTCCTCTTCAAACAAATCTGTAAGATCAGCCCCTGTTAAAATATCCATGTAATTTCTCCTTATGTCCCCGTAAGTGACACATTCCATGACGAAGTTCCATTCCGATTCCAATGTGCCCAACTTGTAAAACTCGATAAACCCTTTCGCACAATCCTCCTTGGGCATTTTCCATCTCCGATTTCACACCTCGAAGGTAATGTGAACTAGTTTTTAGTTTGTACAATTAACACTTTATCCTTCCACTTTATCGTCGCCCAATGTAGTGTTTTTCCGTGATCACAAGTGGGATTAAAATTCTTGACATAGTATTCTCTTTTTCGACCAAGCTGCTTATTCCACATGGTATTTCTGAACTTCTCTCTTACATACTTCTTTATTTCTTCATTAGTGCTAGGGCACTCCTGCATGCTAATGCCCCATTTGCTCATCCACTCGTCGTTTTGTTTCATCCATGTTTTCTTCCTCCTGTTTAACTTTTCCTCAATTGCTATTTTAGGCCACCGGGAATCCTCCATGCTTTCCACTTTTTTGAAATATCCTAATAGTCGGGTCATCGCCGTCGCTTCCACCAGAAAGGCTCTGGCTTCCACTAGAATGATTTCGTATGGGACCGTGGTTTTTATTTTGAAACTACTTGTAATTAGATGCTTCTGAATTCTTTCTATTTGCTTCCATTTCTTCATGGATGTACTGCTGCCCCAAATCTCACAACCGTATAGCATTACCGGGATTACCAGTAACTCAAAAAGGTTCAAACGGGTCTTCCAGTCCCATAATTCCGATGTTCTGCATCTGTTTTGGAGCATATATAGAGCTTTCCACCCCCTGGATTCTCTTAGCTCTACAAGTTTCCCAGCTGAGACAATTGTGAAAGTCCAGTCCCAAATATTTGTACTCCTTGACAACTTGCAAGGAGTCCCCCTCGAACTCAAAGCTTACTTGTCTCCTTTTCTTTTAAGGTAAATATCATGATTTTGGTTTTACCAATGTTCACTTGCATTCCCACCTCTTGGCAAAATAGCTCTAAAGCTCTCAAATGCTCCTGCAAACCTTGCTCTGTTTTAGCCATTAGGATAAGATCATCTGCATAGAGCAACAATTTCACTACATAGGAAGCTAGATGAATCCCGCCTCCGCCCTTTTTGTCAATCCATTCCTCTAGCTTGTCTATATATAACCCGAACAAGGTGGGTGACAACGGACAACCTTGTTTGACCCCAATGTCACTCCCAAAGCACTCTGATAGGCCATCTTTAGTCCTGATTTTAGCCCGTACTTGCTCATAAAGTCTGTGCACCGCTGCCCTATACTTATCCGGAATGCCCAACTCTTCCATTCTATTCCACAATTTGCTTCTTGGAACCATGTCAAAGGCTTTTTGAAATCCACGAAGCAACAGTATACCTCTTCACCCTTCCTATCCCAAACCTTTTCAATCAAGTGCCTAAGAATGACGCAATGATCAATAGTAGAGTGCTTTGGTCTAAAACCTGCCTATCCTTTTGCTCTCTTACCCTCCTTTTCAGCCCAAAGGCTAATTCTACACTCCACCATGCCACAATTTTTTTCCAAAAAGCGGATTAATCATAATGGTGCGGTAATTTCCTGGGTTGTTGACATCACCACTTTTGTGTAGAGGGATGACAATGCTAGTTGTCCAGTTGCTTGGAAAACTGAACTGAATAACTCTATTAAAGATATTTGTAATGTGCGGAGCAAGATCTTCTGCACCCCAATTTAAGAATTCTGCTTGCAGCCCATCTATGTCTTGAGTCTTTCCCCCTGCTAATCTTGTGATCCCTTCCTTGATGTCTTTCATGGAGAAGAGTTTGTCCCTGTTTTCAATAACATAAGGAAGAAGCGGCAAGTCATTGCTTCTTTTGTAGAGCATCTTTGCATATTCAAGCCACTGGGTATCTGTGATGTTGTTCTCCACTGTAGTTCTACTGTTGAAGCTCTCTCCAGAAACCTCTCAGATTATGCTTTCCCATGAAAATCAGCTCCTCTCTCCTACCTCTCATGTACTCTTCCTTTTTGTTTCTCACTAACTTTCTATATACCTTTGTATTTATTTTTTCTTTTCGAAGCTTTTAACCTTCTTTTCACAGCCTTTGCACTCTTCGTCAAACCATGGATTTTCCAGAAAATTGTTTTTAACACTTCTCTAAGTTCTAGCACGTTTGCACTCCCTTAGCACATTGTGTATTACATTCATTAACTGCACACTATTGAGCATGTATTTTCCTTTGTTGAAGTTAACATCATCCTACATTTATTGTAACTATTTTGCAATCTTCCCTTTAAAGATGGCATGGTTCTCCTGATTCACAAGGATTTTGCCTTGATACCCTACTTTTTTGTTCAAGTGAAGGTGCTCTTTTTGCTGGTCCTTGTTTTGCATACTGATCTTCACATGAATTGGATTATGATCTGATTTCATTTCTATAGGAAAATTCCTACCTCGACTTCCAAAATCTCAGACATAATGTTTTGTGAGCATATGGCATAGTCTACGACACTTTGACCGTTGTATGTTTGACATGTGATGTTTCAGAATTTGGCCATGTCTTTATGCCATTACATATGATCAGATTATGTAAGCTGCATAGACCTAACAATTCAGCCCCAAAATGAGAAACACCACCATTGATATCTTGTGAGACCCGTTCCCATTTCTGTTGTTTGTCCTCTTCCAACCATATAGGATCATTATTCCATTCTTCTTCTTTCCCAAAGTAGAGGGATTGATTATTAGTTGTCCTAGCATTAAAGTCCCCTATTAGAATGATCTCTCCCTTGATGCCAAACTCAGCTATGTCTCTTTTCAATGCTCCGAAAGGGTCCTCTCTATCCATGTTCCTCTTCTTGTAGGTTTTAGATCCATATGGAGCAAAGTAACACGTTTGCATGAAAAAAGAGTGGTTGCCTTTATGGTCAGTTTCAGCCATAAGTATTGATTATTCGGGTCCTTCTTTTCTTCCTTGATGACTCCTTTCCATGCTTCCCTAACTAATATTGTCACTCCACCGTGTCCTTTGCTCTTCTCTCCCAACCCATTCCAAACTGAGACCTTCTCATATCCTGTAAAATTTGGTACTCTGCAACCTTCATGCTCATGTGTCTCCACAAGTACAATGATGTCTCTACCCTCCGCTATGGGCCCCAACCCAGGACCCCTCCTCCAAGGATAGCCTCTACAATTCCAACTAACCAACGTAAGATAGTCTTGGGGGTGGGGGGGCACTCCTATTTATTATGTGCATGATTTATGCCAAATTGGGCTTTCCCTCTATATAGCCATGCTTCCTTTCCTTCCTTTCTTGTTGCCACCACCTTTTCCCATTCTTTCCTTCTCTCTTCCAACTATACCAGAGTTAGATCCTCATCTATAAAGAACTGGGTGCCTTTGAGAAACTTCTTATTTCTTAGAATTTTGTTCTTCTCTTCCACATTCCTCAAAATAACTTTTATATTTCTTGTTTTGTCCCCTCCTACCACTTTACCAATTCTATTGGCTTGGTGAATATGTCCTGTCCACTAGAGTTGGTCTCGAAGGAAGTCTCCGACTACTTTGTTGGTGATTTCTCTTTCTCCATGCTCTTTCAACCCTTTGATGATAATGTTTGTTGCTCTTTCTTGGCGGTCTTTTTCTTCCCATAATTGCATCTTGACCTGTTTATTTATTAACTCCTTCTGTGATTCTATTGGTTCCGTTGATGGTAAATCGCAGCACCCCGAATGTTTGCAACTCAATGGGTCGAGACTCTCATGCGATTGCATAACATGGAGCTTTTCCCAAGTGTGGGACTTGCGAAATCAAAAAGCTCTCCGGATGAAGGCGGTTCCTATTCCTCTGTTCAGATGCACACGTAGAAAAAGTAGATGGTTTACTAAAAACCTAATCTAACTTGCCAAGGAGACAGGGGTAAGAAAATTCATAAAATAAAACCTAAACCACAAAGGTGATGCACCGAGGAATGAAGAACACTGTCTTTCCAAAAACACAGACTCATTAAAATGCAATGCAAGATCATGCACAGTGTTGATTCACGGTGAAAGATCGTGGAGGATGCAAATGAACACAGAGAGGGTTGAGAATCATCCACAGACATGCATTAATTTTCTCCAAATATTGATACAACACACTGCAAAAATTCCAAGAGGCAAGGTTGCATTACAGTTTCAAATGGGAGGTTTTAACTCCACAAGTTCACCTGCCAAAGAGAAGAAGGGAGGGGCAAAACAAAAATGTCCAACCTTTAGAAAGAAGCCCCTCCTTACAATTTATAGGAAGAATGAGAGATAAAAGAGAGAGGAAATCCAAATCTACCCCAACCACCTCTAGGTTGCATTTAATTCATCTCATTATGGTGGTAGGTGAGAACCCTAGCGAACCCAAAAAGTGGCGAACTGTATTTTGCATTTTTAAGAATTTTTTTCACCCAATTAAATATATCCAGTTGTAGTTGGATAGAAGAATTTGTAAGCTTTCCGAAAAGTCCAACTTGCATGAATTCGAGCTCCTGTCAAAAGTTATGGCCATCTCGAATATCTCGCCCTGTGGTCTCTACTTTGTCCGGCGCTCAAAATGTCAGCGCCTCCTAAAGGTGCGCCATAGGCGCATCCATATCTGTGTCAACATCCTCCTACATGCGCCAAGGCACAAATTTTACCATGTCAACACTCGTGTCGTGGCGCCCTTTACTCGCGCTTGGCGCATCTGCTTTTCATGTCAACATCCATTTTCACGCGCCTTTACTCGCGCCTGGTGCATCCTTTTTCATGTCGACATCCATTTTCATGCGCCCTTTACCTGCGCCTTGGCGCATCCTTTTTCATGTTGACATCCATTTTCATGCGCCCTTTACCTGTGCCTTGGCGCATCCTTTTTCATGTCGACATCCATTTTCGTGCGCCCTTTACCAGCCGCCTCGCGCATCCTTTTTCATGTCGACATCCATTTTCATGTGCCCTTTACCATTACTCTCGCGCATCCTTTTTCATGTTGACATCCATTTTCATGCGCCCTTTACTCGTGCCTGGCGCATCCTTTTCATGTCGACATCCATTTTCATGCGCCTTTACCTACGCCTGGCACAACCTTTTTCATGTCGACATCCATTTTCATGCGCCCTTTACTCGTGCCTTGGCGCGCATCCTTTTTCATGTCGACATCCATTTTCGTGCGCCCTTTACTCGCGCCTGGCGTATCCTTTTTCATGTCGACATCCATTTTCGTGCACCCTTTACCTTGGCAACGCAATAAATGTCGTGGATTTGAACTTCTTTGGTTTCCATATTCTTTGCTTTGTCTATATCTACCCGGGGAAAGATATATACAACAGTTCCTTTACCACATTCACCCATGACCTGGCCTCTTCAAGCTTTTCTAGTAGTTTGGTTTCTTTAATTTCCATGTCTGCTAATGCTGATTGAATATCCTTGATTTGCGGGATATCCTTTTTATTGCCCGTTGGATCCATGTTACCATTTTTGCTTTTCTTTATCTCAAGTTTCAGAGCTATGATCTCTTGCTGCCCTATTACCATGGTGTTATTCAAACTGTCAATTTTCTCTTTGAGTACCATGTTTTCTTGTTTCAAAAGTCTACAAGCTTCCCAAGTACTTCCTGAAGCTTGGCATCTTTCAATTGTTCCTTCGTCTCCAAATCATCCACTCTACCCTTCAGGCTCAGTAATTCCTTGACATAAAGTTGTGATGACCATGTTAAAGGTGTGGATATAGGGCTATAAGTATCTTGTGGTTCTTGATTTCCTCCTGCAACCTCCATGATTCGCTCTCGCTGTATTGTTATGTCCTCGTGTTGTTTCATTTCCATGTGCTGATAGTTTACTGTCTTTAGATGACCATTTACACTGGGAATGTTGTCAGTGTCTTTGGAAGGATTGCCGTGAATTTTTTGCTTCCCAATTGCTTAATCTTTCTTGCAATTTTTACTTGTCTGCGCTGTAATATTCTTTTGTATTGTTTTGCATTTACGTATGTCAACTTTGCCTCTGATTCCCCGGTTTGATCTCGATTCTATTGGGAATACGGACTCATGGAATAGTGCTATGATTAAATAACAAACCCAATCATGCACACATGATCTTAACAATTCCCCAGAATCTATAGTAGTGGAAGTATAAACTAGAATAATCCAAATCAAAACAAAATACACATGCATAACACAGCATGTACCGTGGTTCACCCAATGTGGGCTACATCCACCAAAGATAGAGATCTCATATATATAATACAATAAGAGTACAAACCAACTCTTCAATACAAGAGTATAATGCATCTCTCCAAGAGTATCTCCTCTCCTCCAGATCTCTAAACGGATCTCCATGAGTGCACTACAACTGTGCCTCCAAACACCACTAGCAGATCTCACATAACCAGGAACTACTGCATCTCTGAACTGCTACCAAGTTCTCTGTGGATCTGCAATCAAGACCTCTCACATGGGTCTACCATATGTGCAACCATGAATGTGCACTAAGAAGTAAGTCTATCTCTCCATCACTACATAACATGTGCAAACATGAAGACAACCTCCTCTACAATATCTAGATCTACATGGATCTATAATACAAGATCTCACAACAACTTGTGGATCTAACAATATAAGACTAGATCTACATGGATCAACAATACATCATGATCTCATGGATCTACAATACAAGATCTCACCAACATGTGGATCTACAAGAAGAAACTTTATGTGCTTTGTATACCATGCAAGCCATTACAATGAGACAATAACTATACAAAGAAAATACAATAGAAGATGTTACCATCTTCTCACCATTCAGATGTACTGTTATTTCCTTATGTCAGCTCCTTTCCATGGAGACTTTGTCTTCATGTAACATGTTCTTTCTTTTTCTTCTTCTTCTTTATCATCATCCTCTCAATCTAGGAGAATCAAGGATCTAAGTCAATCCTTCTCTTAATTCACCTTCTAAACCCTAGCTTTTATGCTTATATAGTCATATATAAACTTAGGGCACTTAGCCATGCAATTACAAACAATAAATCTACTTTAATGCTAAAAATAGATCTAATTCCCAAGAGTTAATTAAAACATCATCGCACAGGTAACCGATGATGGTTACCCTGACCGATGGCGGTTCATCTTTCGACCGATGGTTGTTCATCTCTCGACCAATGTAGTTAATATGTTGGACGAAAGTTCTTATGCGACCGATCGACGGCGGTTAATATGTTGACCGACGTCGGTTACTATGTAAACCAACCACATGTAATGCATGCTATCTATGAAGCAATTCAACTCCATAACCTAACAATCTCCCACTTGGAGATAAATTGCTGAACCTATGTACTGTACCTGTACATCATTGTCCTCTACACACCATGAAGACCATCTATTCTTTCCTTCAACAATTCTCTCAAAAATAAAACCAGGAAGATCAAACTATCTTCTAAAAACAAGAAGATAAAACCATGACTCACCAAACCTACACAAAGCTACAAC
The DNA here is from genome assembly GCA_018340775.1 of Taxus wallichiana var. yunnanensis. Taxonomy (NCBI): domain Eukaryota; kingdom Viridiplantae; phylum Streptophyta; class Pinopsida; order Cupressales; family Taxaceae; genus Taxus; species Taxus wallichiana. The sequence continues at coordinate 344,108,391 of CM031240.1, read as the reverse complement.
TGATTCATGAAACCGAGCCACAAGCTCCCACTGAATCGTAACACCATACCAATTGTTGGTATTAGGAAATAAATCCAATCAAGCTCCTCATGCAACCAAGCCATCATGACTAACACACATGCAAGAGCTCCCACTCAAACTAAAGTACTGAGCTTCAACTGCAACCATAGCCATACCTATAAAACCAACCATGTTCTCCATCCATCTATCCATGTCTCCATGCAACCACCAATGCAACTGTCCAAAGACAAGTCAAACTAGAATATGCAAAAGCAAAACAAGATCCCGGGTAAAAACAACCCTAAATGAGTTCTACATGCAACAATGGGTGATCAATCCACAAACACCTGCATAACTCAAAGAAATCCAAACACTACAATCTGCAAATCCAACCCTGCATAAACAACTAGCATGTCCAAGACAATCATCTGTAGATAACATCTCTATCAAGGAGTAACATAGTAACAAGAGGAAATACAAACATCCCCTACTCATGCTCAAAGCATCTAAACTATGCTCATAAGCATCCATGTGCAAATCAAACATCCACATCATCATAGACTCACAAAACTAAATCTATCCATATGTATAAACTCACCTATACATCCATCCATATCATCATCTCCAGAAGCTCCAAGTCTGCCACCGACTAACTCCAAAAGTGAATATAAATTTTGTGCTCATCAATGTCAATAACAACAAACCATGCTAAACCATGCAACTAATACCAAGTGCAAATACCAACATACATGTCATCAACATACTACACAAACCAACCAAGATGAAAGAAAAACAAGGGCACCATCTCAAATGGTAAATAAAAACTGTTGTCAAACTTGTGACCAAACTCGACCATGGTTACTGGGATGATCGACCACGATTAACATAACCGACACTGGTCTCTCAGTAATTCAATGATTTTCTCCTTTTTCACCCTTCAAACTTTGAAAATTGCTCTATCATCTAAAACTAGCTGAATCAACCATCAACTTCCATCCCTAAGGAATATCCAGACACCACAAAATAATCCAGAAGTGACATCACAAAGCAATAAACTCAATATACCTGCATAATCCGTGACTTCCCTCCAAAACCAACTAGTGCCTCTGCCACTCTGTATAGTAGCATTCTCCTCTCACTTTGCATGTGCATCATGTATCCAATCCTGCAATGCCAACAACCATGGCTTGCTCCCACTAAACATGAAATTCCCTGCACTGCCTCTAACACCAAGCTCAAAAGCTAATATGTCAGTGAGAAATAAAACCAGATGAAAGAACTATAAAATTGATTCCCTTTCTTATCAAAGAATAATTCTACATCACATAAGTTTGGACTTCTTGTGAAGTAGGTGAATCAACTTCTTTTCATCATGTGTACTCAACATCTTTCATTATCTGCAACTGTGTCTAACCATGACTTTTCATTAAGGATATCATCCTTAGACTAGATATCCTTGTCCTCAAGATTCCACACAACCAAGAAATAAAATTCAAACAACACCAAAAAACATGGTGTAAATTTGTGCACACTATCCAAACATAATATCAATTTCTTCAAACAAAAGAAATAAAAATGTGAATCATATAGAGATACCTGACGCAAAGTCTCATGGACTAACCAAGCCAACTCCATCCTCTTTCTGATCCAAACCATGAAGTGATCTGCACCATTTCTACCTTTACACACTGTGTCAGAAACCTGATCCTCCAAAATAGGACACTAAACCAATCATGCCCTCTTCTACTGTAAGAAACCATGTGCAAACTTGTTTTCACAAAGACCTACCATGGTTCCCTGATCAACATCGGTGCTGCTGGAACTAACACAACACCAAAATTGGCATAGGTCACCAAACCAGGTGCCTACTCCGACCAAAGTCGATAGTTGTGTTGAGCCAGTCATTTCAAGAAGCACCCAACCTTGCACAAAAACTTAACAACAAACATACATGCAATAAAAACTACACCAAGATGAAACACATCACCTTACCAGCACCAAGATACTCAACCACATCTCCAAACCAAAGAACATGCTTCTCGATGGAAACCCTGTCTTCATTTTGTGCTATTATATTCAGCTTCTCTAATGAAGCCCATGCATCTAACTGCACCAAAGGATGCATAACTGCTCCTTTTCTCATTCTCAAATCTAGATCTGCAATCCCAAACATGCATGTGCAACCAAAATAATATAAGCACTGCAATACCAAGATAAAACCATACCTCAATAACCGGATCTGCAATCTGACCAACATGCTTGTGCCTCCAAGAACTAGGGACACCTTAACAAACAAGATACATTCCATGCATCTTTTCAATTCTTCAAATCTATGATTTTCTATTTAAAACTAGGTTGCCCAGTAACCGACCATGGTCACCTTGTAACCGACCATGGTTATGTTGTAACCGACCATGGTCACCCTACCGACATCGATTGCCACTTAACCGATGCTGGTCACTGTAATTTCTAGCAACCTTACTCTTCCATCCCACTTGAGATTAAATATCTTCATGTGATCTTCACATCAAGAAAAACAAACCCGCTCTCTCATACACCTGTCAGTAAAACACTAACAATATACTGAAGCAAAACCTTGCTCTGAAATAACCAAGCTAACCAAGATAACCAAACTAACAAACGATACTAGTTTTGGGAATATGGGACTGTGAAATAGTGTTATGATTAAATAACAAACCCAATCATGCACACATGATCTTAACAATTCCCCAGAATCTATAGTAGTGGAAGTATAAACTAGAATAATCCAAATCAAAACAAAATACACACACATAACACAACATGTACCGTGGTTCACCCAATGTGGGCTACATCCACCAAAGATAGAGATCTCATATATATAATACAACAAGAGTACAAACCAACTCTTAAATACAAGAGTATAATGCATCTCTCCAAGAGTATCTCCTCTCCTCCAGATCTCTAAACGGATCTCCATGAGTGCACTACAACCGTGCCTCCAAACACCACTAGCAGATCTCACATAACCAGGAACTACTGCATCTCTGAACTGCTACCAAGTTCTCTGTGGATCTGCAATCAAGACCTCTCACATGGGTCTACCATATGTGCAACTATGACTGTGCACCAAGAAGTAAGTCTATCTCTCCATCACTACATAACCTGTGCAAACATGAAGACAACCTCCTCTACAATATCTAGATCTACATGGATCTATAATACAAGATCTCACAACAACTTGTGGATCTAACAATATAAGACTAGATCTACATGGATCAATAATACATCATGATCTCATGGATCTACAATACAAGATCTCACCAACATGTGGATCTACAAGAAGAAACTCTATGTGCTTTGCATACTATGCAAGCCATTACAATGAGACAATAACTATACAAAGAAAATACAGTAGAAGATGTTACCCTCTTCTCACCATTCAGATGTACCTGTTATTTCCTTCTGTCCAACTCCTTTCCATGGAGACTTTGTCTTCATGTAACATGTTCTTTCTTTTTCTTCTTCTTCTTTATCATCATCCTCTCAATCTAGGAGAATCAAGGATCTAAGTCAATCCTTCTCTTAATTCACCTTCTAAACCCTAGCTTTTATGCTTATATAGTCGTATATAAACTTAGGGCACTTAGCCATGCAATTACAAACAATAAATCTACTTTAATGCTAAAAATAGATCTAATTCCTGAGAGTTAATTAAAACATCGCCGCACGAGTAACCGAGCGATGGTTACCCTACCGATGGTGGTTCATCTGGCCGACCAATAGTTGTTTGTCTCTTGACCAATGGTAGTTAATATGCTAATTGACCAACGGTAGTTCTTATCTTGACCGTCAAGCAACGGTTAATATCTTGACGATCTTTGGTTCTTTGTGTAAACCACCACATGTAATACATGCTATCTCATGAAGCAATTCAACTCCATAACCCAATAGATTCGCCCTTGTTTGTGAGAGTACATGATTAGTGCCTTTAATGCTTCTTCTGCTTGAGGGGTGCAAACATCATTGTTTTCTTTTACAACATTAGATGTGTCTACCGTGTGGTTCTGTGTGTCTGGAATTCTGCATTCTCTTCCATGATTGTTGAAGTTGGAATAAACTGTCCAGAGATTTTAATGCCTTACACTTGAAACAAATTAAAAGTAATTTGTGCTTTGATTTTCAAAAAGGCATTAGAATTATTAAAATTGTCCTCTGTCTGCCTCAATGCATCAAGGCATTTTGTCAAACACTTCACAAGAAAGCAAATTCAATGCAAAATGTTATAGTTGTATTGTGCTTTTCACCAATAAACTAGCAGTTCGAATAAACAGGGTCTATCTACCTCAATGCATTAAAGGCATTTTTTGAACACTTCACAAACAAGCAAATTCAATGCGAGTCTATTATCGATGTATTGTGTTTTTCATCAATGATTTTCAAGCTCCCCAAACCCCGTCCGTAGCTTGCTTCACGCCGCCCTACCTTCACCCCTAGCCTATATCCCACTTTATTCCTTACCTACCTCACTAATGGCCGAGGACCCAAATGCTAATGCTTCCTCACTATTGCTCCTTCTCCACCATCATTGATGATGGCATGGGGATATGTTTAATGGCTTGAAGCACACGAGTGCCCACACATAATACTTTCAAAGTCTTTCTTCAAATACCTCGAGTTAGTACGGAAGTATTCGATGGGGTGTTCTTTGGATAAGTATGTGATTTGTCGAGAAAAATGTGACATGGGTTTGATATGTCTAGTGGTGATGTTGGATCACGTTTTAAGTGACCCGCCAATGTAACTTTGAGTGGTGAGCCAATACGCAGGTATGTGTTAGTGGGAAACTCGACCGGCATGTAATACGGGGTTTGCCAAGTTAAAATATTTGACCAAATCAATTAATGGACCTTCTCTCACAAAGTGAAGAATAAATCTTGTAACTCACCACTCAAGGTGTCACATAGCTTGGTTAATGAGCGGTTAGCAAGGGTGGCCACTTAAAATGAAAAGGGTCTCGACCAATGTAGAAAGTGGTGTGACAAGATAAGTAGGGAGGTTTCATTGCAACATGTGACACGGTCAAATTATGTGGTTCATGTGTAATGCATACAATGAAGAGTTTGCTAAGAGATGAAAAATGGGGTATCTCAAATGAAATGGGTCAAGTAGTCAAACAAACCAAAACAAGCAAAAACTCCCATTTTACACAAAATAAACTTATGGATCCCACCACCTTTGGACTAAGGGAAAGCTCCGAAAGATTTTAAATATTATTTTTATTAAAATGGGGAAAAATCAATTTTTTGATTTATGAAGACATAGTGAGGTGGATATTTTTTCAAATGTAATTAATGATGTAATCAAGCATGTAGGCCATTATCTATTATAATTTTGCCCAAGATTTAGGATTTCTCCTCTTTTCTCTCACTAGCTTGGATTTTCTATAAATGTAAATGGGAAACACATTTCAAAGGGTTAGACATTTTCCAATTCCTCTCTTTTTCACAAGCTAAGTTATGGATTTTGGGAACTTTCAAGCCTTTCTTCCAAATATTGTAATGGCAACCATTGCCTCTTCCTATTATAATGATGCATTGTGCATGTGATGAAGTAATAGAAATTATGTTTTGTGACTAATTATTGGTCCTTTCATTATTTTTGCTACTTCATTTTTCCTTTCTCATGTTTATAGGTATATTGTGCAATTTCAAGTTTCCATTGCAGGTTTTGGGAGTTTTTGCTTATTTGGGAGTGAAGTTTTGTATGCAATTGGGTTGTGGTGCTTGTTCATCCTTCTCATTTTCATCCTTCTTCATTGGAAGATAGAAAACTTGTCTAGAAAAACCCTTTCTTGGTGCATCACCATTCTTAGTGTAGGTTTTATTTCTTGTAAATATCTCTCCCTAATCCCCTGGAAATGTTAGTATAGGTCTAGTTAGCTGATTTTTATTACATTAGGAGTAGTGTAGTGCTTAGTTTAGGAAGAGGAATTTGGCCTTCTCCGGAGGTTCACCTCAAGCCACAATTCCCTGACTTGAGAGGTGATCCCATGTTACCCAATTAGAGGGTGTGGTGATTTGGCGATAACAATGCTATCTCTCAAAGTGATGTGCTTCATGATCTGGTAATGCTTCATAGACGGAGTCTTAGTAGAAAAATAATCAAATTTTTGAATCATACCTGCAATCATCTCCTACCAATTTATTGTTTCTCTTTTTAACTCAGCATGGACATACCATACACGCATTGCAGCCATGTAATATGGAGTAGAACTTATGTACCCAAAGTGATGGTAGTAAGGCCTCCTTTCCATGCACCCATAATCTCTCACAATCATGGACATGATGTGAGGCAAGAGACTTCCCCATGAAATTTGCATGTTTGTGTAGGTACATAGTTCCAAGTGAACTTGGTGGAAAATTTGATTCTCACTTCTCGATATTCCAAAAGGCCATCTCTATGTGTTTCCCACCAATGTGTTGTTGTCCCATGCAAAGTATAGACTAGCATATTTCTTCTATCCCCTTCATTGTGCCACGATTCTCCATTGCGCGAAAGAATGTATCAGGTTCCCCTCAATAGTATTCCTTGGTACCCAATTTGATCCTAACCACCCCACCATGTGTGGCCTAATCATTCTAGTGACTCTCCCTTTTAACTTCACACCTGACCATCTCATATGTTCTTCCATGAGTCTAGTTATCACAAGAAACACTAGTAGTGTCATTTACATATTGCATGTCTTCCCATTGAAGGACAACTTCCTTAGATGGTTCTATACCCTCTAGATCACACACCTTTGTATGAGTATAGATTCTATTCAATTCTTCGTCACCAAAGAGCTCAACATAAGGCTCATCCTTTTATCATGTATGGGTAAGATCACACGCTCCTCATTATTCTCAAAACTGATACGTACCTTTTATTAAAGCACATATCACCATTGTTCGCATAGTACAAGGGCCGTCAAGTGATGCTAGAAAATTGCCTTATGCAAGCACCAATACCTCAAAGTCTTGAGTGAACTTGGATCCCGGAATGGTAATGGATGCATCCTTCAATACCCTAATAGGCATGGTCCTAGTCTTGTTTTCCATATACAACACATTTTAATATGGTTGTCTTGTTGGTCTACTTATATGATTCCATGCATCCAAATTCAATACATTCACTTACGCACAAGTGTTAATCAGTATGTTGCATAATAACCACCCATCAATTATTGCATTTGATGTAATCTCTTTGTCAAATTCATGATTTTGATGTGGTAGATTTGTGTGAAGTGTCTGTCTCTCACACTAAACGCCAACACACGGTATTTTTTCTCGTATAAATTCCCCTAGTAGAGGAATGATGTTCTATTGGTGTAACAACTTGCACATGTCCTTCAAGTCATCCACATCCTTCCATGGGAGCTCAACTTTAATTTCTCATTCCATCTTACGCACCTACTCTTTTAAGAACAGATCACCCTGGAGATCTCTAATGACTCCCATCATTTCTTGGTATACTTCCTTCTCTTGTGCAAAATCTGGATACTTAGCATGTATCACCTCTTCCCTCATAATAAGTGGTTTATCCTTTAGAGGCTCACGAGTGCACACATCCTCGGTGTATGTTGTAACCATTACCATTTATAAATCGGGATCAAGTGTTTTCTTACACATCCACCGATTAGCAATGATGTGTTATACCTTTATCATCCTTGCGCCCTTATCTTGCTTCTTATTCTTACTCATTGTACATATAGATCCATGCATTCCTCTAACTTGTGTTGTTTCCCACACCATGAGCAAGTTGTATTTTGAGGACAATCTGCTGATAGTGATTAGGAGATCCACAAGTGTACCAAGTTCCTTGCGTGAACCTTCCTCTACCACCACCTCGACCTCGACCTTGATATCCTCCTTGGAAGCCTCCATTCATGTTATATTGTTGAGTTTTGGAGCTCAATTACTTCATTTTAGCATGTAATTGGAAATTTTTGGAAAAAATAAGAACTGGCATCGGTTAAGGGTGATGACATCGGTTAGGGAAGACCGGCATTGGTCGAGAGCAAGTAGGAACCGGTGATAGTTACGCAAAATCAAGCGTCGATTACGTGCAATGAAATTTTAATTAACTCTCGGGAATTATATCTATTTTTAGCATTAAAATAGATTTATTAATTGTAATTGCATGGCTAAGTTCCCTAAGTCTATAAATGACTATATAAGCATAAAAGCTAGGGTTTAGAAGTAAGAGAATTAACAAGAATTAGAAAGAACTTGAAAAAGGTTGGTGAGAGAGAATTCTTGGTGATGAAGCAAAATCTTGAAGGAAGAAAGTACTGAACATCTGAGAGGTGTGGAAGATTGTAAATCTTCATTGTATATCTTGTCAAAGCTTTGGATAATAGATTGGCTTGTTTCTTGGTGGATGTAGCCCACACTAGGTGAACCATGTTAAATATGGTGTTGATTTATGTCTCTTGTTTTGTATATTTCTTCCGGTATAATATCCACTTTTATTTGCATGTATGTTTAGATCGATATATATGCATCTACAACCGAAGTGCTAACCCCAACAACTAGTATCAAAGCTTTTTTGAGAGTTTTGTGTGTTGGTGATTTACTCACAGAGGATTTATTGATTGAGTGGGAGCTACTGAATGGCGAGAAGATAATAAATACAAGGTAGAGAAATTTGACTGCTGAAATTATCAATTATGGAAGATGCAGATTGAGGATTATCTATATCAAAGAGATTTGTATTTACCATTGGATGAGAAGCCTAGACCTATGAAGATGACTGATGAAGAATGGAATATTCTTGATAGAAAGGCTTTGGGATCTATAAGATTGAGCACAGCGATCTATGGCTTCTAATATTATAGAAAGCGGCTTCTATGGTAGACTTAATGAAATCCTTGCTAATTTATATGAAAAATCTAGTGCTTCAAATAAAGTTTATTTGATGAAGAAACTATTTAGTTCTAAGATGCATGAAGGTGAATCTACCTCTAGTCATTTCAATGATTTCCGATCCATAGTAAATCAATTAAAATCGGTTGCTATACCATTTGATGATGAAGTAAAAGCACTTTTATTCTTATGTTCTTTGCACGATAGTTGGGACAACTTGGTAATGGTTGTTAGTAATACAACATCTCGCTAATAATATTTTAAAGTTTTATGAGGTGGTTAGTATAATCTTGAATGAAGAAATTTACAGGAAGAGTAGGGTAAGTGCACCAAGTTGGGGGGCCAAAAGGGGGTCTTAAGTGGACACATTTTTCTGAAAAAATAAATTTCAAATTTTACGAGTTTTTCAAATAGTTACACTCAAAATTGGAAGATGTTGTAGAAATATGAATCGTAGCATTTTGAGTCTAGTTTCTAAGCTACTAAATTTTATTAAAAACGGATAAGTTTAAGTGGGTCAAACAACTAAAATACCAACAGATACTCTGTTTTTGTTAAAAAACATAATAAAATTACTTCCGTGCCCCCCACCATTTTTTTAGCACCATTTAGTATTTTTGAAAACCCTTTGGTAGAAAGATAGCTAGGAGCATCTAGTTTGGGCTCCATTTTTTTAATATTTTTTTAGCAAATATTTTTTTATTTATGATTTTTCTAGTATAGAAATTTTATGTTTTGAAAAATAATGAGCTCCAACCGTGCCCCCCCTAACTACCTCAAAAAATATTGAAAATTAGAATTTTTTTAATATGTATAGAATTATGCCTAGTTTGGGCTAGTATAATTTTTTTAAAATTTTGATCACCCAAAAAAAAGATACACCATGAAAGATAGACATATTTACACTTCAAAAAATAGCTATAAAAGGCATAGTTAGAAATAAATAATATGGAAACCTTATATTAGTCAGAAAATTTGAAAAATTATATTTTTAGAAAGAAGAGACTCTACTCTACATGTCGTGGTATAATTTTTTAAAAATGGATTGATTGTTTTATTTTGATTTATCATAGAGGAAGTGAAATTTTTACATTTTCTTGTAAAAACACATTGTTTGATGTGTTTGTGGAGTCCATGCTTCAAGCTTGGGGATCAAACCGGATCCCAAGCCTTGAGGCATGGCTTGGGAAAAGAGAAAACTAAAAACGCAGCATTACACGCTATGTGTAGTATAAACATAATGTATACATGTTATGTGTAGTATAAACATTATGCATGATTTTGACATGCTTCTATTTACATAAATAAATGTTTAAGTATAAGTTTTTCATTTATTATTGTTTAAATTTATTTATGTAAATATAAGAAATTAGGGTCACTTTACACCTTATGGAGTTAGTCTCATAGCTCCATGATTCATGGTTTAGGAGATAGTTTTTAAAGTATAATTTGGTCGAAGACATAGGTAATTTTTCAGATTTCAACATTCAACCTAAATATTTTAGCGTTTAAACTCTACAATCAAAACCCTAACTCATAGGCCATAAACCTAAACACTATACTATAAACCTTGAGCCCTAAACCCTAAACCTTTAACCTTTAACCATGATCCGTAGACCCTAAAACCTAAACCCTAAACCCTAAACCTTAAACATTCATCCCTTACTCGTGAGCCCTAAACCCGAGCCTTAATCCCTAAACCCTAATCCATAAGCCCTAAAACCTAAACCCTAAACCATGAACCATGAGCCCTAAATGCTAAACCCTAAACCCTGAACTAAAAACTAAATCCTAAACCCTAAACCCTGACCCCTAAACCCTAAACCTTAAACACTGAATCCTAAACCCTAAACCCTAAGCCTTGAACCCTACACCCTTATCCCTGAGCCCTAAAATATAAACCCTAAACCCTAGACCATATACCCTAAGCCCTAAGCCCTAAAACCTAAACCCTAAACCCTAAAACCTAAACCCTAAACCCCAAGCCCTAAACCATAAACCCTAAACCTTAATCCCTAAACATTAAATCCTAAACCATAAACCCTAAACCTTAATCCCTAAACATTAAATCCTAAACCCTAAACCATAAACCATAAACCCTAAAACTGAACCGTAAACCATAAACCCTTATCCCTAAACACTAAATCCTTAACCCAAAACCCAAAACCCTAAACCCTAAACCTTAAACCCTAAATCCTTAACCTGATCCGTAAACCCTAACCATAAACACTAAACCCTAAACCCTAAACCTAAAACCTAAATCCTAAACCATAACCCTGAACCTTGAACCCTAAACCCTAAACCTTAAACCCTGAACCATGAGCCCTAAACCCTAAACCCTAAACCCCAAACCATATTTCATCAATATTTCCTAGTCTCGTGCCTAGAACCATCATTTAGTTTGCTTATAGAACTACCTTGTTTATGAGAGGTGGGACAAGTAATCAAGCATTATCACCGAATCACAAAGCACCCTTGGATGTTGATCATATTTCTAGTTTGATCACTCTAAGAATCCGAGTGTGATTGATAACATGGGTACTATCTCCAAGTTGAGGGACTTGCTTTACTTGAGATAGACCTCCAGAGAAAGTATTCTTACTCCTAAACTACCCGCCCAATCTACTCTAATGCAGGGAAAATAGCTATTCTAATCTAAATTTCCAAAGGACCAGGGAGAGAGAATGGATAAAATGAAATCCTACACTAAATTGGTGATACACTAGAAAGGAGGTGTGAGAGTATTCTCCAAATGCGTGAAATACAGAAGCAAAGTGCACACTAGAAGGGGTGATGACAGTTCTCCACAATCTAGCAAAATACATTCACAAAAATATCTCAAACATGCACAATGATAATGGATCCCTGCAAGAGCATAAAAATAGACACAATATTCTTGTAGAAAGATTAAAGGGGCAAGAAGAATGCAAGAAAACACAGCAGGGGAAGATATATCCACAAACTGATATTTTATTGCTTCATGATGTGCACAGATTCAATCTATTACAAGATAAGGGCCTGGATCACCATGCAAGGAGTCCACTATAAGGGCCTGTAGCACATTGGCTTCACAAATCAATTTTGTGAGCTTTGCTATCTGAAAAACTCCCCCTTACAATGAGCCCAACACTCCAATTTATAGAAAAAATGAGAAGAGAAAGAGAAGGAAAAAATGAAAATCCTGAAATCTATCCTTCAACCACTTGTAAGAGGCATTAAATTGAGTGAAATGATTATATATTACTTGAAAAAGACTCCCCATACTATCCCATGTGTTTGTGAGAGAAATAATGATGACCATGCCTCTTAATTGCACTCCCGGTGAATAAAACACGTTATGAACCCGCCACGTTTTCCTAAAAATATTGATCAAGTATTTCATAAAATCTGGAATTTCTTGATTTTTGTGTGTCGGGATCATCCCTTAAGTCACGATTCCAATGATTACCAATTTTGTGTGATTTTGTTGAGAAATGAAAAATTTATGGCCTTCTCGAGTGCGGGCTGCTATTTTCAAATTTGCATTACGGCATTTTTTGTCATTTGACGGGAATGAGCATTAAGCGACTTTGATGGAGCTGAATATGTTTCTCTTAATTAAACATATCTATCCTCATTAAAAATTGAAGCTCGTTCGAGAAAGTCTGATTTTATGAAAATCGGAGCTCGGAGTCAAAAGTTATGGCGTTTGAAGTTTCACGGGTCGACGTTGACTTTTCTTCTTTGCCTTTACGCTTGCTTTTCGCGCCCCCACATGCGTTTTTGGCCCGGATGTCCCAAACCATCTCGGATGAAAGTCTCCTATTTCAGCTGATTCAGCCTCCTTGTTCCTATTTGCGATGAAGACACGTGGCGAGATTCCATTCGCTCTCGGCTTTTCGGCATTTTCGCGTCCCACGCGTACATTTTTGGCCCGGATGTCCCAAAGCTTTGTCTCGGACGAAAGTCTCCTTTCGGCCGATTAGGCAATGGTTCACGTCCTCCGCGTAATTTTTTCCCAACTATCCAGGGCTTCTTGGGACAAATATTTCCGAACCTCCGAAATGGATTGTCCTTGATTCTCGGTGGTTCGTGTCTGGCAGCGTACCTTTGGCCCAGATGTCCCAAACTGCGCGATAACAAAACTTGGCGATTTTTTCCCTTTTCGTAGGTTCACCTTTTCGTCCCGATGTCCCAACGTATTGGCATGCTGAATGCCTTTAGTAGATTTTCGGCGGTTCGCGCCCGACGTCCCAATGCTGCAACCTAGGACTTAGCCAATTTTCTTCATTTTTTGGCCCCAAGCTTGTTTTTTGCAATTTTTTCCACATTTTTAAAACTTGCTGGGTTTTCTTCTTGGATAGGGGAGTTAGAAGGAAGCCGAGGGGGCCCCAAAAACATGATTTCGGGCCTTAAATCAATCTACTTGCTTGGGACTAAAGAATTTGATGCATGTTATCAAAATTACCTTGAGGGGTGAATTTTGGATAATGATAACTATATGGATATGACATCTACCTTGTGCCTTCTAATGCATATATTATACATCTCTTCCAAACTTGTTTCTCCCACATATACTTGCACTCTTGAATGTAAATTTATTCACACTCTGAAACAAATTTCACATTTCTCATATTTCCATGTATGGTACTATGCAACAGATGACCCATTGGAAGCTGGAAAAATAACCATCACAACAAAAACTTAATCTTAAAGAAACAAAAAGAAACATAGATAATATATCAATGTAGAGGTGTAGGATCATAATTGAATTTCTGTAGTATCCTCTCCTCAGGAGAAAGGTAAAGTTTAAGTGTTCTAATGGAATGGATAATAAATTTGACATAACTTCCTAAAGAATTCAAAATAAGCATAGAAACAAGGGAATGGCTAAGAACACTAAGGGGTTATCAATCGCCTAGTAAATATTTCTTGTTTAGTTCTAAATGGGAGTTACTTGGCCTACGACTTAGTGACCTTCCATTCATTGATAATTCCTTATATGATAAACCCATGGATGTTTTCAAAATATCAACAGATGAAAAACATCAAATTTTGATGACTCTCTTTGAATGTTCTGCCTACAAATTCGATGAACCCTGAACTCTGTGACCTAAACCCTTAACCCTCAACCATGAGACCTAAACCCTAAACTATAAAACCTAAACCCTAAAACTAAAATAATAAATCCTAAACACTAAACACTATGTACTAAACCTAAAACCTAAACCCTAAACCCATAACCCTAAAACCCATAACCCTAAACCCTTGACCTAGACCCAAACCCCGAGCCCTAAGCCCTAAACCCTAAATATTAAATCCAGAGCCAGGCCTCTACTAACCCCAAACCTTAAACTAGTAACTTTGAACCCTGAACCTTAAGCCATAAACCATGAACCATGACCCTAAACCCTAATCCCTAAACCATAAACCCTAAACCTTAAGCCTTGAACCCTACACCCTAATCCTTGAGCCCTAAACCCTAAACCTTAAACCCTGAGCCTAAACCCTAAATCTAGAGCCCTGATCTCTAACCCTAAACCTTAAACCCATAACTCTGAACCCTAAACCCTGAGTCATAAACCTTAAACCATGCACCCTAACCCCTAAACCCTAAACCCTGAGCCCGAGCCCTAAACCATAAACCCTAAACCTTAAGGCCTAAATGTTAAATCCTAAAGGTCCCTAAACCCTAAACCCTAAAAACTAAATCATAAACCCTAAACCCTGACCCCTAAACCCTAAACTCTAAACCCCAAGCCCTAAACCCTAAACCCTAAGCCCTAAGCACTAAACCCTAAACCCTGAACTCTGTGACCTAAACCCTTAACCATAAAACCTAAACCCTAAACCTCGAGCCTTAAACCCTAAAACATGAACCCTTTGCCCTAAACCCTGAACCCTAACCTTTAAACCTTAAACCCTAACTCCTAAACCCTAAACCGTAAACCCTAAACCTTAAACCCTGAGCCCTAAACCCTAAACCCTATACCATAAACCCTAATCCCTAAACCCTAAACTCTAAGCCCTAAATCATAAACCCTAAACCCTAAACCCTAAAACCTAAACCTTGACCCCTAAACCCTAAACCTTGAGCCCTAAACCCTAAACCCTAAACCCTAAACCCTAGGCCTTAAGCCATAAGCCCTAAGCCAAAACCATAAACCTTAAACCCTTAAACATAAACCCTCAACCCTAAACCCTAAAAACTAAACCCTAAGCCCTAAACCCTGAACCCTCAACTCTCAACCCTAAACCCTCAACCCTGATCCCTAAACCCTAAACCCTTGAACCCTTTTCCCTAAACCCTGAACCATGACCTTTAAACCTTAAACCCTAACTCCTAAACTCGAGGCCCATCAAACATAAAAATCCTCAACCCTAAACCCTAAACCCTAAACTCCTAAACCCTAAACCCTAAACCTAAACCCTTAACCCTAAAACCCCGATCCCTAAACCCTAAACCCCGAACCTTGAGCCATAAAACCTAAACCCTCAAACTTGACCCTAAACCTAAACCCCCTAAACCTTGAACCCTTAATCCCCTAAACCCTCAACCCTTAACCCTAAACCATAAACCCAAAACTCTAAAGCCTAAACCATAAACCCTAAACCATGAACCCTAAGCCCTTGAGCCCTAAACCTAAACCCTAAAATCTGAACTATGAGCCTTAAACACTAAACCTTAAACCCTAAACTCTAAACCTTGAGTCTTAAACCCTTAGCCCTAAACCCTAAAGCCCTGAGCCCTAAACCCTAAACCCTAAATCATAAACCCTCACCCAAAGGAAAATCCTAAAAAGATCATTCAACGTGTTTCGGTATGTAGGAATAGTGTTAAGGTGATCGATCGACTCATTTAGTTTTTATGAGAGACTACTTCCTTTGAAGGCCTAAAAAGGCATTTTTGGCCATTTTGTAGTTAATTGAACACCCTTCAGAACAAGCTAAAATGAGCTAGTCATGTCACCGAGTTATCAAGGACCATTATTTGTGAAGTATTAAGGCATCGTTTGTCTCCATAAGAGACATGAGAAAAAGCATGTATGAGAATCATGAATTTGATTCCATGAAAGGATGCTTTTAGAGCTAGGAAAGGTGAGGGGATGATCTTTATATGGAGCACCATGTTTCTAAGAATGAGCAATCATCTGAGTTCACTTGATGCAATTCACTTAGTACTATTCATAATTGTAACTCATTCAACACCTAGTAGTGTTATCACACCTTAAGGAGGAGGCACATTACAATCACCTCATTTTGGCCATAGGATAGGAATCCCATTCAGGGAACAATCCTCTATCTACAAAGTGAGGATCTCTTTTTAGTAAGAAGTAGACAAACATCATAGAGTTAATTCATGGTCACTAAAGTGAATTATGGACCAAATTTAAAAATTAGTACCAATTCAAGTAGTGGTAGGGCCAAAATCCATTTTAGAAGGTCAAAAACCTAAAAATGACTATATTCTTTCCCAAAACAAAGACCGAATACAATATATATGCCCTGAAAGTTTTAGGTCATTTCTTTGAAATCTTGAAAATGAGTAAGTACTAACCAGATTAGATTTTGAAAAACTATCTTCTAGATTATAACTGTTGGAGCTACGAGACCACTTCCATAAGGTGCAGAGTGACCCTAATTTCTTATATTTACTAAAATAAATTTAAAGTATAAGAAATAATAAAATAAATCTTATACTTGAACATTTATTTTTGTAAGTATAACCCACCAAAACACATATGCATGGTCCATACTACACAAAATGTGTATGCATTTTAGCTTGTTTGAAAGCAGCGTCACGGGTTATGGTTTGGTGATTCTGAGCCAAACAAATTAAAAGCACGTGGTATAGCGTGTTTTAGCAAAACATGTACGCGTTTTGCTTTTTTCATATTGTATTCTAATTTGGGCCCCCAACTTCGTGCGATTAACAAATACAAAGGAATCATCATCTAGAAATGCTTTGAATGTAGAAAGCATGAAGAAAATTTCCGTGAAGGGGCAAGCAAAAGGAGAGATCAAGAGTAAGAGTAATGGGAAATCAAAGTCAAGGGATAGCAGATCTAAATCCATAAGTAAGGGAATTACTTGTTGGAAATGTGGAAAGAAAGGACATGCAAAGAAATATTGTTGGTCAAAGGATAAAGAGAATCAACAACCAGACAAAGGTAAAGAGGTGAATCTTGCTTCATCAAAGGTAATGCAAGATTCTCTTATTCTTTCTTTGGAAAATAGAATTGAATCAAGGGTTTTAGATTCACGAGCTTCTTTCCATGTAACCCCTAATAAGGTTTATTTCAAAAATTATGTCCAGGAAATTTTAAGCATGTTTATTTGGGTGATGATGAACCTTGCAGTATTATTGGTAAAGGGGAAGTTCATCTAAAATTACAGAATGGAAATACATGGGTATTGAAATATGTGAGGCATGTGTCAAGCCTCAGGAGGAATCTTATTTATGCAGGGCAACTAGGTGAATCTAGTTGCATGGTTACATTTACAGGAGACTCTTGGAAAGTCACCAAGGGTGCTTTTGTTGTGGCAAGAAGGTAAGAGCGTTATATTTATCTACCTGTATTACTAATTAATTTTATGCATTATCTACTTGATTGAGATGCATACATGTGGCATAATCGGTTGGGTCATATGAGTCAAAAAGGAATGCAGATCTTAAAGGCTAAGGGTAAGTTATCAGATTTGAAATATTTAGATCTTGATTTCTGTGAGCATTGTATCTTTGGAAAGCAAAAGAGAGTTATATTTCTCAATGTTGGGGTAACTAAGAAGGAGTAGAAATTGGAGCTTGTACACTAAAATATGTGGAGACCAACTCGGGTAGCTTCGCATGAGGATCCCAATATTATGTTACTTTCATTGATGATGCTACAAGAAAGGTATGGGTTTATTGTATTAAACGTAAATCTAATGTTTTTGAGACTTTTAAAAGATGGAAATCCCTTGTTGATAATGAATCATATTCTAAGTTAAAGTGCCTTAGTTCGATAATGGTGGTGAATATTGTAGAAAGGATTTCAATGATTATTGTTCGAGTGAATGGGATACGTAGAGAAAGAATGGTTCCAAGAACACCACAAAATAATGGTGTTGTAGAAAGAATGAACAGGACAATCATGGACGTCTTTAGAATTATGAGGATACATTTTGGATTGCCCTTGCGGTTTTGGGGAGAAGCAGTTGATACAAATGGTTTATTTGATTAAGCTGTGGGCCTTCAAGTTCACTAGATGGAGGAATACCGAGGAAGCTTGGTCCAGAAAAGATATTTCATTTCTTAAAGTTTTTGGTTGAAGCTTTTGTGCATGTTGATAAGAAAAGCAGAAAAAAATTGGATGCAAAATCCAAGAGATTCACTTTCATTGGTTATGGATTTGGTGATTTGGTTTCCATTTTTGGAATTTAGAGAATTCTAAAATTATTAGGAGTCATGATGTTGAATGGAATAAAAAGAGAATGTACAGGATCAAATTTTGGTAGCAAGGATGAGAAAATTGACAAGTTTATTGATGAAAATGGACTCTAAGGTTTTAAAGAAACACCTGCAGAAATACACAAGAACTACGGTGGTTAGTCCCTAACCGACATCAATCGATGAACCTTGATGGTTACGAGAGAATCGGGCGCATCGGTTAGCAGAAACCGATGTCGTTTAGATGTGATCGGCGTCGGTCCACTATCAAAAGTGAATACTCACTTGTTCGGGAGGCCCGGTTTGAGCCTCACGGTACCCCAAACTCTGTGAGAAGGTCACAAAGGGTAAGTAAACTTCCAGAAAGATTTACACCTCTATTTTATTTATTATTGATTGATAGTGGTGAACCAGAGAGTTTTAAGAAGCAATGTAGGATAAAACTCACGTTCAGTGGGAGCATGGCATGGATGAGGAGATGGACTCCTTGGAACATAACCAAACTTGGGATTTGGTTAAGTTGCCAGTAGGTAAGAGGACATTACAGAATAAGTGGGTTTATAGAATTAAGGAAGAAGAGGGTGGACAAGAAAAGTACAAGGCAAGGCTTGTAGTAAAGGGATTTGCACAGAAAGCAGGTATTGAATTTGGTGAAATATTTTCTCTGTTGTTAAGATGACTTATATTCGTACTGTATTGAGTTTAGTTGTAGTAGAAGATTTGCATTTAGAACAACTAGATGTGAAGATGGCTTTCCTTCAAGGTGATTTGGATGAAGAAATTTATATGCAACACCCGCTTGGGTATGAAGTCAAGGGTAAGGAGAAATTAGTGTGCGAGAGTTGAAAAAGAGCCTATATGGGCTCAAAAAGCTCTAAGGAAATGGTACATGAGGTTTGATAGTTTTATGCATGAGCATGGTTACTTGAGATGTGAATCGACCATTGTGTTTATTTCAAGAAGATTAAAAATGGGAGTTATATTATTTTTTTACCGTATGCGGATGATATGCTTATTACATGATCTAGTATGCGGGACATTGGTGAGCTTAAAAGAAAGCTAGCTCACACATTTTCTATGAAGGATTTAGGAGCTGCAAAAAGAATCCTTGGCATGTAAATACATAGAGACAGGAAAAATAATAAATTGTATTTGTCTCGGGAGGATTATATCTACAAGGTGTTAGAAAGGTTTAACATGCGAGAATGAAAAACCTATTAGCAGAACCTATTGGGACAGTTCAAATTGAGCAAATATCAGTGTACTTCATCACATGAGGAGGTCAAATACATGACATGAGTGCCATATGCTTCAGCGAGTTAGAAGTCTCATGTATACGCTATGGTTTGTATCGGACCGGACATTGCACATGCAAAGTGGGAGTTGTGAGTAGATATATGGCTAATCCAGTAAAGAGCATTGGAAAACAATCCAATGGACACTTAGGTATTTAAAAGGGACATCTATCATGCGGTTATGTTATGGAGGTTCGAGATATTTCATTACGTGGCTATGTTGATACAGATATGGTTGGAGATCTAGATGGTAGGAGGAGCACTACTAGATATATTTTCACAGTAGGTGGAATGGTAGTTAGCTAGATTTTGAGATTGCAGAAGGTTGTGGCTTTGTCTACTCTGAGGCAGAGTATGTTGCAACTATAGAGGCTAGCAAGGAGATGATATGGATGAGTAGGTTCATGGAAGAGTTGGGAAAGGAGAAAAGTGATTGTAAACTATTTAGTGATAGTCAGAGTGCAATTCATTTGGTAAATAACTCAGCATTTCATTTGAGAACAAAAACATTCGATTGAGGTATCACTTCATACGGAGGTATTGAAGGATGGGCAGTTGAATGCTGGAAAAGATTCATATGAGCAATAACCCTACGGATATCTTGTGAAGCCATTAGCAAAGGAGAAGTTGGAGCTACACTCCACTTCTGTTGTTCTTCAAGTTTTAGACTTGAAGAGGAAGAAACAAAGCTAAGGAAGAATCCAAGAATGACGTTGTACAAGTATGGTGCGGTAATTAAACTCCAAGTGGGAGATTTTTGAGTTATGGAGTTCAATTACTTCATTTTAGAATGCAATTGGAACTTCTTTGGAAAACACATAGAACCGACATCGAGTTAAGGGTAGACTAAAGCATCGGTCAAGAGGGCAAGTACAAACCAGCGATGGTTAGGCGGAGAGCAGTGTCGGTTACTATGTGGGATGAAGTTTTAATTAACTCTCAAAAATTATATCTATTTTAAGCATTAAAATAGATTTATTGATGTAATTGCATGGCTAAGTGCCCTAAGTACGTAAACAACTATATAAACATACAAGCTAGGGTTTATTACAAATCTAAGAATGTCATGGTTCGGGGAAAGAAGGCCCTCCTACCTCTCAATTTGTGCATCATGGTGCGTGATACGATGGAAAAGAGACAAGCGAGTGTGGGATAGATCGATCTAGTTAGGCAATCTGATTTCTTTGGCACTAATGGAATTTACAAATCTAAGGCAAAGAAAGGCGGCGTGATAGATCGCGAGGATGACTGCTCGAAGGCTCAATCAATATCGAGCTCTGGCATGATTCGATCATGGGTTGTGGAATACGTGGAAAATGACTGGGATAGTTTCGTGTATGTCTCTCATAGGGTGGATGGTAAATATAATTGACTCTATGGGTGATTCTCGGCCTAGTCAGAACTCCTTAGCTTCGTTAGTTCTTTATGTCTAATAAGGATAATTGTTCGATGATGATAGGTGGAAGTGGAGTAGATCTGAATATTAATGTGCGTAGGCCAGCATCAATGTCAGATTGACCTATGGACTCGTTGGGTTGTGGGATTTGTGGGTCCTGACCATAGATTCGTGTTTGTTGTGGTCTCTTTATGGTCATGTGTGCGGAATAGTCCTAATCCCTAGTATCCAATAGTCATATGCTTTCTCAGCCTCTATATTAGAATTAACAGTTGTGTGATTTTTTTAGAGTATCTCACAGGCGTTCGTGCAACTTGAATTCTTAAGCTAGTATCTATATCTGTGAGAGTGTCTCCTGCGTCTGGCTGTGGGACAAAGGATCCAATGAATGAATTTTCTCTCTTTGAAGCCCTTCCACGAGTCATGTGATATATATCTAGGGTAATCTGTAGTTTGGTTGATTTGACCAAAACGTGTGCGCTTTGTCGTCTTCTATGTTTAACCGCTTAATTGGAGGCTGATCTGTTGTAATTTTCCGTTGTTTGGAAGACTTGGATCCTAAGATTTTGATCTATATCGATTATTTTTGTGAGATTGGGTTGGGGCACGATTGGCTCGAATACGTATTCTCTGGGCTCTCTAGGTCCGTGATTGTCATCAAAAGCAACAATGTAAACTAAAAGTAGCAAAGTAAAATTAACTATGTGAAATATATCTAGAACATAATAACTTCTATATTTTTGTGTTTTTCTGATGAATTTATATGAATGAAATTGAAGGAGCAACTATTTTAATATATCTAGAAATTGACAATTAATCTAATGATGAATTTAAAACAAACAAAAATAAAGTATAGCTACTTGCACTGTGCGAGTTGTAAATCTATTCTAAACAATGAAATAAGCTGATCTAATCTATTTGAAAGACTCTCGATCCTACCTCGAAGTGAGGAATGAATCATAGTCTCTCGAAACTATCAATCCCCATGACTTCACAGCGATATCGAAAGTAAAATTATTTGAAATAAAGTGATTGGCTACTCTATTTGATATGCTTCTAATTAGAACTTTGAAAGCTAGAACACTGGATGCTAGAGCAGTGGCGAATCGATGGTGTGTGTGATTTTGTCCCCTCGGTGTGATCTCCTCGTTCCTTCGTGTTCACGTGGATCCGAGAAAAGCGTGTAATGCTTAGCATCAGAAGTAGATATTGGGACAAAGGCAGCTTAGGATACGAGTGAATACAATGCGAGTAGTAGAGAGAGATAGCGCAAGAGTACGAGCTTGGCTTATGTAATTCCTAGCGGGATTTATTGCGAGTCATGCAACATAAAACGTCAGAACACTGAAACTATCTGTTTGAAGAACAAAAACCTGCTGACTTTAATGGCTTCTATTGAAAACAAACTATCTATTCAATTGATTTGGATGAAGTGATAACAACAACTTTGCACAAGATGGATATGTGGCTTCTAACAAAAAAACAACACTAACTAAGCATGTAATGAATGAAACTATGAATTCTAAGCAAAATGAAAAACTGAAACACTGAAATGAGAAATTGAGAGGCAAATTTGAGGGGCCATTTGCTTGAGCACAAGCCAACTATTTATAGCATTTGCATTTACCCAAGGTAAAAACCAAATTGATCTCTTAAACTATAAACAATGGCAAAACACTATTCCAGGGAACCAGAATCATTAATGCAAGCCCAAGGCGGTGAAAAAAAGCTGGTAAACGTTGAAATTTACGTGAGTCGTGTTAAAAAGAGCATTCTGGAAAATGCGTGAAGGACCGCTGCCCCTGAGCGGGTGGCGGTTCTGAAGGACCCGCCCCTGTCGGGGGCGGTCACGGTGAGGCACCGCCCTTGCCCCGGGCGGCGGTTTCGTAACTGAAGAGAAAAAGGAAAAGAAAAGAGGGGAAAAGAGAAAAACAAAGCACACGGGGCTAAGCGGGGCATGGGATGATAACGCATACTTGGAGAGCTTTTCCGGATCCGAACACCTTGCGAGGAGACCTGTATCATCATTGGGGCACGTGTTACGTTGTTCGGTGGTGCAGTACCCTACAATTTTGGGTACGTACATATTGCCCCCTCGGAGAAGCGTTTTAGCCATGAAGAGGCGTAAAACGGTGGGTCAGTATGGCGGTCCCGAAATGGGAAGTTGGAAGTTATACCTGATACGTCTGTGTGTCGAAATGACGCCATCAAAATTCCGCCACTGAAAATGAAAAGAGGAATCAAGTGCAGATAGACAAAATAGATCGGAAAATAAATGCTAAAATAATGGTGAAATGAGGACGTACCATTTGTGGGGGTAAGAACTTACCTCGTCGGCGCTCAAACACTGTGAAAAAGGGCATTTAAAACAAGTCGGAGTTCTTTATATATATGAAAGTGGGCCCATTTTCCTATTCATTTGTGCGTGTTGATTTGATTGATTAGAGCTCACTGGGACCCACGGTGACGGTTTCTTACGAGAGTAGAGTCAAAACGTTCGTGACGAGATAGCGATCATGCCTCGCATGAGCGGATCATCGACCCGCGAGATCACAGGTTAGTTTTCCTCAATTTATCGTTTTTACCCCCAAAATTTTAAAATGCTAAAATCTTTGTCGTGGGGGGTTATTTTTGAAAATGTTAGGTTCAAAAGGTCCATCAGGGGCGCCTACTGGGTAGGCTTTGTTTTTAGTTAAAATGGTCCTTTTTTGGTGTTTTTAGGCCTTTTTAAGTTATAAAACCCGCGTGGGTTTTCGGGACACGACCGCCGCCCACCCTGGGGGCGGTGGTCACGTGACCGCCGCCTTGTTCGGGGTGGTGGTTACAACCACCGCCTTTAAGGTGGGGTTTGAAAACCACCACCTGCTCAGGGCGGCGGTTCTTCACAGAATGTCAAAAGAACACTTGTTTGAGATTGTTTTTGCATTTTTAGCATTTTATGTGTTTTCGTGATTTTCTAATGTCATTTGGATCTTAACTTGCTCTGTTTTTTGTGTGTTTTGGGTGTATGCAGGCGAGGGAGGAGTACATTCGGTGGAGCGAGAGAGAGAGTGTGACTGGCTCCCAGTAGTATTAGATGCCCTTTCTCAGGATGAGCAGGACACTCTTCAGAGGGCGGTATACTACGTATATCACGGGTTCCACATGTTGCACCATCCAGTCACATACTTTGTGACTTATTCTCCTATTGGGATGCTGATCGGAACACCTTCCGATTACCAGGGGTCGAGGTGAGTGGACCATCACTTTGGAGGATGTTTACCGTATCACTGGGGGTCCCGATCATCGGGAGACGTCTTACTCTTGAGACAGCAGGTTCACGGGCCCAGATAGCACAGTGGGCCTCTTACATGGGAGATGCAGTCATCTCCACTGGTTCGAAGAAGGGGGTGAGAGTTCGGTCTATTCCTAGCTTGCCCATCCCCTTGATTCGTCCAGGCTATTATGGGGATCCTTGCCTCGAGATTGATCGGGGACAAGGGAGGAGACACTACTATTATTGTTGGTCCCCCATCATTGCACAGATCGAGGGTCATGGCCGGATTTACGCTGGGGAGCAGATATACTTGGGACTACCTACCATGACTTATACAGGGTAGTCCATTTTATAGGGGCAGTCTTTGAGCCACCCGACCCTAGTTATGAGTTGGGTTTATGCGCTTCATCCCTTATGGCAGAGGTGTAGAGGTGGCGAGATCCGGAGGCTGTGAGGGCAGCCAGATGGATAGACATGTCGGTGCTCAGAGCACCTCATCAGCCAGTTGCTTCTCTGACCACCGATGACATGGAGGCCACACCATATCAGGCCATGGTAGGCTTATGGGGCGAGGAGGCTCTTACTTTGATCTCCTGCTCCACCACAGGGCAGCTCATTGACAGAGTAGGGCGAGTGGAGATACACCCCTTTGGCGAGTTCCTCAGCAGTTTGGCCTACCTTACATGGGCATGCTTCCCCGTAGTGCCGGTATACGGAGTCGATTCGAGAGAGGCGAGAGGGTCTAGAGGCCGGGGTTGGACAGTTGTTACCCCTGGCGTTCCTATTGCGGCTAGGCGGGTAGTACGTGCCCGAGGGAGAGCCGGTGCTCCTCAGGCACCCTTACTTCAGATTGCCGCGGGTCTGCCATGCATAGTGATGACCCCATCGACATAGACTCACGAGTCGAGAGTTTCGAGGGGGGAGGGGGGAGGAGGGAGGAGGAGGGGAGGGGGAGTGATCTGAGTGGCATGACACTCGGGATATCATGCGAGAGAGAGAGGCGTAGAGCGAGTGCGAGAGAGGGTGACTGCGGTTTCGGAGGAGCCACTCTCCCAGGGCCATGGTGGGGAGGATGAGTCCGTTGCGGGATGCGTTACGTCGCTCCAGCCACGGGGGGAGCACCTCAGTCAGCGGCGGCATCTGTGGCAGGTGCTGACCCTAGAGATCCATCCTGGAGGCCTGGTGATCCGAGTAAGTTACCATCCTTCCTTTTAATGTTTGTTTTTAATTAGGATTGCCTTAGTTGCTATCTCTCCTTTTGTTTACACTTGTGTTTTATCTCTTGTTTTATTTCTAATTTGTTTTCTCCTTTGTTTGCAGAGACCGCCGATGAGTGGCGAGACCTGATTCGCAGGGTATGCACCGATACCCTGATGATCCCCATGGAGAGGACCCGTGCAGAGCTGTCTGTGGATGCAGGGGAGCCCTCGGCGGTGCGAGACATGCGACGTCTTTGCCCCTATCGGCATGTGGCTAGGATGGTATCGACTCTCTCCGTCTGAGCTAGCGGGGTATAGGACAGCCGAGCGCTGATGAGAGTCATTCTCATGGCGAGGCTGGCTTGCCCCTCGGGATCGTGAGCCCTCCGTGCACTCAGAGCGCCGGCGTAGCCGGAGTCCTAGGCGTGGGCGTGCACCTTCAGAGGGATCTCATAGGGGTTGAGAAGCCACTTGGCTCTCTTAGATTTTGTATGATATTTGTGTACTTCCCGGGCTCTTTGAGCATTTTGACCATGCTTAGCGCATGATGGCATTGTACAGGAATTTTGACCATATATATATATATATATATATTCTTTTTGGATTAGACTCTTGGCATTTATGGCTTTGCTTCCATTTCCGTTTCCTCATGTGAACTATGATGTTATGCTTATATGCTTTTTAGAATGTATGCAATGGAGAACAAATGATACAAATGTTTACTTTCTTTTTGTATTTCATGATGCTGATATATGATAATGTAGACACGATGTGATTTTGAATTTTAGTTTCTTTAAGCAATTTTGGATACTTCATATTTGTTTTGGCAAAGTGGTGAAGATAAGCCGGTATGATGAGTAGATAAACTTGCCCCACTCCTAACTCCACGCAACTAGTAAGATGCGAGGGCTCATCACCGAGAGTTGCTAGAAAGGGCACAAGTTATGAAATGTGTTGAAATGATAGTGATGAAAGATAGACAAAGCTTTGGTGGAACCAAATTAGGATGCTCTGAAGCCTACTCCACTTGAGTGACTCCATAGTTTGGGATGTAACTTGCTTTGCGGTTTATCTAGACTTAGATCCGTAGATGGCCACATGGTAGACAAAATCTGGGTTTTTAGGATTTTTAATTCTCTTGGAATTTTGGACATCCGATTCATTTGTTTTTGACTCAAGACTTCAAGATTTTATGACCTTTCACGTTTGTTTGTCAAGAGGACCCCCACACCTTGCCCCATGCTACTAGTAAGAAGCGTGGGTTTATCACCATAGGCAAGGCATAGGCGAGTAAGGGCATTTCCATCCTTTCCCAACCCTACGTCACTAGTAAGAGATGCAAGCTCATCACCAAAGGTTGGTGGGGCAAGGAAATGTGTAAATTTAAAATTTTTTGTTTGATTTATACTTGACTTGTTTGTTTGAGTAAAATGTCAAGCATGCTCTTACTTCCAAAGAGATATTCATACGGGATAGATGTGACACGATGAAGCTTCTAGAATAGACCATAGGCAAGACACCTATCCTAAGAAGAAACCAAAAGTGAGAACAAGCATGCAGATCTTGGTATGGTTACCGTTAAGACTTTGTCATATCTAACTTTGTTTGATGAAATGATTCCGAAATAGTTTGATGATATCATGGAAATGGAGAAGTATGATTAGAGTGTTTATGCCAATACCATCAGAAGTTTGTAATGAATTTTTTTAAGAATAAATTCCTCGATCACAAAGTTGTACAAAACAAGTGGACAAAATGATCCTAACTATATGAAGATGCAATGTAGATATAATTATATAAGTAGTACTAGTTGCTTATGCGTAGAATCGTTTAAGGTGTAGGGAATTGATTGTTTCACCAAATTCCTCACCTTAGTGTGCATAAGAGATATGCACCATTTCCATAGTCCTTCATGACTCGGTATGGGCCCGACCATTTGGGCGGAACTTCCTTCCTTCGCCGGTCTTTTTGTCGATCCGGTTATAATACAGCCTAGAACTAGATCACCTTCATATATGTCGCGTTCATAGACCTTCTTGTTATATTTGGCACATCGGTCGGTCAGCATAGACTCTGTGCCATTGTTCGGCATCTAACCTAGCTTCATCTAGGCTTTCTAGTTGGGAAAGACGTGCTTCTCTGTAAGCATCTTCATCCAGGATCCCTTGTAATGAGATACGGAGACTAGGTATTTCAACCTCAAGGGAGAAGCCTTACTTGCCCGAATACTAGCGAGAAAGGAGTCGCTCTGTTGGTGTTCTTATTGAGGTTCGGTGGGCCCATAAGGCCGGATATAACTTCAAATGCCAATCTCGTTTGTTTTCTTTCACCGTTTTAAGGAGAATGGCTTTTAACGTTTTATTTGTTGCTTCAGCTTGTCCATTGGCTTGGGGGTAATACAAGGAGGCCGTATGATGGCTTATTTTGAATTTATTGCACAATTCGTGAACTTCATCATTCTTAAAAGAAGTCCCATTATCGAGATAATGATTTGTGGGACACCGTACCTGTAAATGATTTGGTTCAAAATGAACTTGGCGATTACAGAACCCGGTACAGTAGTAAGAGGCATGGCCTCTACCCACTTGGTAAAATATTCGGTGGCCGTGATTATGAAATTATGGCCATCTGTAGATGAGGGAGAGAATTTCCCTATCAAATCGAGGCCCCACGTAGAAAAGGGCCATGGAGTAGCGATTGGTTGTAGAGCTTGTGCCGGCATGTGGATCTCGTGGGAGAATTCTTGGCACTTATGACACCTTCGTACAAACTCTACTGCGTCGTGTTCTAGAGTAGGCCAGAAATAGCCCATCGATGTATTTTATGAGTGGTGGCATGGCCACCAAAGTGGCCTCCACACATTCCACTGTGAGATTCGTGGAGAATCTTCTTGGATTCTTCTGTGTCGACACATCTTAGAAGCATTCCATCGAATGCTTTCGATAGAGCACTTGCTCTATAATGACGTGTATTTAGCTACTGATAATGCGTAACCGCCTTCTTTGTTGTTGTGGTGTAGCACCTTACGGATACGTATGATCCATGATATAATTAATAATATCGGTATACGAGGACACTCGAGAGATGGGAGGTCTGTTTTCGATGTAGTATACGCATTCATCCGGAAAGTCTAGATCTACTAGATTGCCTCCGTCTAGTGGGTTTATAACTAACCAATCCGATGATTTGTCCTTTAACGGACTTTTGATTTACTGAATGTTAATTGAATTCCCCATTAAGGTTATAAAGCGTCCAGCCTTTTTAGACAAGGACCCTTGCGTGAGGAAAGTTCGTAAATGCTCTGTCTTTACAATGACCTTTGTTTCTTGATTTAGCATGTAATGTCTTAAGCGTTTGGTTGCAAAGACTATGGCAAGGCATTCTCGTTCTACTTGTGTATAACGTGTTTCATAGTCGAGCAACATTCGGCTAATGAAATAGATCACACGTTCTCTCTTGTCATCGTCTTCTTGAGCCAGCATACAGGCTAGCGAGACATTGGTGGCTCGCGAATATAAAATTAATGGGTGATCTGGCTTAGGTGGCATTAGCGTAGGTGGTGATACAAAAAATGCTAAGCTGCGTGAAAGCTTCATTGCGATCTTGGTCAATCAATACTATAATCTTTCTTGAGTAGATTGTTGATTGGATGAATGGTGAAACTTAAGTCGGGATGAATCTCGGATTGCACCAAGCTTTCTGAGAAATGACACGATTCAGATTCATCGAAGGTGGGACCATTTCGAGAACAGCCTTAATTTTGGTTGGGTCAACATCGATCCCGCGTGATGATATAATGTAACCTAGGAGCTTCCCCCCTGTTACACCAAAGACGCATTTTTCTGGATTTAGCGTGACTCCGTATTCTATTAGACGTGAAAGAATGACGCGAAGCACTTCGGATGGTCTGGCGCTTCTTGGCCTTGGCAACAAGTCATCTACGTAGGATTCCACAATTTTATGAATAAGATCATGAAATATATATGTCATAGCCCAGTTGGTATGTAGCGCCAGCGTTCTTGAGACCGAATGGCATAACAACATAGCAATAGGTTCCCCAAGGAGTTATAAACGTGGTTTTAGCTTGATCTTGTTCGGATATTCTGATTTGATTGTATCGAGAATCCATCCATGAGAGACAAAAGCTCAAATCCGGTTGTTGCATCAACATGATGCGTCTATGGATGGTAAGGGAAGTCATCTTTAGGACATGCCTTGTTAATGTCTCGGAAGTCTATGCGAGATGCGTATCTTCCCATTCTTTTTGAGAAGCAGGGCGATATTAGATACCCCTTGAGAGTAATCAGTGGTTTGATGAATCCTACTTGGAGGAGTTTCATTACCTCCTCTTTCACCATGAGAGCTACCTTAGGTTTCATTGGTCTTGATTTTTGTTTAATCGGTTTTGCATCGATTTAGTAGCGAGGTTATGTACCATGATGTGTGGTGCTGACCCTGTCATTTCCTTATAATTAAATGCAAAAGCCTTCGATGTTCCTTTGAGGATTGAGTGTGTATTTCTACTTCGATGGAGTTAACGAGGATCCTAACTTCAATATCCTTGGTTCATCTTCCGTTCGATGTTAATATCAATTGTTTCTTGATTAGAGAAGCGTTACCTTCTTGAACTCGGGCGGGGTGGAGGTAATTCAGATCGTCTCATTTTCATTTGTGTATATGTTGAGTTCCTTTTGTGGGGAAGCTCTGTCATGGGATTCCGTAGTAGGAAGATGAATGCGGGATTAAGGATAAATCTACCATGTGATGGGTGAGATGTAATGCTGCATAGGTGTTTAAGAAATCAAGAGTGGTTGTATCACTATCGATGTGGTCTAGGATAGTAGATTTGTTTTCATTTCCATTTAAAGAGGATTTGACATTGTTTTTACGGTGGTTGGTACGAAGGGATACCATGAAATGGGTATCCTCTAACTTCTTGTTTGGAGTAAAGCGCGATCTTTGAGGTTCTTTATTGAATCAGCGAGAAGATTTTGTTCTCGTGGGATTGCTTCAATTGATATGAAGTCAAACTCCTTGCTTAAATTCAATACAGTTGTTTTGTAGAGCTGTAAGTGCTCGGCTTTGGTTTCATATACCTCAGCGACTTGGTTTGCTACCAATTGTGAGTCTCCTAACACCCTGATATTATTAGCACCGATCCTCTTAGCTAAGATGAGGCCAAGGAGGAGGGCTTCGTACTCAGCGCCGTTGTTTGTACATTCGAAGTTTAGTTTAAAGGAAAATGGTAGGACCTTTCCCTCGGGAGAAGTAAAGATTACACCTGCCCCAACTCCATAATGACATCTAGCTCCATCGAAATGGAGAGTCAATATTTAATTGGGAATATGGATGTTGGGATATTTGTTGTGTTAACATCTTCTACCTCTACCATGCGAGAGATCTCTTTGGGAGAGAAGCGACACCTAGGGTGTATCCCATGCTACTCTGAGAATCAAATGGTAGGAACATTGGTAGATCTGTTCTAGCAATTCAACAATTTTTGCGTAGTAGTTCTAATGATATTGTTTCTCTGATCTTAGCCTCATCTTTGAATTTGGGATTGTCTTGCTAGGCTCATAGTTTCAAGATGTCGTAGGTACCAACTTTTCTTCGGTTTTGGTCGGTGGGTTTATTAAGTTGGTTTGTTGGGAGTTGAACTCGAGTGAATGCGCTGGTCTTTTCTTTAGGTCAGCCGGTGTATATCGAATGGTTTTGGATCACCTTTGGCTATGAACACCTTTCTAAATGCAAGAATCTTACTTCTTGAAATAACGTAGAAGGGATTGCCTTAAATACGGTGTATCCATGGTCGGCTGAGGATCATATTATAGTTAGTTTCCCGATCTATAATATAAAACTCAGTCAGGATTGTTTTGGGTCCTAAGGTGACCGGTAGTATTATAGTTCCAATCGAGGTGGCTTTAAGGCTATCATAGCCTCTTAGTGTATTTCACGTCGTGGAACAATTCGTTTCTCCATACCCTAGCTTTTGGAGGAAAGAAAAAGGGACTATGTTAACTGCTGCCCCATCATCAACCATCGCTCGTTTTACATAATTGTTATAAACCCATACTTGCAAATGTAAGGCTGGATCACCTCGGCGTGCAATCTCAGCGTCTGTTGGCATTTTGTTTATTTTGAATATGAATTCGGTGTCCCTATCCGGCTGCCCGGAGGGTGGATATCAAAGTCTATATGGTTTACCTGTGTTTCGGGAGGTGGAGTGATGTTAATTAGATGACCTAAACCTAATGCCTCTAAAAGAGCAGCACACTGTGAGCGGGGAGTTCTTGATAAGTCCAAAAGGAAATGTGCGAGAAGGTTTTTGTTAGATCATTAATTAAATCATAGCACCCACGGGTTTTATTAATACTTGTTGGATATTATACATTTCAGCGGGTAGCTTGGACTTAGGTGAGAGGAATACTCTCGTGTCCTTATTCTGACTTCTACGGGTAGTTCGGCATCTAACTCCACTAAACCGACTATCTTGGGTCGTGGTGACTTCTAATTGTGGCGCTGACTAATGGATTTAATGAAGTTGAGGCTTCATGATCATGGTTTCCTGTCATTACACCCTTGTTTGTCCCATTTGGATTTAACTTGTTGTTGTTGTGATTTGGGAGTGGATCATTGAAGATCTTGAGGGGTGCATTTTGAGGGGAAACTGCCCCTGTAAAAGTATTTGGTGCTGGTGACGTAGGATCTGCCAAGAACATATCTATGAAAAGTTGTCTTTGTTCTTGGAAAGCGTTGCATGAATTTATTGTAGTCACGGCACGTTCTAGTGTCATGGCCTCGGATTTTGTGAAAACCACAATACGAGTTAGGATTGTAATTCCTAGTTTGTTGGCTTGGTGTATATTGTGGCCTAAAACTCTGATCAAACCGTTGCCTATTAGGATTAAAGTTTTGCATTTGTTGTTTTTGGTTT
Source organism: Taxus wallichiana var. yunnanensis (assembly GCA_018340775.1). NCBI lineage: Eukaryota > Viridiplantae > Streptophyta > Pinopsida > Cupressales > Taxaceae > Taxus > Taxus wallichiana. The sequence continues at coordinate 344,076,017 of CM031240.1, read as the reverse complement.
TGGCTTTGGTTTTGATATCCAGTTGAGTTTTGGCTTGGACCCTGTGTAGGGTTTCGCCATTGTTGTTGTTGTTGTTGTGGATGATTAAAATCCACTGTATTGATTGTTGGGGTAAAATTGTTGTTTCGTTGGTTGTTTATTAGCGGTGGAGTATTCACAACATTTACCCTTTTGGCCTGATCAGTTACTCCATCTGTTGTCACTCCGTGATTTCTATTAAGGATTTTAGGTCCTTGATTGATACGCTTGTGGTAGTGGATAAGACGTAGTATTCTGGTTGGAGGTGATTAACCTCCCGTTTGTTCCATACGTCTTACGACCGCTATCTATTGCCGCTTGATCTATTCGGAGAGCGCTCTCAAGTACTTCATCGTAAGTCCTTAGTGGGAACTTTTGGACTTCTTCCTTCACTTCTCTGCTGAGAGAATGAAGGAATAAATCACATAGTTCCATTTGGTCCATATTTGGAGCACTGGCTGAAGAATAAAGAACTGTACGCCACCTTTGGATGAAATGAGCAACAGATTCATTGTGTTCCTGCTTAATGTGCAAGAATTCCCTGATTCCTGTTCTTAATAGTTTGTTCATGTCAAATGCCTTGATGAACTCTGAAATGAGTTGTTTAAATGAATGGATGGAAGCCTCAGGTATTCTATAATACCAATCGAGAGCGATACCTTCCAAGGTTTTGGGAAATATTTTAGCAACAACCCCATCCCAAGGGAGTAGTTCTCGAATGGTTGTGGCGTAAGCCTTGATATGTGCATTCGGATCTCCCTCACCTTTGTATTTGGGTAAATCGGGAAGAGGTCTTGGAAGCATGACGCTTCGTATGGTGAAATCTAAGGGCTCTTTCAAGTATTCTGAATATGTCCCTATCGCGTAGGTTTCGACCATTGATGGTGCCTGTTGAGGGAGTGGCGGTGGAATGGGTTGTTGATATGGCGTAGCGTATGCGTTGGCGGGGGCATAAGGAAACCCCTGTGTTTGAGGAACCATGCCGGGAGAGGAGAACATATCCCCTTGTGGTGATTTGGAGTACATGTTTAAGTATGAAGGGGTATTGTCCAAGAATGGATTATTTTGTACTAGACCGGGAGGTGTCAGAATGGTGTTAGAAATGGCGGTTCTTGTTGGGGTTTGTTGTGAATACTGAGGGGTCATGCCTAACGTGCCTATTCCTGTGAGGAGGTCTACCTGGCTAGGATGGTGTGGAGGATTAGAATTTCTGCTGCATGAATTGAGAATGGTGATTTTCCTGAGCAAGTTCTAACCCCCTCACTTTTTCTACTAACGTTGAAATGACTTCATTTGGTGAAGTCACGGTATTTTGCCTTAGTGGCGTTTGTTGTATATCTTGGTGTTGTATAGGCATGTGATATCCTGTTATGAACTGATCATTGCCTGCCAAGTTTCCGAGGGCATTTCCTATATGACGTGGCATGGAGGTATTTTCTTGAAAAGAGACCTCGGGTTGTGTTTGTAAACCTCCTATAGGTGGGTACATACTTCGAGAACGTTGTTCATTCCTGGCATAACGTATCGAATGTTCATCATCTAAAACCAGGTATGGGTCAGCTTGTCTACTAATTTGTGGTCTAAGTAGTACCTGAGGAGACGAACTAGATTCTCCTGTGAGCGTCATATTGTTGAGCCTGAAGGCTCTGTTTGTTGTGTTTGAGCGAGCTGATCCAACTCTTCTGTTTGGAAAGATGAGTTATATCTGACCCTTGGCGATGGAGTTTGTGTTGATAATTGGTTATCTGAATAGTTGTCACCCCATACGAGAGCGAGGGTGATGACTGTCTATTCAGTTGAGCGTAGTATGCCTCAAGACCTAGGAGAGGTCTACCATATGCATCGAATCCTGACATATTCGGGGGGTATATGAATACCCGCAGAATAATGGGAAAAAGTGAAGGTGGAAGGAAGAAGTGAAAATAAAAGAGAGAAGGTGTAAAAAGTTAGTTGTTTGTTTCACGTCAGGTTCACCAATTTTGTTGGTGAAGTTGATGGTGAAAGCTGATGAGGTAGATAAGATGAAATAAATGTTATTTGAAAGAGCAAGTAGAAATATGACTCGAACCAGAAAGTAGGAAGTTCACGTCGGGTTCACCAATTTTGTACGATGGAAAAGTGACAAGCGAGCGTGGGAATCTACAAGTAACCTTTCCTCGCACCCGACCTCCGAGGTCGTGCCGAGACAGCCGGTGGGGATTGAATATGCGTGGGATGCAGACAAACTAGTTAGGAAATCTGATGTCTTCGATGCGCACTAGTGGAAATTGTGAATCTAAGGCAAAGAAGGCCCTCCTAACCTAAACTGGTGTGATAGATCGATCAGCAAGGATGACTTGCTCGAAGGCTCAATCAATATCGAGCTCTGGCGTGATTCGGTCTATGGGTTGTGGAATACGTGGAAAATGACCTAGGATAGTTTCGTGTATGTCTCCAGATAAGGTCATAGGGTGGATGGTAAATATAATTGACTCTATGGGTGATTCTCGGCCTAGTCAGAACTCCTTAGCTTCGTTAGTTCTTTATGTCTAATAAGGATAAGCTGTTCGATGATGATAGGTGGAAGTGGAGTAGATCGAATACTAATGTGCGTAGGCGGCATCATGTCAGATTGACCTATGGACTCGTTGGGTTGTGGGATTTGTGGGTCTGACCATAGATTCGTGTTTGTTGTGGTCTCTTATGGTCATGTGTGGAATCGAGTCCTAATCCCTAGTATCCAATAGTCATATGCTTTCTCGGCCTCTATATTTAGAATTAATAGTTGTGTGATCTTTTTGAGAGTATCTCACGGGCGTTCGTGCTGACACTGAATTCTTAAGCTAGTATCTATATCGTGAGAGTGTCTCTGCGTCTGGTTGTGGGACAAAGGATCACAACCGAATGTTTTCTCTCTTTCAAAGCCCTTCCACGAGTCATGTGGATATATATATATCTAGGGTAATCTGTAGTTTGGTTGATTTGACCAAAACGTGTGTGCTTGTCGTCTTCTATGTTTAACCCGCTTATTGGAGGCTGATGCATGTTGTAAATTTTACCGTTGTTGGAAGACTTGGATCCTAAGATTTTGATCTATGTCAGTTATTGTTGTGATGAGATTGGGTTGGGGCACGATTGGCTCGAATACGTATTCTCTGGGCTCTCTAGGTCCCGTGATTGTCATACAAAAGCAACATGTAATAAACTAAAAACAAATGCAAGCAAAGTAAAATTAACTATGTGAAAGTATATCTATAGCATATATGACTTCTCTATTTTTGTATTTTTCTGATGAATTTATATGAATGAAATTGAAGGAGCAACTATTTTAATATATCTAGAAATTGACAATTAATCTAATGATGAATTTAAAACAAACAAAGCAACCGAGTATAGCTACTTTTGCATGTAGTTGTAAATCTATTCTAAACAATGAAATAACTGATCTAATCTATTTGAAAGACTCTCGATCCTACCTCAGAAGTGAGGAATGAATCATAGTCTCTCAGAAACTATCAATCCCCATAGCTTCCCTGGCAATATCGAAAGTAAAATTGACTGAAATAAAGTGATTGGCTACTCTATTTGATATGCTTCTAATTAGAACTTTGAAAGCTAGAACTGGATTCTGCTAGAAACAGTGGTGAATCGATGGTGTGTGTGATTTTGTCCCCTCAGTGTGATCTCCTCGCTCCTTCGTGCTCACGTGGATCCAGAAAAGCGTGTAATGCTAGCATCAACAGAAGTAGATATTGGGACAAAGGCAAGCTTAGGATACAGACTGAATATAATGCGAGTAGGAGAGAGATAGCGCAAGAGTACAGAGCTTGGCTTATGTAATTCCTAGCGGGATTTATTGCGAGTCATGCAACATAAAACGTCCAGAACCTGAAACTATCTGTTTGAAGAACAAAACCTGCAACTTTAATGGCTTCCTATTGAAAACAAACTATCCTATTCCAATTGATTTGGATGAAGTGATAACAACAATTGCACAAGATGGATATGTGGCTTCCTAACAACAAAACAACACTAACTAAGCATGTAATGAATGAAACTAAGAATTCTAAGCAAAATGAAAGACTAATCTATTGCGATAGAAATGAGAAATTGAGAGGCAAATTTGAGGGGCCATTTGCTTGAGCACAAGCCAACTATTTATAGCATTTGCATTTACCCAAGGTAAAAACCAAATTGATCTCTTAAACTATAAACAATGGCAAAACACTATTCCAGGGAACCAGAATCATTAATGCAAGCCCAAGGCGGTGAAAAAAAGTTGGTAAACGTTGAAATTTACGTGAGTCGTGTTAAAAGAGCATTCTGGAAAATGCGTGAAGGACCGCCCAGCAGGGGTGGTGGTTCTGACCGACCCCGCTTCTGGGCGGCGGTCACTGAGACCACCACGCCCTTGGCGGGTGGCGGTTTCGTAACTGAAGAGCAAAAGGCAAAGAAAAGAGGGGAAAAGAGAAAAAAGACTATTTGGGAAACAGAGTCTTAAAACATGCATCATAATCCATCACGCTTTCAAACAAGCGTTATTTTATGTCCTCGAGCATGTTAATGCTCATGTTGCTCAAACTCTAGAATGTGAAACTACACCAAAAGCACATGATTGCAAAGCATCAAAATCCACCACAGTCGATGTGGGTCATACTTCCTATACCAGCTATGTATGTGCCCTTGAAGAGTAGTAGAAAATTGACTTTCCTTCCTATCTGAAGTTGTAATTCCTTTAGCGCACCATAATATCTCACACTTGTGCACATGCTCTGTTGTATCTTCAATACCTCTATACTCTAGAAAGTGGAGATACATCTCAAAGTAGACTTGAGGTGTTTGTTGTGGTTGTATAGGTTGTTGAGGTGGTTGTTGTGGGTGTGGACCTTACCCACCAGATCCTCCCGATCCTCCCACGCCTCCTACACCAAACTGGGGACCAGTTGATGTACTCCCTTGTGTCCCAATTTTAGTATGGGCCGAACACCCATAGTTTGCGTGGTCACAAGACCGACTAAATTACTTCCAATATCTCGTGCGCCCGCACTCTTTCCCCGATGACGCGCCCAGAAACAACCATGTAATCAAATCTCCAAAAACGACACTGTTTTGTTGCCATATGTGTGTTTATTGTCTAATGCACTTCTGAATTCACCACAAAATGATACCTACATGTATCTACATGCTTACCTACACTAGCCTATCTTCTCAATCACTACCTCTGGATTTATAACACCAAACGTAGGGGCTAGGTGTCTAGGTGGGATCCGATGCACACCTCTTGTCCTCATGTTCTCTTGTGAAGCACTCTCATCCGAAGCCAAAGGGGATTCTCTATTGCGCTTACCCAATGTGGGGAGTACCTGATGTTACGGCTCCTTGTCTTCCACATGAGCTTCAAAACCTTCGCAAGCCATCATTCTCCTCAACTCCATTGCCTTTGTAACCTCTCTTGTGTGCGCCATGTCCCTCTCTCATGTGTCATTAAAATTAAGTCGAATTTCCTTTCTATGCCTTTCTTGTCATGTCCACCACATTTCACCACACCTACTCTTATCCTCATGCGTGGTGGGGATTTAGCTAGCTATAGGATAACTCTCTAAATCGATTTGTGATCAATATCTTAATCGCAAGGGCATATCACAAAAATACAATCCTCTTGGCTCGCACGTAAGAATCGAATTCACCTCCTTTGTACACAAGTTTTTAGATATAGCGTACTCCAATGTATAATTGCGCAACACACCAGCCCACCAACAATCTACAACTCTAGTCCACTCCACATCAAAGCATCAAACAACATCTAGTAATCCTCGCATCCAAAGCTTCAACCCTATATCCCCAAATCTTCCCTAATGCATATGATGTCAGCCACTTATACAATTCTACTGGAAAGAAGTTGAAGAATGTATTGTAGATTGCATCATAAAGGTTGTCTTCCACCCACCATCGTACTTGTGCATTGAAATCAGGTCCAGCATCTTGCTCTATATCTCAGTGCAAACTTATCTTATCTGTATTCAACCCAACTTTCAATTCTCTTGAGAGTTATGATATTCAGATGCAACATCCTAGCAAACAGGTTTCAAAATAGGTCTCTGCAAAGGAACCAAAATGTAGTCTTTTATTTTCCACTTCGAATCATTATGCATGCCGACACTTTATTCGACATATTTGAATGATCGGCTTGAAGTGCACGGCGAAGCCATCTAGCCCCTCCTTTGTGGTATATTTTTAGGATGTTAGTATAGATATTGATGATTACTAATATCAAAGCATACATTTAAGTGCAGATCAACACAAACATCATATCATGAGCTTATAATGGAAACACGTGTAATAAGGAAACATAACAAATCAAATAACCACTCAGATCAATTGCACCATGTGATCACGATATTTAGACACATCAATCACCATAATCTAACCACAATGATCCATTCATACCAAAGTATTACATAACAAAGCTAATTACATAACATTCAATACCATAGAGTCATGTGCGCAAGTACATCGAGAGAAGCATAACATCACCGATCTCTCTTCCATAAGTACCCAAAAGCAATGACATATACTAGAGATATATATGTGTGGGACTTTTCCTTCACTTCGCCCATGCATTCTCAAAATAGACTACATGCTCAAAATAGTTATGCGTTAATAGTTGCAATATTTTACAATGGAGCTAATAATAGATTATCCTATAAATAAAGATCTATTTAATCCTAATAATAGCTCGATTCATGCATGACCTTTCATCTTCACTTTGCATGTGCTTTATCCCAAAAATAGACATTCCTTGGCCACCAAGTCATCCTATTTTTATCCTTTGTGTAGTCTGCACTCCAACTCCACTTTTCTATTTTTATCTCGTAATTAAAAAAGTAGCTAATTCCTTATTCTATCTTCATAAGCGCACACCACTTCAACTAGCTCTCGCATGCATACGCATGCCCCACATGCACACTTCACTTTTCGCGCGCTCTTCATACTTAGCGATTTTTTCATTCTAACAACTTCTTAATACTTGCAATGCTTAAAGTAGATCTCAGTATTCAAGAAACACTCATGGCTCGTGTATCAAATCAACCATATGCTTGTAGTTTGTTTCCTTTCATCACCTCATTTACTCACCACAAACAACCTCCTTGACCACAAAGAACAAGGAAATGTTGATTTCGTTGAATTTTTTTATTGCACATTATAATGCCGCTTACACACAATGCTCATCTTCTCTTGATCCTAACACCGATAAATTACAACCTAAAAATATTAACTACATGTGGCAGGAGGTAATGCTTGATGTAAACATGTGAGTTGAGGTAGGACTTGTTTATGAAGCAATTAACCACATCATTTCAATCATTTATGGATTATTTGCATGCCCACCTACATTATCACTTTCCATGTGAATCAAATTTGATAGTACATTTATCTCATTTAGGATGTTCTCCGATACTTGCATGTACTTGTGCCCCACATTTCATGCGAAGAATCGTAGAAAAAACGTTTCAAATGGCTTGGTATCTCACAATACATACTACTCAGGGCTTGACTTTGGATAAAATAATAAATGATATCGAAGGTACAAAATGATGAGGTCTAATTTTCACAATAGTATCATGAGTTTATAGCCTTTAAGACCTTTGCATATTGTCTCCTTTTTTTTTTAACGAATTCCTAACTTTTCGTTGGGCTCGCACATTAGACTCTCAAAATAACATTACACACCCTTACATTTACTCTAATCATTAGATGATATAGATACCGCAAAGACATACCATATTTTCAATATTTTAATATTGTTGCTTATTATAACTATTCTATAAATTATATGTTTATTAGCATTTAGGTTTTCCCTTTTCCTTTACATTGCATTCCATCCTCCTCAAGTAGTGCTTGTGATGTCATTGAAAAGGAGATCTTTGTTCAGTGCATGCCAACGACATAGTTGTGTTCCACCTCCACGCCCGTGCCATCAACTTTGACCCTTTGCTCACATACAAAATGAAGAAAACAAAATCATGCATTAATTGGGGAAGTTTCCACCCTTTAACAAGAGACGTTCATTGATTCAACACAATCCTCTCTCCCTTCAAGTCCCTACATTTACTCCACGTCAACTTTCCCTATTATGTTGCACGCACTTGTCCCTCTCTTTTCAAAAGTGTCATGGACCCTCACAAATCCACGATTTGATTTAGGCCGTATCAACGTGCCAACTACACATTCATAGTGCGATTGCTTGTACAACTCTTTTTTATTCTAAAAATAAAAAAGTAATAAACATTCCTTGCATTGGGCCTTACTTCCGTTCCATGAAACAATGGTCAATAATTAATACACGTGGAAAATAGCTAATGATTTTTTGAAATTTATTATTTTATCATTTTATCCACCGTGGCCCGTGGGTATTCATAAAGATTAGGATTTAATTTTAATCTCAAGTTTATTGTGCTAAATAAAACACAATCATGCATAAAAATACTCTTCGACATCTAGAAGATTCGACTTTAAAATAAGCTTGGAAGGAGCGGAGCCTAGATGACCGTTACAGCTGGAAGACAGGTGTAAAGGTTCATAGATGACTGTTGGGGAAAAATGTAAGAGCCGTCGCCAAAAAGTTCTATATATCTCAGTGCCCCACATCCATTTTTCCCATTTTCGTTTGGATATGCATCTTTTTTCTGCATTTTAATGTTGTCCAGAGTCTGCATGCAGGGCCCTGCTCTTTTTATTTTGATCAGTTGCTTTTTCTCTGTTAATATGTTTTGAAACATTTTGTGTGCCTCTTTTGTATTTTATGTGTTTTTTTGTAGTTTTTCTGTGTTTTTGTTGTTAGAGTCTTGTATTTGGGTTTTTTTTTTTTTGTCTCAATAGGTGTGCTCTGTTTGAGTGATGAGAACAGTGCAGAAGAACAACGAAGGTGATAATAAACGATGCATCTTGGTTACGGTAAGTTCCTGAAATGTTCACTGTTTCTTTGAACTTCTGGTGATAATTATTTCTTAGGCTTTTACCTTCACTCTGCAGATTAGGATCACACATTTCCAAACATCCTACAGTAGTTTAGGTTTCCTCTGTGTGTTGTGGTGCAAATCACCGGTTAGGACTTTTAGGTTTAATTTCTGTGCGTTAGTTTTAGAAATTTCATTTGGTAAAATGTACAGCCAAGATATCGTTGATTCGATTTTTGTAAATCCAATGTGAGTAAGAGCCTAACAGGGTTTAAATGTGGTTGGTTTGAATGTTTTTAACTCAAAAGGCTTCAGATCTGGTTAGTTAAAAACATTGTTGGCTTTCACTGCACAGGGTTTGAAATTTCTGAATCTGAACGCATAGATTAGCTTCCTCCTAACAAGGTTCAGATCTACTACTTTGTTTTGGTTAATGTCCCCATATATTCTTTTGATCAAGCATGTTACTGATACAGGGTTTAATGTTGTATTTCAGGGTTTAATATTGATACTGATAAGTTCATCTCTACCTTACCCACCCCCCCAATAAGCTAATTAATATTAGTCACGCTTCATTCAATGGTGACTAACATCTCCAAGGTATGTATATGTGTGTAATATTTCTACTATATTGCATGAAAAATACAGGGCATTTTAATTTACAAAAACTCTCGATTAGTTTTTAATGTTTTGGAAGTTCTGTGAGCATACAAAGGAATTCCCTTTTAGTTTGTAACCAGCCCTAGATGAACAGGGCCTTTCTCTTTCTATCCACCATTTTTCATTTTGTAGATGAACAGGGCCTCGGTTTTCATAGATGTTGTTGGGAACTTGAAGGAGCTTCTGCAACATATTAACGAAGTGCATAATGAGCTTATGGATTCTTCAGACACTACTTGTTTGTCAAAGAAATCCCTTGTCAGTTATACACCCTGCATTGCTTTGTGGGAATAGGAAATACTATCAATTTTCATTCATCGAAGGTAAGCCTCCAACTGTTTCATTAGAACGCCCTTCAATTCGTCTTAGATAGTCAAATGGATAAATGCAGTTTTTCAAAGAGTAAGCAAACTAATTAGGGTTATGTACAATGATAATGTCTGAAGATAAAAATTCAGGTTAGCTTTCTCTGAACAATGGTCAGATGTAGTGTTTTCCAGGGATGCGATCCCATATATTATTTATGATTGAAAGCAGTTCACTAAAACAGGGTTTAATGTTGTATAGTAAAATTTATATCCTATTTAATGTTATGGAGTGTTTATTGCTCTAGTTCATTTTTGTGCTTTACTAGCTTGCATTTGGTTATAATTTTTTTCTCTCTTGACTGTAATTTTTTCTCTTGGATAAACTTTGCTGCATCTTTTAGAGCGAAATATTGTACGTGTCCTGTGGCATGGTTCAATGATTTTTAAGGGGTGAATATTTTTAGGTGTCCTGTAGTAGATTTCGGAAATTTGATAGCTGATTCTGTTTTAGTGGGCTGCAGTTAATGTTTCTCACATTTTTCTTGTTATTGATATTAAAATACATGCCTTATTTGATACAGGAGATGCAATTTATTTCAAATTTTTAGGATACTTCCTCAACTTAGATTAATGTGCTCACATACGAAAGTTCGAAGTTCTATTTAATTTAATGATATTTCAATTTCATTGTTTCATTTCTTTCATTATTCCTATTTTCTTTTTGTATTTGCATCATTTTTTATGCACTATGTGTTTGCATGGAGGGCCCTGCTTTTGTTTTTTTCACTAGTTCCTTTATCTCTGATATTAAGTTTTGAGCCATTTTATTTGCGTCTTTAGTATTTTGCATACGATTTTTTATAGTTTTTATCTGTTTCTGTGGTTAGAGTCCTCTATTTGGATTTTTTTCTTTATAGTTTTTCTCTCTGTTTTTGTGGTTAGTCCTCCATTTGGGTTACAGTGCAAGAGAAGAACAGCCAAGATGTATCCCCTGTATAGTAAGTTCCTCCAAACTTCTAGTATAGATTTTACAGATTAGGATTACACATTTCGAAATATCCTACATTAGTGTAGTTGCCTGTGCCTGTTGTGGTGTAGATTACTGCTTGGGCATTTTAGGTTTAATTTCCATGTTAATCTAAGGAAATTTCATTTAGTAAAATGTACAGCTATTATATGGTTGGTTCGATTTTTTTAAAACAATTTAAGTAGATCCCAAACCGGGATTAAATTGGGTTGGTTTGGATGTATTTTAGATAAATTACCTGTACTTAACGCCAAGGTTTTCGAACTGGTTAATATATAGAATTTTGTTGCCTTTCACTGCAGAGGCGTTTTGATCTATATTTCCCCTGCTCTCGTATTTTATTACACAAACATCACATCTGATATTTTTGCAAACAGGGTTCAGATTTCGATGGTTTAATATTATTATAGATAAATGCACCTGTATCTAACTCAAAGGCCTCGGATCTGGTCGGTGTAATATTTTTGTTAGCTATCTCTTTAGAGAGTTCAACATACTTTTTCTCTTTTGATTACGGTTGCAGGGTAGGGTTTACACAAAAACATTTGAAAGCCACTTCTAAAGCTAAACAATTATATTAGCTTTCACCATTACAAGGTTCAGATCTAGTACTCATTTTTAGTTAGTTTTTCTCTTTGATCAAGTATTTTACTGGTATAGAGTTTAATATTGCATTTTAGGATTTGCAACCTATTAAATTCTATGAGGGGTTTATTATTGTAATTAAAGATTCAGTAGTTTTATTCCATTTTACGCATTACTTGCCAAGGCTTGATTATATTTTTATTTTCATGAATGTCGTTTTATCTCATGGATGAGTTTTGAAGCTGGTACCTGCAAAGTTGGAGCTGCTGTACCTGTTAATAACAGCAAAAGGAGGAAGAATCGGTTATCAAGTTAAAAATCTTTTGGCAGAGAGGATGAAGAAGCTCAATAATCTCCAAGGTCTGTATATGTCTATAATTTTTATACATACTATTTGTACGAAAAATACAGGGCATTGCAATTTAGAAATTTTTATTTTTATTTTTTTTAATTTTGTTTGTATGTGTCGTGAGTGTTAAGTCCAGGGGTTGTCGAGTTCCTTTCTTCTAAGATATCATTTTTAGGTAAGTTCATATACCAATTCAATTTAAGAATAGATTTATCTAAGCGGGTTCAATGATAATCTTTGAAGCTAAACACATAGAAGATAGTGTTTTTAGGGTTATGGCCCGATATATTATTTTTGATTGAAAGTAGTTTACTGAAACATGGTTTAATGTTTCATGTTGTATAGTGGAATAATAACCTATTTAATGTTTTATTGCTGTGGTTTATATTCTAGAGATTTAAATGTTTTTTAAGAGGGAAATATTGTTCAGCTGTACTGGACTGGGGATTTAATAAATTTGATAGCTGATCCTGTTAAACTAGCCATGCAAAATATGGATAGTTTGAACTGTTGTGTTGTAGAGTTTGGATATGTTTACAATATTTTGTCTTTTATAGTTTGTAAAATTATTCTATTGTTTTGAATGCTTCCTCAATTTAGATTAATGGACGTGCTCGCATAAACTCCTAAAAAGATTTACTGAGAATCACTCACAAAGCTTCAAAATGAAACTTTAACAATTTATTTTGATACAGCCTATTATTTTGATTTTTATTAAATACAATAGAAGTGATAAATTATAAAAATTAACTACTTAAAAAAGTCCATGGCTTGTAGAATCATAAGAAAACTCCATTTTTACAGAAAAGATTCATAATTTGTAAAAACTACACAGCCTCTTTATAAGTATATGATTATGGCCCAAAACCATCTCAGTTTACAGAATTCTCACATTTATATCTGGTATCCGTTAGAGATGTGGCGTCAAAAGATGTTACTAAAATCTAGTCTACTGCATAATTTCTTTTCAAAAGTTAAAAAAGATTTGGTGTTATATATGTATTGAATATATATATTTTAGATTTTAAATTTTTTTAATACTTAGTTTATGGTGCGTTATTATTTCAATTAAATAGTAGTGTTTTCTTATAGTGTTTTCTTATATTAATTAGTATACTATTTAAAAAAATAGTTATATACGGAGATGGGGTTTTTATTGAAATTTGGGTGAAGTACAGAAAGAGGAGATCTATAAAGTAAGCGTGCTTATTTTATTTAAAAGTACAGAAAGAAGAGATCTATCTTTAAGTTGTGTAGATAGGAGAACATATATTAGAGCTTTCTTCACAACTGACTTACGCATTTTTTTATTGAAGTACGATATTAACTAATCTTTATATGAATGAGTTTTTAATTTTTTAATTGTTTTACATTATAAAATTGTTTATTTATATTATCTTATAATAATTACGCCGAAGGCGTTCCCCCTATGGGAAAGGTTCCTACGGACGTTTCCCCCTATGGGAAAGGTTCCTACGGACGTTTCTACGACTGTCTTAATTTTGACGGTTTGACAGCCGTCTGGACGTTTGTTCTTTTTCACCTATTTTTAATAGTTGTTTGTGCATACCCAAATCTCAATTTCTAAATTTGTGGATGCAGGAAACATGGATGGAGCAGGTCAGAACCAGTCCTCCTTTGAACCATTTATTGAACGCCTCGCCGTTTTTATGAATTCCTATATGGATTGTGCAAAATTATCTGTTATTTTTGTAATTTCATCACGAGAGAGCTGTCGTGGAGGACTCAATTTGGCTTTTCCTGACACTGTGTTCTCACAAACAAAACAAATTAAAGGACTTTTTATTATTTCACTTTCGGACCTTGTTTTCTCAAACATAGCTAAATCCTCAGCGATGTCGCCTCTGCGAGTTAAATATAAATTAACCGGAACTCCAATGGATGGCCTTCCCAGCTGTATTTGTGTATTTGTGTGAGTTTCTTCGGCAGAAATACGTGCAAGGAGTGTAGAAGTGATTTTGCCATCAGAATATATACTATAGGAAGGCGGCTTATTATCAGTTTTCCAACTACAAATAAAGCTGGTAAAATCTTATCCCTTTCGAGTCTTAGACATTCTGAAGGTGAGTGCAAATTTTTGATTGCAGCCTTAATTTAATTCATCTCTGGTTTACATTAAAGTATTCATTTTAATTTATAAGCCTATCTAAATTGCTCTTGAAGAATGAGGTTGAGGTGGGTACTAACATACATTAGAATTTTAATATATAGTTGATGAAAATTGGTATTATTTTACTTAATTATTTTTACCAAAATGACAGGGAAATGGAGACGTGGCATTGAGAGAGAGGATGAAATTGTCATAGAGGGTGCAACCATACGAGAAAGAGGGATCTATGGAGACACGTCTATAGCTTTTGAGGATTACATGAGCTACAGTTATGAGTTTCCATGGGAATACATGATGCATTATTTTTGACAAACTCATTTTCGTTATCATGTATTAATAAAAATTTGGTTTTGGACCTGTAACAACAACACTCGATGTGAGCATAAGTTCAGAAAATAAATTTTGAGAAAGGCGAGGGTCCATTGTAATGTTATTAGTGGGATATTTTATTAGGAGACGTGTTAAGTCACACGAGTAAATAAAAGAAGCCATTTATGGAAATAAGAAGAAGCAATCTATGGAAATTAGAGAAACAGTAGTGATAATTTCAATTCTGTCCTTCCTTGTGATGCACAAAGTTAATTTTATCAAACCTTCTATATTACTTGCACAAATTTTGAATGGGAAAATCAAATTATGGAAATATATATGGATTTGTCAATTAACTTTTAAATGTTTTCCACTTTAAAACACTTTGATGTTCACCGTATTGTCAATATTAATGTATTCTTACCATTTCTCCTTCATGGCCAATTGGCTTCTATTTTGTGTTATTCTTATAATTTCACTTCATGATTAGTTGGGTGCTACTTATTCTTGGTAGTCTTCTTTTTATTCATCTCTTTAATAATATTGAATATTTCATTTTACAATTTATTAATAAAAATTTCAGATTACTTTATTTATTCTTTTTTATGATTATATTTTATTTGAAATGTGTGTTTATTTTTAATTTTTAATTTTAAATAACAATTTAATATGTAAACAAAAAATATGATAATGTATTAAAATTAAATTGAAGTAATTAAAAACATATAATGAAATCAAATTTATATGAATATATTATATAATTTATTTGTAATATTAATAATTTTATTGAAAATAAAACCTTTACCATGTTAATAAAAAAGTTAATATTTCAAACAATTTTTTTATTTTTTAGAAAATAATATTATTTTAGCATATAAATATATATCTATATATCTAAAATAACATGAATTTGGAGAAATGTTAATTGTAACATTTATACATTTAAACAAAAAGATATTCCACAAATTATTATTGTGGAAATCAAATTGTAGCTTCCACCTACAAGCTTTTTGTGGTAACCTTAATTGTGGAAAAAATTGTTGAGATTGCCACATTGATTAGGGATATAAAATTGTAAATTTGTGGAATATTTACAAAGATTAAAAATTTAGACAAACTACATTTTTGCAAAATTGTGGAAAATTAACAAAAACAAAAATTGTAGGAAATTTACAAGCATGATAAATTGTGGACAATATACAATAAAAATTTGTAGTTAAACTATACATTTCATAAATTGTGGGATTTCCATGATCTAACAAATTGTAAAAGAGCTACAAAAACATACCAAAACGTGGATAAGCTACAAATCCAATTCCACATTTTGAAATTTGAGAATGCCTTGTAACCACAAAAATATTGTTGAAAATTTGTGGCAAAAAGCCTTGATTCTTGTAGTGATATTATAGTTCTAAAGATGAAAATTTTGTCAAATATTATAGACTCCATGTTTTTTATCCTAATTCTTAAAATGTTGTAGCTTAGCCACAGAACCATTTTATTGCTAAGTAGCTCCTAAAATTTTGGACTAAGGTTTCATCTAAATGAGAATGAAAGTGACTTAAAAACATTTTATAAAATATTAAGTGCAAAAAGGGTTATTTTAAACTCTTTGTGATTACAATACTTGGAGCTTATCTAAGAATTCTTGTATATTTGTTGTAGAGATGAATTGCATAGAATTGGTGTATTATTGAGATACCTTGGCCGCATTGCAACTCTACCTTATTTTTTCAACCGTGATGCATTTGCAATAGCAAAGGTACATCTCATTATTATTTTCTCTATTAACAAAAACATCAATTTTAGGAATTTGGAAAAGCATGTTGCTTTGAGTAATATCTAATTATATGATTGGATGTTTCCCTTATCTTATCATCTAATTTCATGGTATTTGAGAAACTCATTATAAGGATGAATCCTCCTAGGTTGGTTGATTTTAAAAGTTTGGGTTTCAACTTGTAAGACTAGGAAAGAATGCCCATTAGAGATATTTACAGTTTGTAATCTTAAGCATGGAAATCGATAGAGGAAGCTATGAGGCCACGAGTATCGATTACCCTAACTTTAATTC
Organism: Taxus wallichiana var. yunnanensis; assembly: GCA_018340775.1. Taxonomy (NCBI): domain Eukaryota; kingdom Viridiplantae; phylum Streptophyta; class Pinopsida; order Cupressales; family Taxaceae; genus Taxus; species Taxus wallichiana. The sequence continues at coordinate 344,059,620 of CM031240.1, read as the reverse complement.
CCTCAATTGTTCCAATAATCTTCTTAACCTCCTCTATTCAAAACTCAAATGCATCTCGTAAAACAATACTTCTCATCAAAATTGAAATTGACAGCGCTCTTGCGCTCTTGACTCTGTCTTCCCAAAAACCAAGATGGTACAAGTCTTAGTGTGTTTTATGGCATACCGATGGATAACCTAGATTTAATGTAGTTTAATCATCCCTTGTTGCGAGCATACTTTGCTTCTAATGCAAATTTATAGCTTTAAGGAAGACATCTCCTAGAGTGAACAATAATAAAGGTGCAGAAAGTTGTATTTTGTCAAATTTTCATCATTATTATTTCCTCTTTTACGATTGCAAATAGTTTTCAATCCTACTCTAATTATTTTATAGTAATGAATGGTAGCGAGAAGCCATGGTATTTGTATGCTATTAGAGCATATAAATATTTCTTCAATCTCGCTCTAATTATTTTATAGTACAACATGTCTATGGATGGTAGAGAACAACCACTAGTATTTGCATGCTATTGGAATATATATTCTCTTTTTAGGAAGTATATAATCTTCATGATTTCAAGAACATCAAATTTCCATCTCTACGGTGTAGTTTAAATCTCATGATGGTTGACATTACGAGTTCAAGCTCTCAAGGGCTCGATCACGGGGTATCTATTCATTTAGATGAACAATGAAGAAGTTAAACTTTGTCAATTCTTCCTACTACAACCGTTGGGTCTTTTCAATGTGTATCTCATAATACTTTACAATGGAAATTAATTTAATTTATCTTTGCAAAGAAACGACATGGTAGAGTACTTTGGAGAAAAACTTTAGGGATTTGCATTTACTATTAATGGTTGGGTACAATCGTATAGTTCTTGTTGTGTGAAGCCACTAGTTATCTATGGTGATGTTAGCCTCCCAAAGCCAATGATTGTATTTTGGTCAAAGTATGCCCAAAGTCTTACCAAATGCCCCATGAAGGGAATGCTTACGGGTCCTGTGACAATACTTAACTGGTCCTTTGTAAGAAATGATCAACCCATGTAAGGATGATATACTGTTCATTGTGTACTTGTGGTTTTGATTCTCTTTCCTTTAGATTGAACTTTTAGAACCTGTTTTTGTAGTTATTTTGAGTTCTTTAAACATGTTTTGTAGATTGGAAACCTCTATGTAAATTGCATTAGCTATCAAGGAAGAGGTTGAAGATTTGGAGGCAACTAGTATTTAGGTATACCCTTGTAATTATTATTTACAATTTTTCCATTTTAGTTGATGTTTACATATAACCTTTACATGCAAGTCCTATGTTATTTTGCTTGTAGACTATAGGGTAAGTTCTCATCCTATCATGAAGAGATGAGGTGGGATTTTAAAAGCATGGGATTTTACCAGCTATGTATTCAGAATCCACATGCTCTGAAAACATTGAAATCATCTCCCTAAAATCTTAACCGTAGTTTAATCGGGACTCCATTGTAAGCCATTGGATAATAGGGGTTGTGAAGTCCTCCTACAAAGTTGGCGTCGTAATTTTCATTTATAAGATTGTATGTGTTAGCAGAAAGTAATTTATGTTTTCTTGATTTTAGTTAGTAGAAGTCTAAGAAAATTCATAACTTCCCTCTGTTATCGGCAATTGATAGGATCATGATGGAAAACATATATAAGATTTTATCTTTACTGATTGTGAGAGTATACGGTCTTGAGAAACATGAATATAGCATTATCCAAGATACAAATTTGGTGAACGATGTATTGTAAGAGAAATACCCGTGAGAAAAGAACTGGTAAGAGGTATCTTTCAAAGGGGAAATACAATTAGGGCATAAGACACATTTTGCCTGACAACTAGCGTCCAGGCCTAACTGTTCAAAAGCGTACTAAATAATTGTGTAATGCCATTTTTCCCCTCTATCTTTATAAGTTAATCTTATTTCTTTGATTCTTTCTTTTCCATTCAAAGCCTGTGTCTTGAATAATTTGGATTATCAAAAGAGGGAACTTGATTGCAAGGGAGAGGCTGACTCTTTTTCATCTAGGGTAAGTAATGATTATATTCTTGCTAATTGAGCTTAAGGTAAAGACACAAATGTAAATTTGTTTAAATGTAATGCTTCATCTATATTCCCACACTTACAAAATCAATCACACCCTTATCAACATCAACTACAAAAGTAATAACTATCCCTCTAAAACAAATAACAAATATATTGTTCAGCGTTCACATTGCATTGTGCACATGCGATTGCTAGTTATATTGTCTTATAATATTTCACATATGTTTGAATGTACCATATAAACACACACATTTATTTTTTTTGAATGTTGAAATTGTATTATGAATATAATAAGATATTTTGGGTACATTTATTTATTAAATTTGTCATTTCTTGACATATATCTATCTTTATATAATTTATTGTATATAGTTAAATATAATATATATATATATATATATATATATATATATATATATATATATATATATATATATATATATATATATATATATTTTGAATATTTCTTACACGTTTGTTGTTTATTTGTATAGGTGCATTATTTTCAAAATAGTTATTGGAATTGTATTTATATTGTTGTGTACAATTATTTGATGTTTTGAGATTATTATAGGTGCATAATTTATTCTTTGTGAGAGGGTGTTTTACAATATTGGTAGGTAAGGTTGTAATGGAATGTATTCGTTTTTATTCTTGACATTAATTTGACATTCATTTGACCGTTTACAATATTGGTAGGTAAGGTTGTATGGAATGCATTCATTTTTATTCTTAACATTAAATTTGACATTCATTTGACCGTTTACAATATTGGTAGGTAAGGTTGCAATGGAATGTATTCATTTTTATTCTTGACATTAAATTTGATGTTCATTTGACCGTCATGTAACAATTCATTCATAAATTTGTTTTTTATTAGGGTGTCACTTAAATAATTTAGTTTATTTGGCATATGAGTTATGTATGAATTTGTAATGTTTATTTGCGTGTGAGTTATAAATGAATATTGTTTGTAATGTCTATTTGGTATGGGAGTTATTTACAAATAGTTATAATGTTTTGAATTTTTATGAATGAATATTGTTTATAATGTGCATTTGGTATGTGAGTTATAAATGAATATTGTTTGTAGTGTTTGTTTTGAATTTTTATGAATGAATATTGTTTGTATTGTTTATTTGGCATGTAAGTTATGTATGAATTTGTAGTGTTTATTTTCCATGTGATTTATAAATGAATATTGTTTGTAAATGTGTATTTGGTATGTGAGTTATAAATAAATATTGTTTGTAATGTTTGTTTTGAAATTTTTATGAATGAATAATGTTTGTAATGTTTATTTGGCATGTAAGTTATGTATGAATTTGTAATGTTTATTTGGCATGTGAGTTATTTACAAATATTTTGGATTTTTATGAATGAATATTGTTTGGTATGTGAGTTATGTATGAATTTGTAATGTTTATTTGGTATGTGAGTTATTTACAAATAGTTATATGTTTTAGAATTTTTATGAATGAATACTTGGCATGTGAGATAATTACAAATAGTTATGATGTTTTGGAATTTTTATTAATGAATATTGTTTGTAATGTGTATTTGGCATGTGAGTTACTTACAAATAGTTATGATGTTTTAGATTTTTTATTAATGAATATTGTTTGAAATGTGTGTTTGACATGTGAGTTAATTACAAATAGTAGTTATGATGTTTTAGAAATTTTATGAAAGAATATTGTTTGTAATGCTTGTTAGGCATGTGAGTTTTGTAAATAGTTGTTATGATGTTTTAGAATTTTTATGAATGAATATTGTTTGCAATGTGTGTGTGGCATGTGAGTTAATTACAAATAGTTATGATGTTTTAGAATTTTTATGAATGAATATTGTTTGCAATGTGTGTTTGGCATGTGAGTTAATTACAAATAGTTGTAATGATGTTTTAGAAATTTTATGAATAAATATTGTTTGTAATGCGTGTTAGGCGTGTGAGTTTTGCAAATAGTTGCTATGATGTTTAAGAATTTTTATGAATGAATATAGTTTGCAATGTGTTTTTGGCATGTGAATTAATTACAAATAGTTGTAAATGATGTTTTAGAATTTTTATGAATGAATATTGTTTGTAATGTGTGTTTGACATGTAAGTTAATTACAAATAGTTGTAATGATGTTTTAGAATTTTTATGAATGAATATTGTTTGTAATGTGTTTTTGGCATGTGAGTTAATTACAAATAGTTATGATGTTTTAGAATTTTTATGAATGAATATTATTTGTGATGTGTGTTTGGCATGTGAGTTAATTATAAATAGTTGTGTTTGGCATGTGAGTTAATTATAAATAGTTGTAATGATGTTTTAGAATTTTTATGAATGAATAGTGTTTGTAATGTGTGTTTGGTATGTGAGTTGATTACAAATAGTTATGATGTTTGATTACAAATATTTGTAATGTTTTAGAATTTTGTGAATGAATATTGTTTGTAATGTGTGTTTGGCATGTGAGTTAATTACAAATAGTTGTTATGATGTTTGAATTTTTTATGAATGACTATTGTTTGTAATGTGTGTTTGGCATGTTTGAATTCATTACAAATAGTTGTAATGATGTTTTATAATTTTCATGAATGAATATTATTTATAATGTGTGTTTGTCATGTGAGTTAATTACAAATAGTTGTAATGATGTTTTTGTAATGTTGTTATAGAATTTTATGAATGAATATTGTTTGTAATGTTTGGCATTTTAGTTAATTACAACTAGTTGTTTTGATGTTTTAAAATTTTTATGAATGAATATTGTTTGTAATGTGTGTTTGGCATGTGAGTTAATTACAAATAGTAGTTATGATGTTTAATTACAAATAATTGTAATGTTGTTTTAGGATTTTTATGAATGAATATTGTTTGTAATGTGTGTTTGGCATGTGAGTTAATTACAAATAGTAGTTATGATGTTTGACAATTTTTATGAGTGAATATTGTTTGTAATGTGTGTTTAACATGTGAGTTAATTACAAATTGTTCTAATGATGTTTTATAATTTTCATGAATGAATATCATTTGTAATGTGTGTTTGTCATGTGATGTTTACAAATAATTATTAAATTACATCTATAATATTTATACAATTATTTAATGTTTTGAAGTTTTTATGAATGAATGTCTATTTTTAAGTGTTTTTTAATATTTATGAATTTATTTTAATGTTTTAACATTTAACATTTTTGAATATTTTTAATATGATTTTAATTTTTACAGATTTGTTATTTTAAAATATTTAATGATGTTCAAAATTAATTAAAAATTTGAAATTTATAGTAACTAAAATTAAATTAATAAAATTTAAAAAATTAAAAAAATACATTGATAAAATAATAAACGAATTAATAAAAATTGATTAAAAATCTTAAAAATAAATTTAAAAAAATTTAAAATTTAAAAAATTAAAATAATAAAAAACAAAATTAAAATTAGAAATTAAGAAAAAAACAATTTAAAAATAGGAATTAATAAAAATTGATCAAATTTTTTTCAAAAATGAATTTCAAAAAAAAAAAAAATAAAAAATAAAAAAATGGTAAAAAAATTATAAATAAATAAAAAATAATCAAAAATTATAATTAAAATTAGAAATTAATAAAAATTAAAAAAATAATTTTAAATAGGAATTAATAAAAATTGATAAAGAATTTCAAAAATGAATTTCAAGTCTTTAAAAATTAAAAAATTAAAAAATGGTAAAAAATTATAAATTAAAAACATAACCAAAATTAACAAAAAGTTATTTAAATTAACAAAAAGTAAATAAATAAAAAATAAAATAAAATAAAAATAAAATATTAACAAAAATAATTGAAAAATAGGAATTGATTAAAAAATTAAAAATGATTTAATAAAACTTTTAAAAATAAAAAATAAAAAGGTAAAAAGTTATAAAATCAAAAATATAAATAAAATTAAAAAATAACCAAAATTAACAAAAAGTAAAAAAAAACACAAAAAAATCAATACAAAATTAGAAATTTAAAAAAATTAAAAAGAAATTAATTTAAAATTTTGATAAAAATTAAAAAAGAATTTCAAAAAACTTAATAAAAATTCAAAACTACTAAAAAGATAAAATTAACTAAAAATAATAATAATAAACAAATAAAATTAAAAATTAAAAAAGTAATTAATTATCAATCAATTGAAATTCATAAAAAAAAAAAAAAAAAGACCAAAATTTCAAAAATTAAAATTAAAATATTTAATAAAACTTGATAAAAAAATCACAAAATGTAAAAAATAAACATAAACAAAAATTTGAAAATTAATAATAATTAACAAAAAAATTAAATATTAAATTAAAATTTTTATAAAAAATTAAAAAGTAAATTAAAAATTAATAAAAATTACAAATTTAAAAATAATAAAAAATTAAAAAATTACAAATATAAAATTAATAAAAAATAATATTTAGAAATTATTAAAAAAGTAAAAATAACAATAGGTGATAAAAATAGTAAAAATCTAAAATTAAAAAGTAAAAATCTAAAAAAACTATATATATATATATACAAATTCAAATTCAACATAATAAACACAATAATTTTTTAAATAAATTTAAATTAATAAAATTAAAATAGTAATTAAAAATTAATTTTAAAACTATAAATTATTAAAAATGATAAAAATTAAATTTAAAAATATGAATTATTATAAATAAAAATAATTCATATAATAATAAAAATAAAAAATTAAAAAATTAAAAATTAATTAAAAATAGAAAATTGATAAAAAGTAAATATAAATTTAAAAAATCAAAACTAAATAAAAATTAATTAAAATAAAAAAATAAAATTATAAATTAAAAAAATTATAAATTATAAATTAAAAAATTAAAAAAATTTAAAAATTTAGAAAATAAATTAATTAATTAAAATACAAAATACAAATTAAAGAATTAATAAAATTAAAATTTAAAACTTTTAAAAATAAAATTTTAATAAAAATTACTTTAAAAATTTAAAAAATAATTTAAATTTCAAAAAAATTAATAATTAAAAAATAATTAAATCTAAGAAATAAAATTAATTATTACTTTTAAGAGATAAAATTAATCATCGAATGTAGTCTAAAGGTTCTTGGGTCTCCTAGTAATAGGAGATCCAAGAGTCAAATCTTGGCTCTGTGTTAAGGAGACCTACTACGGACGGTTTGGATCCTTGCTGATAATGTGATTTAATTCGTGAGTTTTTGGCTAGTCGAGAGTTTAAAAAATTCATCTTTAGATGCTTCCATGGGTGTGGGATGGTGATGCCATAATGGGTTAGGCCCTCTTCTTAAGTAATTGTTGATGGCGAATCACAACACCCCTATACAACTCGATGGGTTGAGACTCTCAGTGTGATTGCATAACATGGAGCTTCTCCCAAAGTGTGGGACTTTGTGAATCAAGAGAGCTCTTGGATGAAGGTTGGCTTTTATTCCTCTATTCAGTGCACACATTCATATTGCAAGAGGATCTACTCTAAAACCTACTCTAACTTGCCAAGGAGACATGGTTAAGGAGATGCAAGAAATAAAACCTAAACTAACAAGGGTGATGCACCAAAGGAATGTTGAACACCTACTTTGCAATTAAACACAAAACCATTAAAACTATAACACAACCACCATGCACAAATAACCAAACTGCAATGAGAGATCAGGAAGATGCAATGAACACAAGAGAGGGTTGAAAATCATCCACAGACTTATCTTATTGCTCCAAAATTGATACAGTGCATTACAGTAGCCAAGAGGAAAAAATTGCATTACAACTTGAATGGGAGGTTTTACTCCACAAAATCACTTACAGACAAGGGAAGAAGGGAGGGTGCAAAGCAAAAATGTCCAACATTTAGAAAAATGCCCCTCCTTACAATATATAGGAAGAATGAGAGAGAAAGGAGAGAAGAAATCAAAAACGCCTCAACCACCCCAAAAGAGCATTGAATTTGCCTGCCTCAACCATGATGGGTTCCACTGCAAAAACCACATGCCTCCATGTATTCTTCCTTGTTGGGCAAGAAAGGAAGCCCATACTTCATTATGGTGGTAGGTGAGAAGCTTGACAGCCTCAAAAAAATGACAGATGTATTTAAAATTCTTGGTGGGCTTCATGATTCATCTTTCATTGAATTGACTTCTAGCCAATTTTTTCCAAACTACTTTGGGTTTGGAGTCTATCCATGCAAGATCCATATGGAAGCCCCACACATTCTTAAGATTTTGTTGCCTTTTAGGGTCCTAGGAATGTGATGTGTCGACACTTGGCACTGTCCAAAAACATGTTGCTTCGTTCCTTTGGGTGAGTAAAGGGTCCTACTATATATAATGTCAAAACCCTTTTCGAGTGGGACCTTTGTAGTTAGCTTCTAAAGTTGCGACAGTGGGACACTTGGCATCGTCCACGATCCTACTTTTCTTTCCTTTGTGTTTTGGCTAAGTCCCTTATTTTTAGGAGCAACTATGTTGGACCTTAGACATGTGGAGGGCTAGTGCTCATTTGGGGACCTACCTTTGTATTTTACCCTTGAAGTTGCGCCGATGAGGCACGTGGAGGCTTCCGCTGACTCTTAGACTTTTCAACGGTTGGTGTAACTTTCTTGACCCTAGACACGTGGAGAGCCTATGCTCGTTTGGGACCGCCTTTAGATTTTACCTTTGAAGTTGTGTCGATGAGACACGTGGAGGCTTCCATTGGCTCTTAGAATTTTCAACAACCGGTTTACGCCTTTCTCGGACTACGACCATGTGGCGAGCCTGTGCTTGTTTGGGGACCCCACTTTTTGTACTTTTGAAGTTGTGCCAATGAGACACGTGGAGGATTTCGCTAGCTCTTAGACTTTTTAATGGCCGGTGTAACTTTCTCGGGCCCTAGACACATGGAGAGTCTGCGCTCGTTTGGGGACTGCCTTTAGATCATCATACCAAAAGTACGTCGAAGAGACACGTGGAGGCTGCTAGCTCTTTTTATACTTAGACGATTCGGGCCTCGAGTGAACAAATTATATGCACTGAGATCCACGTGGGCGTCAAGTGCATCCCTAGGGTCTCCACTTTTGTTGCACCTTTTGAAAGTGCACCGATCTGACATGTGGCACCTTCCATGGCTCTGTTTCTTTGCTTCATCTTTTCAACTGTCTATTTCCCCGAGATCCCTGAAAATGTGAAGTCTAAAAACTTTGAGCCTTTCTCCATTTTTCTTCCTCTTGAGCTCTGATCTCCTTTAACATTGTTTGGCCTCATTTCCGACCTTGCTTCTCCATTATCGAGCTCGCCGTAACTTGATTTTTGGGATCAAATGTGAGCTCGCACTACTGGACCAACCTCTCCATTTTTCTCCTATGCAATGTCATGTTTGATCAATTTTTCCTGAGAGGAAAAATTGGATAACAATTTGGCGACTCGCGGGATCACCTACCTACTAGGTGAAAAGATCAGTTGCCTTGAAGTATCCATTGGGCATAGAGTCATGAATGATATCCTGTACTGATCTTGTTCCTGAAACCTCGAGCCTCGACTACTTGCAACCTGTTGGCCCTTAACCTGCTCTGCTACTTGCACTCTCAATTTTCATAAGAAAATCTTGAAGGTGAGATTTTTGAGAGTAGAAAATTGTCTTGACTGGAGCATTCACCTGCTTCTAGAAATGGACTGTAGGCACACATTCACTTGGAGGCACACTTGAATGCACAATGATACAACCTTAGAGAAAAAAACCTGTGCCGAAGCACTTAGGGAAATTGAAACCTACACTACAACAAGACAATGTGCATACGCACTTAGAGGAATTAAAATCCTAGGCTAATATTTACAAGGGTGAAACTTTCCTTTCAGTAAAAATGTTTGAGATAGATTCCGTTAATCGAATCGAAGCTCCTCTCCATCCAATGTAGACAATTGGAAGGCATTGCTACTTTTACATCTTATGACCATGTAGGGGCCACTCCAAATAGCATCAAATTTAGAATGCCTTATGTTGGTACCAGATTAATTCTCCTTCAAAGTTTGAGCAACATCACAGGTTTATCAGGAAGCTTAGAGACAGATAGATCATGATGAGTCATTTTATAGGCGGGGATGGGATCTAATTGGCCCTTAGTCACTCAGATGTGGAGAAATGGATAGTACCCTCAAGAGGATTTGATCTATCCTCACTATTTTAGGTTGTGTTTTTCAACCAAGGCAAGATAACCCTTTTGTAGCCTATTATTTATGGAGGAGATGGAGATATCCTTCCTAATGAAGTTGTTAAGGAGACCTTGAAGAAAATATGATCAATGCAACAAAATCTAACTCTCACGAGTTGTCACTCTAGATAGTGGAGATATTCTCTAAGCAAGGTTCAGGCTACTAAAGACATTTGGAATCCTGATTGTTTTTGCATGTTTTGGTAGTAAAATTTTTGCATTTTTGTATACACACATGACAAACAGGGGTAGTATGGGTAGGATTAGTTGTTTTTAAATAAATTTTGGTGGGAGGTGAGGCAGAATGAACTTGATTTTCCAAATCTTTGAGAACTCTTACAAAATGGAAAGTCTAAAAGGAATCATAACCAGATCGTACCAAGCCAAGAACACAGATGCTAATCAAACACCATGATCAATAAGATGAAATAAATTCACCAGAATAATTTTACATAAAACCTTTTGCAAAAACATAAGTACCAATATCATATATTATTATGGAACTCAATGCAATACATTGAGAATGGGCCTTGCTTAAATAGGTAAGGAATAACAATCTAAGAACTAGTCAAGGTCGTATATCAAGCCATAAATTAAGAAAATAACTAGTCATCAAAGAACTAGTCAAGACCATAGATTTAGGAGAGAACTAGACATCAAGGATCTAGTCAATACCATAGATCAAGGAAAGAACTATACCTAAAAACTAGATAATATCTCCTAATATCTAAATAAGATAAAAGAAATATCCACACACATAAGTGGGTGAGGATAAATATAATAAAGGTAAATAAAGTACCTATGTGAACATGAGCTAAGGTAAATACCTACTCTAACACCCCCTCAAGTGAAGCTAGGGGCCAAAATAGAAATGGCATGTCCACAGTATGATTCCCGACAACTAGGCCTGATGAGGTACTCATGTACAATAACTGGGAAAAAAGGGACACCACAAGGTACCCAAAACCAGTAACAACAAAGTAAAGAGAGTAAAGACCTGCTCAAAGGCATCCCAAGAAGCTCAAATCAAAAAATTGTATAATTTTGAAGAAGTTTGGTGTGCATTGTGGTCTGAATCCACTACTTAATCACAAAACTCAAAAACAACTGACACTAGGCTCCACCAAAATAGCTCCATACAAGGAGACTAGCAAACAGAGTGATGTCGAAAGTGCAAAAAAACTACCAAACATAATTCGATTAACTGCTGCAAATAGGTGTGTCACGATCCAAGAATAATAACCAAAGCAACAAGGCAAGGACACAAACTCTAGAGTGTCATGATCCAAGAAAAGCCAAGATAACAAGGCAAGGTCACGAAACCCGAAGAAGCAAGATCAGCACCACACCCTCCCATATTGCTGAATGGGTGGAGTGACGCTACAAATATGTATGAGTTGCCCAAAATCAACTACTCGAACACTGACAAAATAACACTGGAATTCACCAGAATAGATCCCCCATAAGAGATACTATCAACATGTCAAAAGTGTCGAAAATACAAATACAAAATATCTCAACAAACAAGAGAGATACACTACCCTGCTTTAAAGAAAAATGCTCAAAATAACAAGCTTCATAATGCAGAAGGTATAGAAAGTGGAGCAAGAGGCCGAATGGTGGAGGAGCCACGCCTATAGAGTCCTCTCAATGAATGCCTATGTCGTCGCCACGAGTGATCATATATCCACCCCAAATCAACATGGATGGATGAAGAAGATGCCTGTATATGACTTGGTACAAAATACAAAATGGCTGCATGTAAAAGAACATCAGAATGTGTGTCGAGTTGATCATGGCTGACAACTAAAATCTCAAGTTTCTCAAGCCTGAGTGAATGTGCAGAACTCATGTGTTGCTCATGATCCTTAGAAAGAGTCGAGCGAACAAAAAAAGGAGCTTTGTCAATGTGTGATCCTAATGAAGTATCTACTTGAAAACTAATGTCATGACAAGAATTCCACTTAACATGTGGAATAGAGGAAACAATACCCTGTGAATGTCTGTCAATGACTCCGCTAGTGAGACCTATAGAACGGAGCATGTGAGAACTGAATGCAGTGGTATGCTTCTTACAAAAGCCATGCAAATGAAAGTGAAGTAGGATACACAACATGTGGTACTGTAATAGGCATGATGTGGAAGAGCATGCGGTAATAAGCTTCATAGGTGTATGAGCATAAAGAGCAAGAACGGATTCAAAAAGCCGACAGATCAATGTCAATGGGTGCATGAGCAATAGCTGCAAATGGACTAAGAGCATAGATATGGTTGTCTACAATATGATGGTGATGTTGTAGGCTAGCAAGTTTGTTCTGCAGGAAGTGTATTATTGTATCCTTATTGTGAATGAGTGACTATAGAAGATAATTTTGCTTCTTGAGTGATCTATTTTCTTCCACAAATTTTACAATATCCTCTTGAAGTCCACATACTTAAGAGAAAAGCATATCATTCTCAAAATCCATGATAGATACAAAATGTAACTCCTAGAAGTTTAGGACGTCGGGCTCAGCCGAAATTGTGTCCATAATTGATTACAACACTCCTCCATATTTGGCACTTTATAATTATAGTACAAGTCTCAAAATAAATATTTCCAATGGAAAGAACATGAAAAAATAGTCACTTTTGCAAAAACCGACACTCAAAACCGAGTTACCGATCAAAATTTACAAGGTTTTTAATATTTTTCTCTGTTATTTTAGTTGCCACTAAAACAAAATAAATTTTTGTTACCTTCACCACGTAAATAAAATTAAAGGGCCTCATATGACCATACCATATGACCAAGGGCTAAGGATTTTAATGGGTGTTTGCACAACTTACTATTCTAGGGTGTGTCGCGTGTTTTCGAGAAAGTCACATCCAATTTGCTTGTTATGGTAAAAATTACTATTTCTAGACTGTGTAGATAGTGACCTTTATTTTCCGAAAATAGCAACCTGTGGATTTGCCCGAAATAGTAAAAAACATGCACAACATCCGTGGACCCCTACCAAAAAGGAAAGAACCGAAAACCTTCCGCGCGTACAAACCGAGATAGATATGTTGCAACAAAAAATTTCCCTGTGTAGATCTCGAAAAATCCAGCAAAGCCGAAAAAAAAATCCTTCACCGCACGGCTCCCGAGGTAGATCGGTGTGCTTCCCTACAACAATACAAAAAACCCAGAAAAATGACTACCTCCAAAAAAATGGTCAATCTTAGGGTTTTCCACCTTTCGAGATCCAATGGAAGCCTTCATTTTGCATAAAAATGCACATAGCAACAAAATATGACCAAATCCCAAATATATGAATATACAATGAATTTATTTGCAAAATAAAACTTACAGACGGATGCCAACAACAATCTCTAGTTACGATACCATGAAAGAAACGATAAGATTATACTAAGCCAAGAACACATATGTTAATCAAACACCACGATCAATAAGATGAAAGTAATTCGCCATAATAACTTTACATAAAACCTTTGTAAACAAATGAAGTACATATTCTAAGTCGAGCAACATCACGGGTTTATCGGGAAGCTTAGAAAAGCAGATAGATCATGATGATTCATTTTGTAGTGGGATGGGATCTAATCGGCCCTTAGTCACCTAGATGTTGAGAAATAGATAGCACCCTCAAGAGGATTTGATCTATCCTCACTATTTTAGGTTGTGCTTTTTAACCAAGGCAAGAGAACCCTTTTGTAGCCTGTTGTTTATGGATGAGATGGAGATATCCTCCCTAATGAAGTTAAGGAGACCTTGAAGAAAATATGATCAATGCAACAAAATCTAACTCTCACGAGTTGTCACTCTAGATAGTAGAGATATTCTCTAGGCAAGGTTCAGGCTACTAAAGACATTTGGAATCCTGGTTGTTTCTGCATGTTTTGGTAGTAAAATTTTTACATTTTTGTATACACACATGACAAAAATGGTAGTATGGGTAGGATTAGTTGTTTTTAAATAAATTTTGGTGGGAGGTGAGGCTGAATGAACTTGATTTACCAAATCTTTGAGAACTCTTACAAAATGGAAATTCTAGACAATAGAATACTTCAAAATAGCTAAAATGTTCCTTTAACCAAAATATGTACTTCAATGGAGGCCCAAATTAGCACTTTTTCACACAATCTATGAGATTCTAACATGAAGGCTCGAGTTAGAAGGCCCAATGAAACATCAACACCTAAGATTAATCACACCTGAGGTACACCCAGAGGCTTACAGACAATCTCTATCAACAAATGAAAGAAAAGTGATTTTAAATCATTTATTTCACCCCAGATGAAAGATCTTCTAAGAAATGAGATTGCATATGCCACTAAACTGTCACAAGGATTGAGACCTATGTGATTAAGATAGATTTTGATACAAGATTGCAACAAGAAACAAGGAAAACTATTTGCAGACATTTAGAAGTAAAACAAACACATTTTGCATAAGATCCACACTAAATAACTCGAGTTTGATTAAATTTATCAGCAGGGGAATGTTTCTAGAACAATCTCACAGACTTTCAATGGTTGTATACTTGCAAGCACATTGACATGATCAAACTTAATACAAAAGAGATATACAAGCTTCTCAGGTGGATTCTCAAAAGACAGGCTTTGTCAAATTTTCCTCCTGGGATTTTCTTTGACCTCTAACACTCTAACCTCCAACCATTTGCATGAAAAATTTGTGCCATTTATAACATTTACAATAGAGCCCCTTTTCCCCCAAAAGACAAAAACACTTAATGCACCAATGCTCGCCATGATCTCGATCGCGATTCCCAGAATCAGATCTATAAAAGTTGTCAGGTGCTCATGGGGCAGATCTCTTCGAAATCTCAGCATTCAACTCCTTCATTTGGTAGAACACTCCTCCTTCAACTCACCAACCACTTCCACCCCTAATCTATCAAATATGGTTCCTTGCGTGCTCGGGAGAAGAAAAAAAAAATCAGATCGAGCCCGATAGTTAGACCATTTTAATGGTGAAAGATGTCTCCAGATCTCTCCCCCAAAATCAAATTTCAAAATTAACTCCCCTCTCTATTTGGCGTGTAGGAAATACCAAGAAATCATGAAGACTCTCACTTCTAGGCGTGTTTCAGTAAAAATGGGGGGGGGAATCATATTCAGACTCACAACTTCTGTTGATCTTTACTTTGAATTTCTACCATTTCACCTCCTTTTTAGAAAAGGGAAAAAATTCCAAGTTTTCCCCGTAGCTCTGCCCTTGAAAAATGGGCCCAACGTGTGTCCCAATGTGGTTCAGAATTGTGCTTCCCTTTTTACTTTTAACTATTTTCTCTCAAAAGGATTTTTTTCAAATTTCCCCCATGAGTCCGCACCTCCACCGTTGATCGGAGCAAGCTTTGACCTTTCCTTCATCGGGCTGTGGGCCATTTTGGTGTTTTTAGTCATTTGCATATCAAGGGGCAAAAATTTCAAATTGCCCCCAATGGTCCGCCTCCCGCCCCTTTGACTTGAAACAAATTTTGACTGATCCTTTATCGAGCTTACGGGCCATTTTGAGATTTTAATCCCTTTGAGGACAAGAGGAAAAATTCCAAGTTGCCTCCAATGGTCCACCTCCCCACCCCTTTGACTTTTCAAACTACCATGTGTCACCATGGTGCACCTTGAGATGGTCCCAAAAATTTGATACCTTGAACGAGCGTGGGCTTGCCACGTGTCCTGGCCCAAAAAAAATTATCTGAAGGCTTGAAACTTAACGGAAGGTACCATGTGTCATACTCCGAGGCAGTCTCCTTTGGCCATTGAAAATTCCAAACAAAATGAAAAGTGAGCAGAGGCCTCCACGTGTCCTCCTGGCGCTTCTTCAAAATGAAACTCAAGGGGCGGTCCTAAAATGTGCATGGTTCCTCCACATGTCTCTATTCCACCAAA
Source organism: Taxus wallichiana var. yunnanensis (assembly GCA_018340775.1). Taxonomy (NCBI): domain Eukaryota; kingdom Viridiplantae; phylum Streptophyta; class Pinopsida; order Cupressales; family Taxaceae; genus Taxus; species Taxus wallichiana. Next base: position 344,043,489 of record CM031240.1, on the reverse strand, counting down.
CTGTACCAACTACATAAAATTTGTCTAAGTCGAGAAAAGCAAATGAAAACCTCCACATATCCTCCCAAAGTGTAACTCCAAGGCCAAACCAAAAAGTAAACCTTCAAATGAGCGTCGTGCCTTCACGTGGACAAATCTTTAAGTTAAGGCGATTCCTATAATTTTTGAAGTATCTAGCTGAGCCGTGTCCAACCAGAAGAGGCCACATTCCTTGTCGATGCAAGGAGTAGATTTGACACGGAGAAACGTCTCACAAACCATAAAATGTAGAAAATGACCATTTGAGCCCAGAAATGAAATTTTCTCTAAGGACAAAAAATTTAGAAATGCTACAAGGATCCAATGCACTCTTCAAAGCTACATGCATTCATTTTTCATCAAGTATTTGGGGCAAAAACGACAAGGGCAGCAAATCCTGACTGTGGAAAATGGAAGGAATGGGAAAGCTTGAGTTTTTCGAATGAACAGAGAACGAGAGACCCAAATTACAGATCCCCTCAGAGTATTAGAGAAACAAGGAGACAAATATGGACCCATACGTGATCATCACTCAAGGAAATACTAATTATGGCAATAGAAGGAAAGTGGAGACTTCTCGGGCATAATACGGGGGGATAAAATATGATAGAGAATGTAAATGACACATTTCAAAGGAAAAATGGGGTGAGACTATTTTGAGCACCAACACCTTCCTGGATTTGCCCGATCTGCATCTCACTTCAAAACTAGGTCCCCTTCCTGAAAGGTCCTTACTCTTGCTTTCTTTTCAAACCATCTTTTGACTAAGGCTTGATCTATCTCTATCATTTGAACTGAATGTTCCCTGATTTCTTCCAATTCCATCAGCTCTACATACCTAGCCTCTATTGGTTCAAACTCAGATAATTCCAAGCGATTCATGAGTTCTAATGCGAATCTCTAATGATATAGACAACACTTGCCTCTTTCCCATAGACCACCTTGTAGGGAGAATTACCTGTTGACCTCTTTGGTGTGATCCTATCAGCCCACAAGGCTGATTTGAGCTTAGTATGCCATGTCCTCTGGTTTTCATCTAGATTCCTTCTGATGATTCTTAGCAAATTCTTATTTGTGGACTTTGCATACCCATTACCCCGTGGGTAATAATTTAAAGAGGTGTTTAAGTATATCTCATTCTTAACAGCCCATTCTGTGATCTTGGAACCTAAGAACTCCAATGCATTGTCTGACCAAATAGTGGTCGGCACTCTGAACCTAGTCACTATCCCTTCATAAAATTCTAGTATGCTAGACTTGTTTGCTTCTTTGAGTGCTACCACCTCGGTCCACTTGGTGAAATAGTCTGTTGCTATGAGAATCCACTTGTGGCCTTGGCTTGAGTTTGGATTGATGACCCCAATGAAGTCCAATCCCCATTACATGAATGGTTGGTCAACTAAAATTGGGTGCAATGGGAGTGCTGCTAATCTTTCCTTTCCTGTGAAGAATGCACATTTCTTACATTTTTTTGGTCCATGTGTAGTAATCATTGAACACTGTGGGCCAATAATATCCCACCTTCATTATCTTGAGAGTTGTTACCCATGGAGAAAAATGACCTTTGGCTTCTCCATCGTGAAACTCCTGTAACACCTTCTCGATTTGACTTGTTCCGATGCATCTTAGTAGAACACCATTGATGTCCTTTTTGAACAAAACACCATCAACAAGCACATATGGAATGGCTTGTAATCAAGTATCTCCTCTTTTCTTTTCTCATTTATGGGGACATAGGCCTATTTTAGGAAATGTATCATGTTTTGAGTCCAACAAGGGATAGGCACATTATCATTTTCTTGTTCTTGACCATCTTGTAGTACCAAAACAACCCCATTTTCATTACTTGCATCAACCTGTTGACTCGAGGCTAGCTATTCACATAGTCCCTTTCCATAGACCAGCTTAGTGACCTTAATTTCAATGTCATATTCCATGACATGAGTGATCCACCCTGCACATTTCTCGTTCAGATATTTTTTCAAAAGGAATTCCTTGACTCCTGCATGGGAAACTAGCAATTGAATCTTGTTATTTGAAATTAGGTGTTTGAACTTCTTCAAACTCCTAATCACTGCAAGGACATGCTTTTCAATGGAGTATCTCACTTCATAGTCCTCCAAACTTTGGCTAAAAGTCCTTGTTTAGACTTTGGCTGCACTAGGATTGTAGAAAGGCCACCACCAAAGGCATAAAGCATGAAGTCCTTGGAGAAGTTTGGATTGACGAGAGTTGGAGCTTGGGATATGGCTTCTTTGATGGCTTCAAAACTTTATTTTCCCTCAGTTGTCCACCTAAATTCCATGCTCTTCTTCAACATCAGTGTTATTGGCTTCACAAGAGCGTTAAATTTTAGTACAAATCTACGGAAAAATTGATCCTTCCTAGAAATCTCTGAAGAGCCTTCTTATGGCTTGGAAATGGTAATGCTTGAATTGCTTCAACTCTTTCTGGGTCGATCGTCAATCCTTCCTTTGACACAATATGGCCTAGGAGCTTGCCTTCGTGAGCCAGGAATATGCATTTTTGGGATTTAATGATACCCCAAATTTCCTACATCTTTGAAATACCTATCTCAGATGAAAAAGGTGATCTATTGTAGTTTTTGAGAACACAGTGATATCATCAAGATATACCAGTACTATTTTGTTGATCAACCCCTTAAATTCCATATCCATTTCCCTTTGGAAGGTGGCCTTGACATTTGACAATCCAAATGACATTTTCCTATAGGCATAGGTGCCCCACTTGGTGGTGAAATCCATTTGAAATGGTCATCTTATTTTACCATTATCTTGATTATACCTTGAGTATCCATCCAGAGAGAAAATATTTCCAAGTCGGATGTCACTTGGAAGATTTGTTCCATTGAAGGGATTGGGTAATGGTCTTTGAGAGATGCCCTATCCAGTCTCGAAGTCCACACACAACCTGATTTCCCGTTCTTCTTCCTGACTGGTACCAAGTTTGTAACCCAACTTGAATGTTTGATTGGAAATATAATGCTTGCCTCTATTAGCTTGTTTAGCTCTTTCTTCATTAAAGGATCAATGTGTGGGTTGATTGGTCTTTGCTTTTTCCTGATGGGCTCAAAGCATCTAGATCCAGTTCTATGGTATGTTGTGCCAGCTTTGGATTGAATCCTCGTAGGTCTTCATAACTCCAAGCGAAGATGTTTGGAAACTCTTGGCAAAGTTGTGTGAACTCATATCTTTCTTGTTCAGTGGCCACTTTTCCAATTTGAAGTGTTTTTCCCTCTCCAACCAAGACTGACTCTAAATCCTCTCATTTGACTTGTATGTTGGCTTTCTCCTTATGAAACTGGTCATTAGGATTGAAGATAGATTCCAATGTTACCAAACCCTTTGGAAGCTTGTTTGTTCGTAGCTGCACTACTTGGTCCCCGTATTGCTGCTCTAATTTGTCTTGGTTCCTAGCTGAGAATTCAACCTCTTCTTACAAGAAATTGATGATCTGTTGATCATTCTCAAACACCTTCCAAACTTGTGTTAGTTTCCTTACTTGTTGGACATGGATATGTGGTTGTGTTTTGTCTCTTTTGATACTGTCAACCACATCAAATGTTGCTCCAACTGCTGCAAGCCTATCTATAGCTTCATTCTTCTTCCTGGGTATGGACACAATGTTGAAAGCTTCAAAGTCTTCAATTAGGTCCCATACCCTATTTTTGTAGCTCTTGAGTAGGTCATTCTTTGCAGCATGTTGCCTTCTAACTTGATTGACGATTAGCTCGCTATCACCAAATACTTGCAAATTATTTATGCCTCTTTTCCTAGCCCAATGAAGCCCATGAATCAAGGCTTCATATTCAACTATGTTATTTGAACATGCAAACTGAAATCTAAAAGTTGAATAATATTTGATGTTTTGTGGTGAAACCAACATTGCACCTCCTCCAAAGCACCTTGTTTGCTTCTTGAACCATCAAAAATAGTTTCCAAACTTCATTGTCATCCTTATTTTCTAGCTTGGTGATGTTAGGAATGAGTGCATTTTCTTCGTGTACACAATATACACCCAGTTCAAATTATTCCATTTAATTATATGGATTAAATGCATGCTTTTGTTTGTCCATTCATCAGAGTCAAAACAGGATTCCCTCAACCTTGGTTTTTTCTAGATCATTTGAACACTCTTCTTGATCAAAGGTTGAGCAATTCACATTGATAGGACTTGGTACATGAGGCTCAATGTGGAAGTTTACAATTGGTTCTGACTTGATTGTCTCATTGGCTCCATATCTTGTTACGATTAGCAAGTTTGACCAATCCATGAGATAGATATCCAGCAATTTTGCGGTGAAGTCTCTTGATAGGCACAATGCAAAGAGTGGCATAAGTTCAATTACAAACACATCTTGCAAGACTATGACATTTGGACATGCATGCAATGTAAGACTTAAACCTTTGATGATCCCAACCATTACTATTGTTATTCCATCTAGTTGCACTACTCCTTTTAGCACTAGCTCATACTTTAGACCCAATTGATATGTTATTTATTTAGGCATCACTGAGCTACTTGCACCTGAATCAATCATGCAGTTATGTACCAAGTGGTTCCCAACAATCAATGACACATAGAACAATGGAGCCAAATTTTTTCTTAGTTGACCACCACCTTGTTGTAATGCATTAGTGAGAAATTTCTCCTGACTTTGGTCTTATCTATGAGAGGTAGACCAATTGGCCATTGTAGCTTGTAACAAATCTCATTATCCTAGGATTTCCAGTGACTCCCACATGGAAATTTTCATATGTTTTTTCTTCATCTTATCAATAATGTTGAAGGGGGTGAATTATCCTTTTGTTTGCCCCTTACTTGGTGCGACCTTTTCTGGTGCTTGAACAGGCACATGTGTTGCTGCAACGGGTGCCTTAGGCTGATTTTACACATTTGGGGCTGCATTTGGTCTACTAACTCCTTGTTGTGTAGGAGTTGGTGAGAAACAACTGGATTAGATGATTGTCCCTCCTCTATGTTCTTCTTCTTTGATTGTGTGTTAGCAGCTACACCTTGAAAAGGAGGTTGATTAACTCCACAAAATTCTTTTGTGTGCCAATTGACCAACGTGGTTTCCGTTGGAGGTGCCTCTTTGCGGAGTTTTGTGTTGTTGATTTCCTTCTTGACTTGGTTCTTGGGACACACCAATGGTTTGTACCATCAAGGCCTAGTTTAGTGAAACATTGAAAGATGTTGATTGATTGTGAGGTAGATTGCAAGGGTAACACTAGTCGTACTTGTGTATCATGTTATTCTATGTTAGGACCAAGGCTCTTGATGTTGAAGTCACATTTGTATCATATGGTGGAATGGCATTGCAGACTTGAAGTTGTCTCTCGGTTCTAGTCTTTATTTCTAACCTGATTTGGTGGTCTGTTTTGTTGATATGGGGGCCTAGCTTTATATTGATTTGGAGGTTGATATGGTTTAGAAATCTGAGCTTGTTGTCTCTTGATAGTCACTAGCTCATTTCCTAGGTTCTGTAGTTGATTTCATAACCTCTTGTAGCTCTTTTGAAGTGCTTGAAGAATTTGACGCCTCACTATTGCTTTGATTTCTAGGGGGTGGAATGGGATTCAATTATGGTGTTTTACTAGTTATAGGAGCTCCCATGTCTGGATAGAGAGGCATTGGTGGCCTTGGTGCTAGCTTACTAGCTTGAATCAAGTAGTTTTCAGCTCTGATAGCAATGTTATATGCTGCGGGAAAATTTATACCTCCCATTGATTGGATCATCATTGCGATATCTGAGTTTATAGCCTTCAAGAAGTAGAGGAATGCTCCTTCAGCAGTTGGTCTAATAGCTACCAAAATCATGTCCCATGTTCACTAGAATCTGAAGTTGAAATCAGTCAACTGTTCATTAGGATCCCTCTTGATTTTGTCAATTGTTCCAATAAAGATAGATTATCTCCCTTTTCCCCAAATTGATTGTGGAGGGTTGTGCACAAATGGTCCCAATTCTGGATAGACCCTGTTGTTAGGCTCCTAAACCATTGCAAATATTTTCCTTTAAAAGATGAAGCCAACAACTTGACCGCAATATCCATTTCATTGATTTCATGAATTGCACAGACATTTGCAATGTCCTGGATGTGGTCAATCGGAGTTGTTTGGTTCTCTCAGTGAAATATGGGATGTTCTTCAATGCCATGCAATTGGACTGGATTTTGAGCATTTAGGGAAAGTGGGCTACTACTGTGAAGTTTACATAGGGATTGGGTTGCACCATCCTGATTGGTTGGAGAACTCTCATTGATTGAAGGAAATGCCTACCAAGTGGAGGTGTAGACAAAGTCTGTTAGGTGGAGATGGTGATCTTTGCGGTCTTCTTCCTCTCCTTCCTCTTCCTAGTGATAATTGCAAGTAGACAAATAGTCCCTCTTCTCGAGTATCAGACCTAGTTCAAATTATTCTCATGTACTTGGGCAACCTGTGCTACTACACCGTTGAATTCTATCCCTTCGGAGTCGCCATATGTGTTGGGAAATGAGCCTCTAAAGGCTAGATTTTGACAAGTTACACACCAAACTTGATAGAATAAAAATGAAAAACTTTGAAGGACCTATGTATTTGATATTCTGGAGTTTGAAAAATGATTTGGAATGACAGTCCCAAAAACCTAAAAATGCAAGACTTGAAATACCCAAAAACCTGAAATCCGAAACCCGAAATTCAAAAAACTCCAAAATTTCAAAATTCAAAATTCCAAAAACTAAACATACCCTTTTGAATATTAGCCCCATATCTATCAACTAGGTGAAATTTGGACTTATTTTGAGCAAGTTAAGCCCCTGAAAATTGATTCTAGAGTTCAGCTTGAGAGGTGAAAAGTCTAAAATTGGAGAACTTGCAATTTCTAAGTCTGAACTTCTTGAAAATGCCTTCAAAGCTTGTGGAATGACCTCTTGGTCCCACCGGGCATGCCAAAACTATTGATGCAGAATCACAACACCCCTAAATGTCTGCAACTCGATGGGTTGAGACTCTCAGTGTGATTGCATAACATGGAGCTTCTCCCAAAGTGTGGGACTTTACGAATCGGGAGAGCTCCGGATGAAGGTCGGTTCCTATTCCTCTATTCAAGTGCACACATTCATATTGCAGAGGATCTACTCTAAAACCTACTCTAACTTTCCAAGGAGATAGGGTTAAGGATATGTAAGAAATAAACCCAAACTAACAAGGGTGATGCACCAAAGGAATGTTGAACACTGTTTTGCCATTAAACACAAACCATTAAAACTATAACACAACCATCATGCACATATAACTAAACTACAATGAGAGATCAGGAAGATGTAATGAACACAAGAGAGGGTTGAAAATCATCCACAAACTTATCTTATTGCTCCAAAAATTGATACAGTGCATTACAGTAGCCAAGAGGCAAAAATTACATTACAACTTGAATGGGAGGTTTTACTCCACAAAATCACTTGCGAGACAAGGGAAGAAGGGAGGGTGCAAAGAAAAAATGTCCAACCTTTAGAAAAATGCCCCTCCTTATAATATATAGGAAGAATGAGAGAGAAAGGAGAGAAGAAATGAAACCTGCCTCAACCACCCCAAAAGAGCATTGAATTCACCTGCCTCAACCATGATGGGTTCCACTGCAAAAACCCATGCCTCCATGTATTGTTCCTTGTTGGGAAAGAAAGGAAGCCCATAATTCATTATGGTGGTAGGTGAGAAGCCTGACAACCTCAAAAATGGCAGACTGTATTTAAAATTCTTTGTGGGCTTCATGATTCATCTTTCATTGAATTGACCTCCGCCAATTTTTTCCAAACTACTTTGGGTTTGGAGTCTATCGTGTAAGATCCACGTGGAAGCCCCACATTCTTAATATTTTTCTACTTTTTAGGGTCCTGGGAATGCGATGTGCCGACACTTGGCACCGTCCGTGAACATACTGCTTCATTCCTTTGGGTGAGTAAAGGGGCCTACTATATATAATGTCAAAACCCCTTTTGGTGGGACCTTTGTAGTTAGCTCACGAAGTTGTGATGTCGGACACTTGGCATCATTCCAACCTACTTTTCTTTCCTTTGTGTTTTGGCTAAGTCCCTTCTGTTTAGGAGCAACTATGTTAGAACCTAGACACGTGGAGGGCCAGTGCTCGATTATGGACCTACCTTTGTATTTTTCCCTTGAAGTCGCACCGATGAGGCACGTGGAGACCGCGACTCTTATACTTTTTAATGGCCAGTGTAACTTTCTCGGACCCTAGACATGTGGAGAGCTTGTGCTCGTTTAGGGGCATGCCTTTGGATTTTACCTTTAAAGTTGTGCCGATGAGGCACGTGGAGGCTTCCACTAGCTCTTAGACTTTTTAATGTCCAGTTCGCCTTTTTTGGACTCTAACCACATGGTGAGCCTACACTCGTTTGGGGACCCCTCTTTTGTCATACCTTTTGAAGTTACGGCTGATGAGGCACGTGGAGGCTTCCGCTGGCTCTTAGACTTTTCAATGGCGGTGCAACTTTCTCGGGCCCTAGACACGTGGAGAGCTTGAGCTTATCTGGGACCGCCTTTGGAACATCATACCAAAAGTGCACTGTATGCTGATGGAAAGTTGTAAAAGCTATGGAATGAGGCTAAAGAACCTCAAAGCTTTGCTAACTCATCCATGCACCATGAGATAAGAGCTAAACAAGATTTAATCCTATACATGCATCATAACTTTGACAAAAACATCAAAAAAACTAGCATATATACTACTCTCTACTCTTTAGATTACTTAATTAAGAAATTGAACCTAAAAAGATCAACTTAGCAATCAAAGGTGTGATGTTTGATATGAAACTCAAGCTTTCAAGAATGGATTCTCACCATTAATGGCTTCAAGGCCAATGGTTCTCTCCATATTACTCAAAACTTGGATTATGGAGTGGATGGATGCAAGATGGGGGAGCTCTCAACAATGGAGTATGGCCAAGATCCAAATGTTCTATAGCTTAAAGCTATCACAAATGATTTCTAATGCCTTTCCAAAGTGCTTGAGAGAGAAGGACTTGTGAGTGAAGTTGTAAGTTTGAGAGGGAGGGGTGACCCTTCTATTTATAGTTTTCCAAATGGAAGAGTTTGGAATTTGGGTGCATGTGGGACTAAAGCTTAAAAATAACTTTTAGATTAGATTAGGATAAACATGCTTTAGGCTTAGTTAAGCTTGGTTTAGGCTAGTTAACTAGGGTTTAGGCTAGTTAAACTTTGATTAGCAAGTGATTAGAGACTCATCGAGAGTTGGGAGGGGTATAGATAACCAATTGTGACTGATAGATAGCCTAGGAAGCCAATGGAAGTGGTCTAGAGAGAACTAGGGAGGTTTTGAATAGTTGAAAGGAGGAATGTTTAGCTAATAAGAGAGATATTAGCCAAATAAGCTGATTATAGGAGGAATACGACCAAAAGAGGGTGTGAATGAGCATATGAGAATGGAGTGAAGAAGGGGGAATTAAGGAAGTGTCGTTCATCGGTTGAATGGGAGGAAATGCTAAGTGTAAGCATATTTAAGGTGTCTACTGAGTGCCGAAGAAGAGATATGTGGAGGCTTCCATTTGGCTCTTTTTATACTTAGCTAATTCGGGCCTCGAGTGAACAAATTATATGTCTTTGAGATCACGTGGGGATCAAGCGCATCCCTATGGTCTCCACTTTTGTTACACCTTTTGAAAGTGTGTTGCTGACACATGGCACCTTCCATGGCTTTGTTGCTTTGCTTCATCTTTTCAACCGTTTCTTTCCCCAAGATCCCCGAAAATGTGAAGTCCAAAACTTCAAGCCTTTCTCCATTTTCTTCCTCTTGAGCTCTAATCTCCTTTAACATTGTTTGGCCTCATTTTCCGACCTTGCTTCTCCATTATCGAGCCCGCCCGCAACTTGATTTTTGGGATCGAATGTGAGCTCGCACGATTGAACCAACCTCTCCATTTTCTCCTGTGCAAGGTTGTGTTTGATCAATTTTTCTTGAGGGGAAAAATTGGATAACTTGATAACCTCATAAAATTAAATAAAAATTAAAAATTAAACATTATTTAATTAAAAAAATAAAAAATATTAATTAAAATATATAATTAAATTTATATATGTGAAGTTAATAACAAATTAAAAAATAAAAAAATATTAAATTAAATAAAAATAAAGATTAATCAAACTTTAAAATGTAAATTTAAATTTGTATTGATGTGAAAATTATTATTAATTTGAAAAAATAAGAAATTAATAAAAATCGAAAAAAATGAAAAAAAAATCGTAAAACTTAATAAAAATAAAAAATCACAAGTTGAAAAAAATCAAACATAAATAGAAATTAAAAATTTAATAAAAAAGAAAATTTCAAAACTTTGTATTTACAATAGTAGCTATTTCTTATGGCGATGAACCCTAATGGTTCTTTTTCGAGCCTTAATTACTCTTGCTCGAGTCCTGCTCATGTGGGTAATAGTGGTGGCAAAGGATCCCAACATGATGTGGACGGATCGGCTAAGCATTGCGCAAGCCCAAAATGAAACTCCTAAAGGTATTCTCTATTAAAAACCAATGAAATGGAGACTCGGGCTTGGACTCTTATAATGGCGGTCATAGTCTATGCGGCCATAGAATCACTAATACACAAAGATACAAAGGAGAAAATTTCTCCTAGATTGACCTCGCTTTTGTGGAAAATAGTTGTAAAGGGGAGGTGCCGTACTAGGGTTTCTGTGAAAAATGGTAATAAAGAAAACATGAACCCTAACCCAATTCATGGAGGTAATGGATGCAAAAAGACTAACAAAGATATGGGAATAACAAGCAGAAGGTTTAGCCTACAGAGGAGGGATCTCCATCTGATCGAGGAAGCAGGGAAGTGAAATAATAGGATTGGGAATGGAAGTTCCTCCAAATCCTTCGTTGTAGTTATCTCCAACCACAAAGATAATACAAGACAAGCTATGAAACTTCTAAAACCAACTTAGAAGACTCCAGTTCTTAAATTAGAGGATTATTTATTGCAAAATGTTCTAAAGGAGGAGAAGAATATGGCACAACATGGCCTCATTTACAGATTTCAAAAAAAATTCCCCAAGCTATCACAACTACATTCTTTGGATCTCATAGAATTAGAAGCAAGTGATTAAGGGTAAGATTGAACTCTACCCTTGTTCTAAAGCCTATTTTATTGCTATTTTGAAACCCTTGAGGATAGGGATTTAATTTTTCATAAATATTGGGTTTGGGGTGAACATGGTCTTATGATCAAGCCATGGTACCCATGGACTTTGATCCTCTTAAAGATTCATTTGATTCCCATCCAGTTTGGATTTTCTTACTCGGTTTCCCCTTTCATCTATGGATCAAATCTTTTCTTTTTGCTATTGGAGATATCCTGGGTTCTTCTATGAAAACATATGACAAAACCATGGGTCAAACTCATACTACTTATGCCAAGACTCTTGGTTGATCTTGATACTTCCCAACCACTTCCAATAGAAATTAACTTACAAATAGGTGATAGACATTGGGTTTGTTGGGCCCTAAATTGACTAATTCTCAAGGTAGAAGAAGCATGTTCACGCTGAGGAAAATGAGTAAGAAGGTGCTCAAGAAAAGGTGTGTGAGAAAAGAGGTTAGTGTGTGGAAGTAGAAGAGGGTTTGGGGACTTAGACACATTTCAAAGGTAGTGTTGCATAAGAAACACATGAGGGCTGAGTAGGCATGATGAATAGATAAGGTGCCATCCTAGAGCCTTGGAGGTCAAGAAAAGAATATTCCACGTAGGGAATATTCCCAGGAGGATCACTACAATTAGTGGTAGCCTTTACAAGCTTGAATAAGTTGTTGATTGATCATGGAGGACCACATTTCTACTTGGCATGTGATTTTCTCATGGGTGAAGCTATGGCATTGAATCAGTTTTATTTAAAGGAGTGTTTGGGTTTGAAATAGAGATAGAGAAGAGAGTTGGAGAGGTAGCGAAATTTTGCAAGAATGTTGTTACTAAGCATATATGTATGTGCTTGGGTCTGAACAAGGGTTATAATGGGAAAGCATAGTTAGGATCTTTGTTTAGAGTAGTTTTGTAGGGTTGGAATGTTATTTCATGATGTATATGGTCTAAGATGACCCCGTTTGATGTAATATGGCTACTGTAAATGGATTTAATCAATATATGGAGCTTGTTTTTATATTTATGTCTATGGACTAAACCTAGTGTATTTTCATGTTATTCATGGTTTAGATTTGTTTCCATTATGTTGTTGTGATGTTTATGCTTATCTCATGGAGCATTTATGCTTAGAACTAGATCTACTACCTATGTATTAGATTAAATGCATATGTTTTAATTCACGTAAACCTTTCCCCCATTAATGGTAGAACATTCTCACAAGACTGACATAAAGGAGGGGCTCGAGAACCCACACACACCTCAAGTGAGCGCCCAACACTTGTGTGATAGGCCGATGAGCTTGGGATTAAGATAAATATTAGAGGATAGGGGTAAAAGAAGACTACATTTTGGTTCTATTGACGGGACCTATTTTGAAGTTGTGAGAATGATGTGTGATTACGAAGCGTCTAACCTTGGACAACGTTGCAACCTTTATTACAAGCATGGAGGATGAATTTTCTTGGAGGTTCAACACTATATTTGAGTTTGATGCACATAAATGGGTGGAGGAGAACATGTATCATGAGATCTATGAGACATTTTTGATGTTTATTTGTAGAGTTTTATGAATGGCTCTCGACATATGCACCACAGACGATTTGGTACTATAGACCTTGTGTTTGGACCTAGGAGGAATATCAGTGGTTGTAGGATGTTGATCTGACCTAGAATCATGTTTTTGATCACTGGTGGAAAGGTGTGTTGACTAGTTACACGTTGGAGTACGCAATCTCAACTTATTCTTGTCTAGAGGTTATTGAGTTTGAGTTCTTACGAGAACCCAAAGGATATTTCTTGTGTGCTTTGTCGTTAGCCATCAAGATCCTGATTATTAATTTGAGTTTAGAATCATCCCCTATGGCTAGATAAACTCTCACTAGGTACGGAGTGAAGAAGGCTGGTGTGAAGGAGATGGTGGACCTTGTAGAGGAAGAGAGAGAGGAGAGGTAGCTCAAGTATAATGAATCCTAAGAAAGGAAGTTGATGAGACAATGTGAAGTTGTTGTTGTGATGGACTTATGGAGGTAGAAGTTATGAGAATGATTTGAGGTTAGCGCATAGGGTGCAGGACCTAAGTGGTCTGTGCTACCCCATCTTGGAAAGCACGAGAAGAGAAACCCCATCTACTTCTAGTGAGATCTCATCATATGGATAAAGGAGATCTATAAGTGCACATCTTAACCCACCTGGCAACCAAACCCTAGTGCTTAGTTTTCTAGTATCTAAGACAAGTACTTCTAGTTTAGTTGGTGTTGGTGAGTAGATAGCTTCAAGTAGATATCATTTTACATTACACCCATCTATGTTCGTGCGAGGCATTTCTAGCGTTTGGATGTATTTTTGGCACATTGTTTGGACAAGGAGTGGGTTCACAAAGTTTGGGTATCACGTTTGGAAGTGGCGTAGGAAACACATTTGGGAGTGGTTCGGTAACACGAGAATGTCGGTGCACATGAGTTTAGTGCGATGGTGGAAATGCAAAGTGCAACTTTGTTAGGCCCCTTACCTACAATAGGAGGAGGATCTAGAGGATCTAGAGGGATATGAGCTAGTGGATCTAGTGGTGGAGGAAATTTAGGAGGAGGTCAAGGTTCTGGATCTAGTGGGCAAGGCCCACAACACCATCAACAGGTATTTTATGAGATGTCATTCCACTTACCGACTATAAGGGTGTGGAAGATGTTGCAGAGCATGTGCAAAAATGTGAGTTATTATGGTGCGCAAAGGGAATAACTACCCTAGAGAGGAAGGAAAGTCAATTTGCAGCTACGTTGCGAAGCACACACATAGCTAGTACCGAAATAATGACTGCGCATTAAATGATAGTGGATTATACCATGTTGCACGATGACTTCTTGGAAAAATTTCACATTCCGATTTGAGAAGAATAGCATCAACACGCTGAAGGAAATTTAACAAGGTATGGGGAGAGTGTGTGGGAGTATGATGTGTGTTTTAAGACTCTCCAATCAAATTTATTATATGATATCCATCTATCACAACATACTCAATGGTTCATCGAGAGGACAAATCACCCCATTTAGGAGGGATGCGTACCCAAAATTGTAAAGATGCATCTTTGCGGAGCGGTGTAATAAGTGCCCCAATGATGATACGAGTCTCCTCGCAAGGTGTTCGGGATCCGGAAAAGCCCTCGGAGTATGCGTTAACATCCCGCATGCCTCGCTTTGCCCCCGTGCCCTTTGTTTTTCCCTTTCTTTCCTCTTTCCTTGGCCTTTTTGACCTTCAGTGACGAAACCGCCGCCCTGCAGGGAGGCGGTCTCGTGACCGCCGCCCGATCGGGAGGCGGTCACTGTAACACCGCGCCACAGGCGGCGGCAGTCTGTCTGTGCGCGTTTTCCAGAACATTCTTTTGACGCGACCCGCGTGAAATATCAACGCTTTACCAGCTTTTCTTGCCGACTTGAGCACGCATTTATGTTTTTGGTCCCCTGGAATAGTGTTTTTCTTTTGTTTAATGTTTAGGAGTTTGGATTTGATCTCTGCATGTTTGGATTCCTATAAATGCATGGTTTGTGCACATGCAAATGGCCCTGAATTTAGCTACGAATTTTGCTCCAAAGTTTGTTTTGAATTTCTTGTTGCGGTAGATCTAGTTTTCTTTTGCTTAGAATTCTTAGATTTCTCATTGAGTGCTTTGGCTAGTATTGTGTTCATTCTGTTTGGTAAGCCACATATCCAACTTGTGCAAGTGCAAACATTATTTGAGCCACCATTTTTAACTCAATTTTCATGTTTGAGTTTATGGTCTTTTAGCTTGCTTAAGATTGGTAGCATAGGTTATTCTGAGTTTGTTTTAGCTTTGTGTTCTTGTTGGTAAGCCACAGATCCAACTTGTGCAAGCGATATTCTTGTTTTGGAGTAGAATAGTCTAAAAGCACCATTGAAGTTGCAGGTTTTGCTCTTCATACAGACTAGTTTCAGGTTCTGGATACTTTTGTTGCACGATTCGCAGTAGACCCCGCTAGGAATTGTATAGGCCAAGCTCTGTACTCTTGCGCCATCCCTCTCCTATCCGCACTCTATTCTGTCTGCATTCCAAAGGCTGTCCATTGATCCAAATACTTATTCCTGTTGATGCAAGCATTCCACGCTTTTCTGGATTCACGTGAGCACAAAGAACGTGGAGATCATACCGAGGGGACAAGAACACACACACCGTCGGATTCGCCACTGTTCTGCGAAATCCAGGTTCCATCTTTCAAAGTTTTAGTTAGAACTTATCAAATAAAGTAGTTAATCGCTTTATTTAAGTTATTTCCATTCTCGATATTGCCAGGGAAGTTGTGGGGATTGATAGTTTTACGAGAAACTATGATTCATTCCTCACTTACGAGGTAGGATCGAAGAATCTTCGAGATAGATTAGTTATTTCCTTGTTTAGAATAGACATACGAAATTGCCTGAGACAAATAGCTACACTCGGCATTTATTTAGTTTGTTTTACGTTGTTAGTTTAGTTATCAATTCTAAATATTTTAAATATTTGCTTTCTTATAAATTACCGGAAAATACAAAAAGAAATTATATATGTTAGAAGTGTATTTAGATTTTACTTTATTCTTGTTTGTTTCATTTCTTGCTTTTTGCATGACAATCACGGGACCTAGGGAGCCCGGGAATACATTTTGAGCCAATTGTGCCCCACGTCAATACCGTAGTGGCAATAGCTGATATTGACCAAAACCTTAGGATACAAGTCTTCCAAACAACAATGAGACTTCCAACAGAGATCAGTCACGCTGAGTTGAGAGGGTTAAATATCGAAGACGACCAAGCACATCTGTTTTGGTCAAATCAGCCAAACTACTGAGGTTATCCTAGAAAACATCCGCATGTTGTAGAAGGATTTGAAAGAAAAATATTCGGGTGCGATCCTTTAGTTCCACTGACCAGGTACGCTGGAGACACCTAATAGATATAGATACCGACTTAAGAATCCAAGTCGCTAGAACACTGTGAGGTATTATGAGAAAATCGCACAATTGCTGATTCTAAATGTAGAAGGTGAAAAGGCTTACGACTCTTTTGGATGCTTTAGGGATCGAACTTGATCTCCCGTATGACCATAACGGGACCGCAACAACCAAGAGTCTATGGTTGTGATCCCAGATCCCACACCCAACGAATCCACAAGTCGGCTAGATATAAACACCTTTGGCCTTCGTACATTAGTATTTCAAAGTCTACTCGATTCCACCTCTCATCATTCAACAATTATCCCTACTAGACACACACTAACAAAGCTAAAGAATTTTGGACTAGGCGGAGAATCGTCCATAGAATCGACCATATTTACCATATGACCCTATCGGGAGAAATACACGAAACCATCCGGGTCATTTTCCACGCATCCCAACCCATAGATCGAATCACGCCGAGCTCGATATTGATTGGAGCCTTGAGCGATCATCTCGCTGATCGATCTATCACACCTGATCCAAGTTAGAAGGGCCTTCTTTGCCTTAGATTCGCAAATACCATTAGTGCGTGTCCAAGACATTAGGTTGCACGACTAGTTTGTCTGCGCATTCTACCCCCACCGGCATTTGTCTCGGACAACCTGGAGGTCGGGTGCACGTGGAAGAGTCACGTGTTGATTCCCACGCTCACCTGTCGCTTTCCCGGACGTACTGGGACCTTTAACATAATACCTTCACATTCCACATGAGGCCTTGGAGGTTTCCTTGTGCACCGAGCCAGTGGGAAGCATTGATACCAGAGTTAGCCCATTCCTTGAAGCATAGATTTCAGCCATGACAAAGCAACTAGAAAAATTGTTGCAAACTCAACTCATAAGACTCGTAGTGGTTTATGGTGCATAGATTGTGAAGTATAAGGACTTACAAAGGATAGTTTCCATCAAAATTTGGTGCACGCCATGTCGTAGATTGTGAAATATATCATGAAGATCATGATGCAAGTA
This sequence comes from Taxus wallichiana var. yunnanensis, assembly GCA_018340775.1. Lineage (NCBI taxonomy): Eukaryota > Viridiplantae > Streptophyta > Pinopsida > Cupressales > Taxaceae > Taxus > Taxus wallichiana. The sequence continues at coordinate 344,026,348 of CM031240.1, read as the reverse complement.
GATTCCCATTGTTTCAGGTGCACAATCCGTAAGAATGTGTCTTGTTATTGCAATATTTACACCTCTACTACTCATGACACCAAGGATTACAGATTGATAGACCAAATCCATGATGTCATTGATCTTGGTGTGTGCCAGGACCAGAATTAAGAGAAGTTCTAAGGCCGAGGATCATTAGTATGAAGTGCGCACGAGATGGAGGAGGTCGAGGAAGAATTTTTCGTGGAGGATTTAGAGTCGTGGAAATCATGGAGGAGGAAGAAGTGAATTTCCTCATGGAACTGCTATAATTTTGGATCAACTAAACACTACAAGCGTGAGTGACTGGCTTGTTATAATACTCATGGTTTGAAAAGAAGCACAAGTATGAAGATTTCTTAGAGTTGTATGACCGCATGAGCAAGAATCAAAAGGAGGAAAAAAGTGTGGGGATTGTGAGTGTAAAGAAGACTAACCCACAATGAATCTTGAGGGTAGTGCTTAACTCGAGCTAGAGCCTGTTTTGGTCACTACACACTGAGGTTGCATGCACCCGAGAGGAACCAAAGAAGAGGCCCCTTATCACAAGATAAGAATTGTTACATGGGAAATATCTTGATCCTACCCACTAGAAGGAAGTGTACCAAGAAACCATGGAGGTGATTAGGAGTTTGTAAGGAGAAATCCAATGTCTGAAGGAGCAATCACGCCAATTGGAGCATAAGAAGAATGTTAAGGTTCCTTAGTAGGATATGGATGAGGTTAGGGAAGTGTGTTGAATGTTTTGGTAGGATAACATTATTCCCATGTTAGGAGAATGGATGAGGGAGAAGGTACTACGTGGTGAAGGACAACGCTGATAGGAAAGTCTTGCATGCTAACCTACCTCCTCACAACATTGATTATGATAAGGAGATCACATTGAATGCAGTTGTTGATGGGTGGCTCCTAAGTAATATATTGATTGACATAGGTGTGGAGGTCAATGTCCTTACTCTAGATGCATGGAATCAAATGGGGAGGCCCCCATTGCATCCATCTTCGAATGTGTTGTACATGGCTAACAGGACAAAGGCCATGCCTCTAGGGGTGTTAAAAGATGCATCCATTACTATTCAAGGGGTAAATTGTTTTGGGGACTTTGAGGTTCTAGAGCTCATTGAGGTTGATAGTTTCCTAGCATTACTTGGGCACCCTTGGTGTTATGCAAACAATGTTGATTTGTGTTTCAATAAGGGCTACATCAGTTTTGAGAACAAGGAAGAGCGTGTGATCATTCCACTAACTGATGGATGGTCTACACCGTATGTGGAGCCATTGGGTGAAGAATACTTAAACAAGATATATGTGCACACCATCAGGGACCCAAAAAAATTTTAACCATCAAAATAAGGAGTCATTCAATGGGATTATGCATATTCCATAAGTCATACAACTAGTATTGCTTGTGAAAACTAGGTGCATGGGACATATGAGTTGGTTGGAAGGCATTTGAAGAAAATGAGACTCAAGTTGTCAGAACATGCTTAGTTAGGTGCTTGAGAGGAAGTTACCAAGGTTCACTTGGGTAGCCAACCCGATGTCTTTCTGCATGAAATGGAGACCCAATGGAAGTTTCAAGTGGAGAGAAGGAATATGCTTACCTATACTTTACATGGGAAAACAGCATGCTAGTGGGAAACACATCAAGATAATCTTCTAGAGTGGTGCGAAGTGAGAATCAAGTTCTCTGTTAGGTTTCTCAGAAGAAATGCATCGTCTCAAATTTATGACTATTATGGGAAGGGATCTGCCTCATTCCATGTTCAAGAATGTGAGAAGACTTGAATAGTGTTGGATTTTAAAATTGTACTTTAACAACCACAGTCAGAGGACAGTAAATCCCTCCTCTTTGATGGGAGAGGTTCCCTTATTAAAATCAAGCAACAAAACTTATATACAAATGTATAACTTTCAAAGTGTGGATTCCTGATACTTTGAAACATTCATATGCCCAAAGATCATCAATATGAAAGAATGGAGGAAGAAAGGAGATTAAAAGGAAGAACATAACAATACTTTCAGGTAATATAGGTAGCAAAGTATAACCTTATGCGTATTGAGAAAATGATATGTAGAATGAATCATTCGCATTTTATGAGATATAATTTCACAGACACAAAGTTCCGAAATCATATTAACGAGAACACAAATTTTCTTAACATGCAAAGATGGATGATTCATAAATATTAACAAGGAGAGAAATAATTGCAAAGGAAGAAGGGGAAAAGACTTATGTATTGATTATTTCTTAATCTATTACAATTTCAAGAATATCGGGATCCAACCCTTAATAATGGTGTAGAGAAGCCATTAAATAATATTTGAAAATGGTTACATTTGGTTTCTTAGTTCTTACAAAAGTGTTAATGGAGCCAAAAAATGATGCTTTGTAATGCAATCGTTAAACCTAATTTGTAACTTCAAATATGAGCCATCCACTGGAATATATTTTTTGAAGCGGAGAATGCAGGGAAAAACTTTTATATTTTATGCCTTTTTAGAGAAATGGAATTTTGGAACATTTTGGCCCATCCATCCACTTCAGATATAGGCTGACAAGTACCTTTACTTGATTGGGAATGGAGTCATGGCTAACTTTCACAATTTTAACTTTTTTCAACAAATGGCTCAAAAACTCAAAGTTCTCTGTTGACCTACCTCTTTGTTTTGACTTTTCAACATGGGCTCAAATCCCGGTGAATTCGTGGATAATTTTTATACTTTAACTCTCTTTTTTGGAAATAAAACCTAAATTCCCAAATCACTCCAATGGCCCCTCCTTTGCGCTTTGACTATTCATGAGGCTTAACATTTGAATTTATCCTTTGGCATGAGTAGATTCACGGCTCATTTACAACTTTAATCCCTTTTGGAAATAAAACCAAATTTCCAAAAGTGCTCTGATGACTCTCCTTCTCGCTTTGACTATTCAACACATGCATCAACACGTGGCTTCACCTGGGTGCCAGTGGGGTTGCGCTTAACTTTATAATGTTATGCCCTTTGGAAACAATGGTAAAATTCCTAAAGTGTCCGGACAACCCGCCGCTCCACTTTTGACTTAAAAAATGGCTACATGTCCCTTTGCGGGCCTTAGGAATTCTTTTTACATTTTACACCTTTTTCATGATGCCTCAAAACACAAAAAAGGATATGCCTTTCCTCCTTTGCTTGTTTCAACCAATTAGGATACTTGGGGCCACGGGGCCAATTTGACACTTTTTCTAAAAATTAAAAAAATTACAAGTTTGTAAAAAGAACCCATCTACCGCATCCAATTAGATATGTCCACATACCCGTGGATGTTGGGGAAAAAATTGACAGGGAAGATACACCCGTCAAAGATGAAACGAAGGGGAAAACTCCATCGTTCATGCCCGAATCAAATATTTTTCCTACAAAAAGATAAATGCAAGGAATACAAGGCTTGACCCAGTCCATAGCCATAAATAAACATTGATTAATTCCACGCATCCATGACGAGGAGATTGAAAAATGTTTCAAAATGCGTAGACTAAGGAATTTTAAATGGAAATGGCGGGATTAAAAAACTGAGTACCAACACTTCAAAACATGAATTTCTCCATCCCTCCAGACTTCTTACTTTGTTCTAAACACTCTTCAAAGGCACCAACTCAAAATTTTTGAAACTGGACTTGGAAAGTGAGGGAGATTTTGAGGGTGACAAGAGTTGGCTCTTTCTGGGGATGACTTGACTTAGAACAAAGAAATAAGGAAAGATCAAGAACCATAGAAAAACTTTGGGAAAAGCAGACCAGTGCCTTATCCATTGGGAAAATAGAGTCAAAGGAAAAGCCAATACAGAAGACAACACACACGCAAGCGGAAAAAGGAAACAAACCAAAAATGAAAGACCAAAAACAAAACACAAAGGAACGGCCAAAAACCAAAACATTGTATACAATATACAAAAGGACTTGCCTAATCACCTAGGACTTTAACAACTTCAAATCCTACCCACTATAAGGAAGTGGGAGAGGAGATCTATCCATATAATCCAAATAGAAAGAGTTTTCTAGAGAAAAGTGCATGATTTTGAAAGGACCAAGCCAAAGAGAATCAAACTTACCATGGCTTCCTCGAGGTTCATATCTTTTGTCCCACATGAGAACAATGTCTCCCACTTGAAAATCTATGGGTCTAGCTTTCTTTTCAAATAAAGCTTTCACCTTCATTTGATGATTTGAGATTCTATCAAAACTTGCAACTTGTCTTCATCAAACTTCTAGAGATACATGATCCTCTTGTCAAGGAACTGATAAAGATTTAATCTTTAATAACCTTCATTAAGGGAAAGGCTAGCAATTCCACTATTACTAGTAGTTGAGTTTCAACACCATACACCACTTGAAATGTAGACACCCCAATTGCTCTTTTGGGTGTAATCCTATTTGCCCAAAGAGCATCATAGAAATTCTTTTGCCAATTCCTTTGAGAATCATTGACAAGCTTTCAAACAATGGTTACCAAAGTCTTATTTTTTGATTATGCTTGTCCATTCCCTTACGGGTAGTAGTGTCCGAAGAGTGGGCAAGGGAGATTCCATAACCATAGCATAAATTCATCATCTCAAAAGGAGAAAAATTGGAAGCATTATCGATTCTGATCTTGTTTGGTACCCCAAACCTTATCAAGATGTTCTCCTTGATGAAATTACACACCACCTCGAAGTAGTGCTTTTGACCGAGAATAGCCTCTACCCACTTTGTGAAATAATCTATAATAGTTAGCACATGAGTATACCCAGCACTAGAAAGTGGGTTAAGAGTTCCAATGAAATCCAATCCCCATTGTTGAAAAGGCTCATCAATCACTATTGGTTTGAGTGGTAAAGAAACCAACTTAGGTCTCCCTACAAAATCTCACAGGCTTCACACTTACCTACCCATTTTGATGTATCTCTAAACAATGTAGACCAATAGTACCCAGCACGAAGGATCTTATGGGTAGTGACAACATAAGAGAAATTCCCTCCATAATCCCGATCATGAAAATTTGAGAACAACTTCTTTTGTTTCTCTTTGTCTACACATTTCAAGAATCTTCCATCTATGCCTCACTTGAACAAAGCATTCTCACATAATACATAATGTGCAAGACCTTAACTTGATATCTTTTTTATTTGGAACTCAAGTGGGATGGACACTCTCCATAAGTAAGAAAATTTGAAATATCGGCATACCATTCATTTTTGAACGAGGAAGAGGACAACAAGAACATCAACTACTTCTTTGGACAATTCTACATTAGCTCCTTCAGTAATAAGCTCACATAAGCCTTAACCCCAGAACTAGCTTAGTTGGCTTGATATCAAGGTCATATTCTTTGAATTTTTCTACCTAGTTTCCTCTCTTAATTCCAAACTCATGTTGTGTAAGAATAGACTTTATGGTTGTATCGAGTACAAGCACAAAATAGTGAGGATTAAGAATATAAAACCAAAACTACTTGATAGCTTTGACCACTTTGCAAAAGCATGTTTATCCATGATAGTATATTTCAATTCATGAGCTTTTAGAAAATATCTCAAATGTAATTGGAAGCTCATGATCTTCAAAATTTCTACGAGTTAGGACAGCACCCAATGTACTCTTTGTAGCATAGTAATATATGATAAAATCCTTGCTGAAATCAGGACATGCTAAGATGGGAGTTTTAGCAATGGATTTCTTGATATCTTCAAATGCTTCCTTTCCTTTGGAATACCAACCAAATTTTTCTTTCCTTTCATCATGTGAGCAATGCTCAAAGTTAGTTCTGCAAAATCAGGAATGAATCTCCTCGGGAAGTTTATCTTACAAAAGAAAGAGTGAACACCCTTCTTACTTTTGGGAAGAGGAATCTGTTAGGTTTCTTGAACTCTCTCTGGATCTATCTTTATTCCTTCTTTAGAGATAATATGTCCCAACAAGTTGCCTTGATAACAAAAAGACATACTTCTTAGAATTGAGAGAAACTCCATGTTCTCTGCATTTTTGGAGGACTACTTCAAGATGTTGAAAGTGATTTGCCCTTGTTTTGGAGAAAATAGTCAAATCATCAAGGTACACAACAATACACTTTCCCTTTAGACTGTCAAAAGCCAAGTCCATTGCCCTCTGAAAGGTGGCACCAACATTGATAAGACCAAAAGGCATTCTATTGTAGGCAAAGGTGCCCCAAGGAGTACTAAAAGCAATTTTGTGTTGATCTAGGGTGTTGACTTCCACTTGATTATATCTAGAGAATCCATCTAGCATAGAAAACATCTCATAGCTTGTGACAGCTTGCAAAACTTGATCCATCATGGGGAGAGGATAGTTGTCTTTCAAAGAGGCCTAATTCATATTTCTAAAATCCACATAAATGCAAATCTCATCATTCTTCTTCCGACAAGAACAATGTTAGCAATCCATGTTGAATAATGTATAGGGTAAATAATATTTTCCTTTAGTAACTTCTGGATCTCTTGAAAAATAGTGCCAGCAACCTTGGGATTGTATTTCCTTTTTTTCTACTTGAAAGGTTTGATCCCATATTTCAAAGGGATAAAGTGTTGCATCTCCTTTGGTTGAAAAGCTTTGAGATCATCATATGAATAAGAAAGAACATCAGCATACCTTTTTAGTAGATTTACTGCTTTCTTCTTCTCTTCTTGAGTGCAACATTTTCCAATGTTCACCATCTTGGGTTCATCAATATTCCTAATATTAACCTTTTCACATTCAGTAGAATGTTGAGCTCCTTGGGAAGCTTTAGATTTGATGTACCTATCATGTTTATCAAACAAATCTTCCAAACTCACCAACCCTTTAGGGATCTTGTTACCTTTCAATTTGATGCATCCATCTTGATCCATCTCTTCCTTGATGTCTCCCTCATAAGAGGATACACACTCTCTAGGAAAAGTTTCACTTCCTTCAAAAACTGGTGATCAAAATTATCCTTAAGCTCCAAGAATGAGAGCAAGTGTTGATCATCATTGAAAACCTTCCAATTACTTACATTATCTGGTACATTGGGCCTATGAATCATTTCAATAGTAAATTTCTCCTAAGAGAAATATGGATGAGGAATCAACAATGATCCTGAGACAGCTAGAGAATCGGCTCTAGTGTTCCTTTCTCTCGGCACAGATCTAATGGAGAAAGCATCAAGAAACTGAATGGAATCCCAGACAAGATTTCTATAATGTTTCAATCTCCTATTATCGACTTGGTAAATATCACGACTTGTTTCACAATCAGCTCTACATCTCCATGAGCACAAAGATTCTTCACTCTTATTTCTTTTTCCATGTTCAATCCAAGTATGAGTGCCTCATATTCAGCTGTATTGTTTGTATTTTCAAAACAGACCTTGAAAGAAAACGGATGAATCTTCCTTCGGGTGAGGTTAGCACCACATTAGCCCCAAAACCAACTCAAGAGAAGCTTCCATCAAATTCGAGCCTAAATTCCATTAGGATCATGAATCACTCCCTTAGAAAGTTTGGCCTCATCTTGTGACATGGTCATCAATCTTTGTGCTTTTGGATCATCGGTCTTTTTGCACAATGTATTCAGTTTGTTTCTCAGGTACATATTCTTTATTTTTCCATTGATTGGGATCAAATCATTCAACCAATCCATCTAGATTTCACATCCTACCTCCTTACAAAAATTTCTACTAAGCAACATCCCATATGAGGGAGGGATATCAGCTACCAAATAGTGGATAAGAATCTTTCTCCGGCAAAGTATTAAAAGATACTTGTTTTAATCCTCCCAACCAAAGACACTTTTCTACTCTCCATGGAATAGCAGGAACCAAAGGCACGTGTTAGAGTCGAGGCCCAAATCATGAGCTACTTTTACAAGCATAACATTGTCCCGATGCTCCGAGTCTATAACACAATTACTAAGTTTATGGCTAGATATGAGGAGAGTCACATAGAATGGTTCAACTTTCTCATTAGGGGAAGTGATTGAAGCCACAAGGATTGATTAAGGTGAGGAAGAGGGAGTGGGAAAATTACCTTTAGAAGTAGTGGATGAAGCTTTGGAATTGGAATTGAAAAATTTTACCATTTTAGTAAATGCTTTTGGATGGGTTTGGTAAAACTACGCTTCGAAATTTGGATTTTGGTCTTTTGAGGTGATCAATGATATCAAAAGATCTAGAGGTGGATGGGGCATCACTACTAGGAACTTGAGAGACCCTTGATTTATTAGTTTTGAGATTTGAAGGACAAGAAGTTTTGGAAACATAATTAGAAGAAGGATTAGCATTACTCACCTTTTGTGTGGACGCAGTGGGAATAGGAGCTCCTCTTCTTGCAATCACTGGAATAGTTGTAGGAAACTCCTTGGATTTCTTAGTGGCTACACCACTTTTCTTTCTTGTTTTCTTTCTCCCGATTCATGATAGCATATGACTCACTATTCATATCTGCCACTCTTTCATCATATTCATCTTCATCATCCATACCTTCAGTGGTGAGGAAATGAACTTGAGATCCACCAAGCTCCTCCAGTTCTTCATTAGCCTCTTCTTTTAGTTATTCATAGAGTTCATTAAACTCCTCATCATCAGGTTCTTCAACTTCACAAGCTGCATGATTGGAACCTTTATGGGTGGGCCTTCAATAGCCAACAGTGCGAGAAGAAGGAAAATGGTTCCTAGGCTGAAATTTTTTCCCTAGAATATCTTGCTAAGGAACATGATGAGTAATTGTTTCTTTATAGTAATGAGATCATTAGCAAGCTTTTGTACTAAGTGCTCGATGACCCACCTTCCCACTTTGTCTATTTAACACATGCATCAACACGTGGCTTCACATGGGTGCAGCGGGCTTGCGCTTAAATTTATAATTTTACACCCTTTTGGAAACAAAGGTAAAATTCCTATAAAGTGTCGACAACCCGCCGCTTCACTTTTGACTTAAAAATGGCCACATGTCCCTTTGCGGGACTTAGGCATTCTTTTTACATTTTACACCTTTTTCATGATGCCTCAAAACACAAAAAGGACATGCCTTTCCGCCTTTTCTTTTTCAGCCAATTAGGATACTTCGGAGCCACGGGGCCAATTTGACACTTTTTCTAAAAATAAAAAAATGAAAAGTTTGTAAAAAGAACCCATCTGCCGCATCCAATTAGATATTTCCATGTACCCATGGATGTTGGGGCAAAATTGACAAGGAAGATACACTCGTCAAAGATGAAATGAAGGGTAAAACTCCAATGTTCATGCCTGAATCAAATATTTTTCCTACAGAAAGATAAATGCAAGGAATACATGACATGAGATAGAAAAATGTTTCAAAATGCACATAATAAGGAATTTTAAATGGAAATGGTGGGATTAAAAAAACCAAGTACCAATACTTCAAAACATGAATTTCTCTATCCCCGTAGACTTCTTACTTTGTTATAAACACTCTCCAAAGGCACCAACTCAAAAAATTTGAAAATGGACTTGGAAAGTGAGGGAGATTTTGAGGGCGACAACAACTGGCTCTTTCTGGGGATGACTTGACTTGGAACAAAGAAATAAGGTAAGATCAAAAACCATAGAAAAAATTTGGGAAAACAAACCAGTGCCTTATCCATTAGGAAAATAGAGTCAAAGGAAAAACCAATACAGAAGACAACACACACGCAATGGAAAAGGAAACAAACCAAAAAGGAAAGACCAAAAACAAAACACAAAGGAATGGCCAAAAACCAAAACATTGTATACAATATACAGAAGGACTTGCCTAATCACCTAGGACTTGAAAAACTTCAAATACTGCCCACTATAAGGAAGTGGGAGAGGAGATCCATCCATATAATCCAAATAGAAAGATTTTTCTCCAGCAAAGTGCCTAATTTCTAAATGACCAAGCCAAAGAGAATCAAACTTACCATGGCTTCCTCGAGGTTCATATCTTTTGTCCCACAATAGAACAATGTCTCCCACTTGAAAATAACTAGGTCTAGCTTTCTTTTCAAACAAATCTTTCACCTTCCGTTGATGAGCTAAGATTCAATCAAAACTTACAACGTGTCTTCATCCATCTTCTAGAGAGACATGATCCTCTTGTCCAAGGAACTGATAAAGATTTAATCTTTAATAACCTTCATTAAGGAAAGGCTAGCAATTCCACTATTACTAGTAGTTGAGTTTCAACACCATACACCACTTGAAATGTAGACACCCCAATTGCTCTTTTAGGTGTAATCTTATTTGCCCAAAGAGCATCATAGAAATTCTTTTGCCAATTCCTTTGAGAATCATTGACAAGCTTTCAAACAATGGTTACCAAAGTCTTATTTTTGATTATTTGTCCATTCCCTTACGGGTAGTAGTACGAAGAGTGGGCAAGGAGATTCCATAACCATAGCATAAATTCATCATCTCAAAAGGAGAAAAATTGGAAGCATTATAGATTCTGAGTCTTGTTTGGTACCCCAAACCTTATCAAGATGTTCTCCTTGATGAAATTACACGCCACCTCGAAGTAGTGCTTTTGACCGAATAGCCTCTACCCACTTTGTGAAATAATCTATAATAGTTAAGCACATGAGTATACTTAGCACTAGAAAGTGGGTTAAGAGTTCAATGAAATCCAATCCCCATTGTTGAAAAGGCTCATCAATCACTACTCTTGGTTTGAGCGGTAAAGCAACTAACTTAGGTCTGCCAACAAAAGTTTGATAGGCTTCACACTTACCTACCCATTTTGATGCATCTCTCGAATAATGTAGTCCAATAATACCTAGAATGAAGGATATTATGGGTAGTGATAGTAGAAGAGAAATTCCCTCAATAATCTTGATCATGAAAAGTTGAGAACAACTTCTTCTTTTGCTCTTTGTCTACACATTTCAAGAATCTTCCATCTATGCCTCGCTTGAGCAAAGCATTCTCCCATAATGCATATTGTGCAGACCTTAACTTAATAGCTCTTTTTTATTTGGCACTCAAGTGGGATGGACACTCTCCATAAGTAAAAAAATGTGCAATAACAGCATACTATTCATTTGTTGAACTAAGGAAGAGGACAATAGGAACATCAACTACTTCTTTAGACAATTTTGCATCATCTCCTTCAGCAATAAGCTCACATAAGCCTTTACCTCGAACTAGCTTAGTTGGATTTATATCAAGGTCATATTCTTGGAATTTTTCTACCCAATTGCCTCTCTTAGTTCACAACTTCTGTTGTGTAAGACTAGACTTGATGGTTATATCAGTACAAGCACAACCGAGTGAGAATTAAGAATATAAAACTAAAATTTATGGAAAGCTTTGACCACTACGAAGCATGTTTCTCCATCATAGTATATTTCAATTCATGAGCTTTCAAAACATAGCTCATTAATGAAATTGGAAGCTCATGATCTTTAGAATTTCTTTGAGTTAGGACAGCAGCCAAGGTACTCTCTGTAGCATAGAAATATATGATAAAATCCTTGCTGAAATTAGGACATGCTAAGATGGGAAATTTAACAATGGATTTCTTGTCTTCAAATGCTTCCTTACCTTTAGAAGACTAACCAAATTTTTTTTCTTTCCTTTCAAAGCATGTGAGCAATTCTCAAAGTCAGTTCTAAAAATCAAGAATGAATCTCCTCAAGAATTTTATCTTACCAAAGAAAGAGTGAACACCCTTCTTCTTTGTCGGAAGAGTAATCTACTAGATTGCTTGAACTCTCTCTAGATCTATCTTGATTCCTTCTCTAGAGACAATATGCCCCAAATGAACTTGCCTTGATAATACAAAAGACGGACTTCTTAGGATTAAGAGAAACTCCATGTTCTCTGCATTTTTGGAGGACTGCTTCAAGATGTTGAAAGTGATTTGCCCTTGTTTTGGAGAAAATAGTCAAATCATCAAGGTACACAACAATACACTTTCCCTTTAGACTACCAAAATCCAAGTCCATTTCCCTCTGAAAGGTAGCACCAACATTGATAAGACCAAAAGGCATTCTATTGTAGACAAAAAGGTGAGTAGTAAAAGGCATTTATTGTTGATGCGGGGTGTTGACCTCCACTTGATTATATCCAGAGAATCCATCTAATATAGACAACATCTCATAACCTATGATAGCTTAGAAAACTTGATCCATCATGGGGAGAGGATAGTTTTCTTTTAGAGAGAGCCTCGATTCATATTCTGAAATCCACACAACCGTGAATCTCACCATTCTTCTTACTGACATGCACAATGTTGGAAATCCATGTTGAATGATGTATAGGAAAATAATATTTTCCTTTAGTAACTCTGGATCTCTTGAAAAGTAGTGCCAGTGACCTTGGGATTGTATTTCCTTTGTTTCTACTTGAAAGGTTTGATCCCGTGTTTGAGAGGGCTAAAGTGTTGCATCTCCTTTTGTTGAAAATATTTGAGATCATCATATGAATAAGCAAGAAAATCAGCATACCTTTTTAGTAGATTTAGTGCTTTCTCCTTCTCTTCTTGAGTGTAGCATTTTCCAATGTTCACCATCTAGGTTCATTAAGACTCCCAATATTAACCTTTTCACATTCAACAAAGCTGTTGAGCTCTTTGGGAAGCTTTATATTTAATGTACCTATCACACTTATCAAACAGATCTTCCAAACTCACCAGCCCTTTAGGGATCTTGTTACCTTTCAATTTGATGCAGCCATCTTGATACATCTCTTCCTTGATGTCTCCTTCATAATAGGATACACACTCTCTAGGAAAATTTTCACTTCCTTCAAAATACGAGATGATAAAAATTATCCTTAAGCTCCAAGAATAAGAGCAAGTATTGATCATCATTGAAAAAATTCTAATTGCTTGCATTATCCGGTACACCGGGCCTATGAATCATTTGAATGGTAAATTTCTCCTCAAAGAAATATGGATGAGGAATCAGCAAAGATCTGATACAACTAGGATCAGCTCTAGTGTTCCTTTCTCTTGGAATAGATCCAATGGAGAAAGCATCAAGAAACTCAATGGAATCTCATACAAGATTTTTATAATGTTTCAATTTCCTATTCTTGACTTGGTAAATATCCCCGACTTGTTTCACAAATAGCTTTGCATCTCCATGAGCACAAATATTCTTCACTCCCATTTCTTTTGCCATGTTTAATCCAAGTATGAGTGCCTCATATTTAGTTGTATTATTTGTATTTTAAAAATAGACCTTGAAAGAAAAAGGATGAATCTTACCTTCTAGAGAGGTTAGCACCACACCAGCCCCAAAACCAGCTGAAGAGCAGCTTCCATCAAACTCCAGAGCCCAAATTCCATTAGGATCATGAATCACTCCCTTAGAAAGTTTGGCCTCATCTTGTGACATGATAATATAGTTACCATGCCCTATATCTGCATAGAGTATTTGTGCTTTTGGATCATCATTCTTTTGCACAATGTATTCATTCTATTTCTCAGGTAGCAACTTCTTCATTTTTCCATTGACCAGGATCAAAGCATGTGACCAGTCCATCTCAATTTCACCTCCTACCTCCTTACATAAATTTCTACTTGGAAACATCCCATATGAGGGAGGGATAGCAGCTACCAAATAGTGGTTAAGACTCTTTTCTCTAGCAAAGTAGCAAAAGCTACTTATGCATCTTTAATCGTCCCAACCAAAGGCACTTTTCTACTCTCCATGGAATAGCAAGAACCAAAGGCATGTGTTAGAGTTAGGCCCAAAGCATGAGCTACTTTTGTAGGCATAACATTGTCTAATGCTCCTAAGTCTATAACACAATTACTAAGTTTATAGCCAACTATGAGGAGAGTCACATAGAATGGTTCAAATTTCTCATTATGGGAAGTGACTGCAACCATAAGGCTTGATTGAGGTGAGGAAGAGGGAGTGGGAAAAAGACCTTTAGAAGTAGTGGATGAAGCTTTGGACTTGGAATTGACAAATTTTACCATTTTAGCAAAGGATTTTGGATGGGTTTGGTAAAACTCTGCTTTTGAAATTTGGATTTTGGTCCTTTTGAGGTGATCTATGATATCACAGATCTAGAGGTGGATGTGGCATCACTAATAGGAACTTGAGAGACCATTGATTTATCAGTTTTGAGATTTGAAGGACAAGAAGGTTTGGAAACAGAAGTAAAAGAAGGAGGATTAGCATTACTCACCTTTTGTGTGGAGGCAGTGGGAATAGGAGCTCCTCTTCTTGTAATCACTGGAATAGTTGTAGGAACCTCCTTCGATTTCTTAGCTAGCTACACCACTTTTTCTTTCTTGTTTTCTTTCTCCCGAGTCATGACAGCATATGACTCACTATTCATATCTGCCACTCTTTCATCATATTCATCTTCATCATCCATACCTTCAGTGGTGAGGAAATGAACTTTAGATCCACCAAGCTCCTCCAGTTATTCATCGGCCTCTTCTTACGGTTATTCATAGAGTTCATTAAAATCCTCGTCATTAGGTTCTTCAACTTCACAAGTTATATTGATTTGGAACCTTTATGGGTGGGCCTTCAATAGCCAATCTAGTCTAAGAAGAAGGAAAATGGTTCTGGGCTAAAATTCTTCCTGGAATATCTTGCTAAGTAGCATGATGCGTGAATTGTTTCTTTCAGCAATGAGATCATAGGCAAGATTTTGTACTAAGCGATCGTAATTATCTCCGAGGAGAGGAGGAAGAAGAAGATGCTTTAGATTTGGAAGGTTCTCTTTTCAACTTACCGAGACATGATTAAATCATCCTCAAAACTCGATAGCCAAATGTTGATCAACATCCAGAGTTACAATGTTATATCTCCTTAGCTCATAGATCACTTGAGGTAACTAAGCATTGAGGAAGAAGCATTTTTGGATTTGATCCACTTTGGACGAGTGTTCTGGGAATTTTATGAATGAACTTGTTGAATTTGGCCACAAATTCTCTCATGGGCTTGAATGGTTCCTTTTTTATATGAGATATTTGAGCTAACAGATCATGCACATCTTCACGGAGTTTGAAATGTTACTCAAATTGAGTTGTCATGGTGGTCCAATCGAAGAATTGATCCAAGTAGGAAGATGATAGAACCAATTAGCAGCATTGTCTTGCAATGTCTCCACAAAAAGCATGACAGAGACATCTTCATGTTCAAAACCAAGAATCCCACATGCAATAATGAAGGTTGCAATGTGTTCATCTAGATGAACCTTCCCATCACCCCTGAATTTAGGAAAACTTTTCCTGTTACCCCTAGGTAACTCATGCAACAACTGAGGAAGAGCAAGAGGACTAACCCATTGTCCCCAAGGCAAAGGTGCTGCCATCTTTGGAAAAATTGACTAAAGGGGAACTGAAACACTAGCAAGTATCAAAGCACGAAGATTAGGTCTGATTTTTTCTTGAGGAATGCTATTCTTGGAATTTTTGTCTTTAACAAGAGGTGTGCTTGTAGAAGAAGTTCCTATGTTCCTTCTTGCTTAAAGATAGAAGTTTTTGCTCAGAAGTTGAAAATGAAAATCTTCTACCCTAGGAGCTCTCTTCCCACATGTATATCGTAGAGTTTTTAGACCAAAATGATCTTGAATTTGTTCTTTTAGAAAAGGGATACATTTGAAACAAAATCCCTAGTGGAGTCACCAAAAATTGTTGGGTTTTAAAATTATACTTTAACAACCACAATCAGGGGACATCAAGTCCCTCCTCTTTGATGGGAGAGGTTCCCTTATTGAAAGCAAGCAGCAAAACTTATATACAAATGTACAACTTTCAAAGTGTGGATTCCTGATACTTTGAAACATTCATATGCCCAAAGATCATCAATATGAAAGAATGGAGGAAGAAAGGAGATGAGAGAGGAAGAACATAACAATACTTTTAGGTAATATAGGTAGCAGAGTATAACCTTATGTGTATTGAGCAAAAGAGATGCAGAATGGAATCATTCGTGTTTATAATAGATATAATTTCACAGACACAAATTTCCGAAATCATATTAACCAGAACACAAAGTTTCTTAGCATGCAAAGATGGATGATTCACAAATTTGAACAAGGAAAGAAATAATTGCAGAGGAAGAAGGGGAAAAGACTTTTGTATTGATTATTTTTGAATCTATTACAATTTTAAGAATGTCAAGATCCAACCCTCATCAATGGCATAGAAAAGCCATTAAATAATCTTCGAAAATGGTTACATTCGGTTTCTTAGTTCTTGTAGAAGCATTAATGGTAGAAAAAATCATGCTCTATAATGCAGCCATTAAACCTGATTTATAACTTCAAATATGATTCGTCCAAGTGGAAGAGATTTGTTGAAGTGGGTTTGGGGAAAAACTTTTATATTTTGTGCCTTTTTAGAGAAATGGCACTTTGGAACATTATGACCCATTCATCAGCTTCAAATATAGGCTTGACACGTGGCTTTACTTGATTGGGAACGGAGTCACGGCTCACGTTTACACTTTTAACTTTTTCAACAAATAGCTCAAAAAAATCAAAGTTCTCTGCTGACCTGCCTCTCCGTTTTGAATTTTCAACGTGGGCTCAAAACCCCAGCAGAGTCATGGATCATTTTTATACTTTAACTCTCTTTTTGGAAATAAAACCTAAATTCCCAAATCACTCCAATGGCCCTCCCTTGTGCTTTGACTATTGATGTGGGCTCAACATTTGACATTATCCTTTGGCATGAGTGGAGTCACGGCTCATTTTACAACTTTAATTTGTTTTGGAAATAAAACCAAATTCCCAAAAGTGCTCTTATGACCCACCTTTCCGTTTTGAGTATTCAATGCAAGCATCAACATGTGGTTTCACCTAAGCGCCGGTGGGGTTGTGCTTAGCTTTATAACTTTACGCCCTTTTGGAAACAAAGGTAAAATTCCTAAAGTGTCTCGACAACCCACCTCTCCACTTTTGACTTTAAAATGGCCATGTGTCCCTTTGCGGGCCTTAGGCATTCTTTTTACATTTTACACCTTTCTCCATAATGCCTCAAAACACAGAAAGGACCCGCCTTTCCGTCTTTGCTTGTTTCATCCAATCAGGATCCTTCGAGGCCACGAGGCCAATTTGACACTTTTGCTAAAAGTAACAAAAATGACAAGTTCAAAAAAAAAGAAATTATCCTGCCACATCCAATTAGAGATGTTCATGTACCCATGGATGTTGGGGCAAAAATTGACAGGAATCTACGCCCATTAAAGATTAAATGAAGGGGAAAAGTCCTTTTATTTTCTACACCGACCACATGGCACTTTGAAATACTTGGTGAACAAGCCCATTTTGCAAGGTCGCATATGTCGATGGGTCTATTATTTTGGAGTTCCCATTTACAGTTGTTATGAAACCAAGGAAAAGTAATTTGGGAGGCTGATCATTTATCAAGAATTACTTTAGGTGAGGAGGCACAAAGCATTGAGGATATAATATATTGCATTATTCCTACAAATGGGTGAAGCCCTGAAGGGATGAAGGCATTAGTAAAAAGTAGTTAGCAATACTCATCACCCCCAATATGTTAATTAGTAGAGACTTATACAAGATAGGACGTGATGAGGTTTTTCGTAGGTGCATGTTAGATCATGAGCATGTTGCAATCATGGAAGAGGATCATGGTTGAATTTTAGGAGGCCACTATACGGGAAATGCAACCGTGTGCAAGATCCTTTTAGTTGGACTTTTGTGGGAAATGGTTTACACTGATTGTATCGAGTATTATAATTCATGTGACCATTACGGCGCCTTGGTAAACTAGGGAAGAGAGATGAGATGCCATTAAGGCCTATCACCAGTGTAGAGTCATTTGAGAAATGGGAAATTGACTTCGTAGGCCCTATTACCCCAGCCATGTGAAGGATAGGTTCGCGCTATATCATTACATTCACAAACTATATTACATAGTGGGAAGAGGTGGCACCTATGAAGGATTGCATAATTGCGACAATAGCTAGATTCTTGTGGTAAAATATAATCAGCAAGATATGGATGCCCGTTGATTTTAACAAGTGATAGGGGTACTCATTTTCTAAATGAGATGGTTAGAATCTTGTTGGTTGAGTTCATGGTGGCCCATCACAAGACTACCCCTTATCACCCACAAGCTAATGGGACAGTGGAAAATTTAAAAAAATTGATTTGCACGTTGACCAAGATTTGTGATGTTGGAAGAAAGGACTGGGATGACAAAGTTTTTGTCATGTTATGGTTGTATTGGACAACTTCTAAAAGATTCAACAAGGCCACACCCTTTCAATTGGTGTTTGGCACGGAGTCTATGTTACCTGTTGAATTCATGTTAGCATCACTATGTATTGCACTTGCGGAGGTTTAGCTTATAATCAAACACTTGAGGAAAGGATTGACAAGTTAATGCATCTATACGAGAGACGTGCCATAGCACAATGGATTCAGAAAATGGAAAAATCCAAACGAAAGGCATGACATGATAGACACACAAAAACAAGAAATTTAAAGTTGGGCGAGATGGTCTTGTTGTATGATTCCAATTTCGGCGCCACCGAGGAAGCTCAAGTACATTGGTTGGGTCCATATCGATATCTCATATACTTGATTTATGTTCTTACAAGTTACAAGCGCTAGATGTAATAATGTTACTGATCATTTTAATGGGATTAGGTTGAAGACTTACTATAAATAAGTCTTTGGTGCATTTGTAAATAAGGAAATATTTCCAGCTAGCTTAGGATTTCCCTTAATGCATTTTCCTTTCTTTTTGTTTCCCTTCTTTTTCACTTTGTTTTGTCTTTTGTTTGGTTTATTATGGGTGTGCTTATGCGCGGTAGCTAGTTACTATCTAAAGGGTTTTTATGTGTAGAGGACCACGCATCTATTTAGTGTGGGTGGAAGGTGTCAAAGGAGAAGTGTTGGGAGTGATGTGCATAGGCGGCCCAAGTAAGAAAATAAAAAGCATGTGGGTTTAGAAAAGTGTACATAACAGAGGTGATCATGAGAGAATATTGGTGTCAAAAGGCTTTGAGAAAACCATGTACAAGGGTAAAAAGTGCAGGAGCAACATGAGGTAGGCGAAGGCAATAACTTGGTAAAGGATGTAAAGGTTAACATACTTTGGCGTGGGGTGCACGTAAGTTAGTCTGCTTTGTCAAAAAAGTTCTGCGTGCTTAGGAAGGTTGAAGAAATTTTTGCGTGAGTTTATGCATGAAGGGAAAGCGCTGGAAAAAATGTGTGGAGGGATGTTGTTGGAAAAATCTAACTTTATTATGTTAAATGCGTCGGTAGGTGGCATCATAGTTTGTGTGAGAAAAATAAAAATCTATAAATAGAAGTTTGGGGTGAGTTATTCTTTTACCTTGTGTTTGTGTTGAAGAGCTCTTGTGAACTAGGGCATCCTTGTGAAGAAAAATTTGTGGAGATTTACGTGCATAGCAGAAGATTCAACGGATTTTTGAACCAGAGTGGAAAGGGAGTACATGGGCATGGGAGGAGAAGTGTGTTTAGAGTATTTCCACTGCAGGTTTTACGTTGTCTTGTGGAAGGAATGCTTTCCAGGTTAAATTTTGCGGGGATAGGGCACGATATTTAGAGTTTTCACAAAGGAGTAAAGTCACAGGACTAATTAGAGTTAGTTCAAGAAGGAAGAGCTTACGGGACTATATGAGAAAAAATGGCACCAAAGAAGGGAAAAGCAAGGAAAAGAAAAAACAACCATTTTGACCAATTTTAATGAAGAGTGGTACACGGAGATGCAATACCCATATGGTGTGCTATTAGGGAAGGAATGGGTATCTCACATACACAAGATAGAAGTGAGTGACTACAACCATCAGACAAGCACCACCAAAAAAGAAATGATAGTGGAGTAGGTTCACCCCGAGAAGGAGGACATAGAATGGAAATCCTATGTATGACAACGAGGTGTAAACCAAGTTGGAGAAGGTTGGAAATCCCTATTTCGCAATCCCGAAAGGTTATACCAATGGCTGATGTCGTGCATGCATGAGGATCACTTTTATTTCATAGAATGGAGAATGTGCATAACCCTAAGCTGATTTCCAAGTACACTATCATTATCTACGAAGGAGAAGCACTAAATTATGACTTATGTGAAAAGGATGCCATAAAGAAGCCATTTCCAACATATGAATACAAGAATGGTTCACATTATTTTGATATCTCTACAATCATCGACCCATTCATGAGGATGGCCACGTACTTGGTCACAAAGTTGAACGGGAAAAAGAGGTGGACACAAGTTAACAAGAGTTGGTTGAATGTTTTCCGTAAGATCTTAGCAGGACCAATATATAAATTTTCATCTTTTATCACAGAGGAGATCATAGATGTCGCGCACGATGGAGAAAATATTATGTATGGTAACATCCTTCTCACTATTGTTTTTTTCATAAATTGGAGTTCTGATAAATTTGGATAAAAATGTTTAGGAGTACTTGGATGAGGACCCCTCCCCTACTAAAATATTTGAAGCCTACACTTGTGACACAATTATAGTTGCTCATAATGTGTGCTTGGAGAAATGGTAAAAACATTATTATGTTTTGATTTAGTATGATGTTAGACATTGATCATGGATTATTGTTGATCTTGATTTGATTTTGATGCATGATGATTATTAGAGATACCTTATATGTGGATGATGATATAATATTGACATGGATATTTTATGGATGTTGTTTAGACATGTGATTGGATATTATGAGTTGATCTAGAAAATGGATATTATTTTGATGATGATATAGTTGTTGATTAAAAATGCAAATGATGTAGTTGTTGCTTTGATGTTGTTGTGATTCATTTATATAGTTGGTTTTGTGATTTCATTTATATCATGTTGGATGTTCTGATATGGCCATGAGGCGAAGGAGGTATTGTATTTTGTAGGTTAAAAATATCACAACAAAACATCGGGGATCGGAGACCAACCAAAATGGAATTCTAGGTGAATTCAACAAGGTCACCATGGCAACTTGTTTTATTGTGTTGTGTGTTGTTTTGTTAAGGATTCCCATGGGGGATTATCTTTACATGTGACCATGGGTATTATGTATTTTATTGATGTGTTTTTTTTATTATTGTTGTATGTATTTTATTAGTAATGTGTTCCTTTCTTTTAATTAATTAAATTGTGATAGAATTAATGTGAGAATCATATGATTAAAATTTAAATAAATTAAATTGGGATATGGGAAAGTAATTATAAGAGTTGTTGGCTGTTTGCATTTAATTTGTAAGGGATGTGTAAGTTGTGTAAGAGCTTGTGTAAGTCAGATTTTGGAGTAAGAAATACTCCACCTCCATGGAAATTCGAATTTGTCCTTGGGGGCTGTTTTTGGAGGCTTGTGGGACAAGTAAAACTTGTCCCATGCCTCTAAATTTAATCTACCAACCATACTTATGGATGGAGATGTGATTTGTGACTTTTATAATGAATTTTAATAGTCTTGTTGCATGTTTTTAATTGCACTTTCTTACATTTTAATTAATTTTTTGTCCCTTGAGGTGTGGGCTTTTTAGAGTGTGCAAGTAACTTGTCATATTTTTCACCCACCTCTTTATTGTGCTTGGGAGAATGGAGTTTGTCTTTTGTGTTGAATTGGAGGATGTGTGATGTGGCATCCTACATGGATCCACATCATCCTCTTCTCTCCCTCTTCTATTTAATCAAACTCTTGCCTTGTTTTTGGGTTGTTGAACCTTTTTGCATTCTTCCTTGGGGCATTTTTTTCTTGTGTGGAGCTCTTGTTTTTGGAGGAAGTTGGAGAAAGCTTTGCATGCTTGGAGTTTGTTGTTTTGGACTGTGTTTTGGCATTTGAAGCTTGTTGTTTGGAGACAAAAGTAACCATGGAGAGGTAGGAATTTAACTCTCTTTTTATATGTTGTCATTTTCTTGTTGTGTTGTGTGGATAGTGCATGCTTTGTTTTATTTGTTGGTTGGTTGGGTAGATTGCCATAGGGATGGTGTAGGAGAAGGCTATGGGGAATCCATGTGGGGGGCATAAGGGAATGCCATTGGCATCAGAATTTTGTGGAGGAGTTTGGGTTTGGGATCCACCATGGAAAAGAAATAGCTTGCATTTCTTACTTTGTGGGGGCATAAGGAAATTTGTGGGGGGCATAAGGAGGGATTTTTGGGGGGCATAAGGAAATGTGTGTGATGAATTATTTTGGTGGTTTGTTATTGGTGGATGCCCAAATTCCAATTGGGAGGCATAAGTAGCTTCCCCATAGACCTTGCTCCTTTGGCTTGCATGATCAAGCCTGAGTTCTATTTTGAAATGATTTTAAATGTAGTTGTGAACTGTTGTTTTTGTGTTGAATTGTGTTTTTTTTTTGAAATGTGTATGTGAAAGAATGTTGTGTTGTGGAAGCCAGTTGTTTGCCATGGTTGAATTACACCTTTATTGTATTTTGGTTGGGGCTCGGGGGCCAATGATGAAGGAAGGCTTCTCCTTTCATTGGATGTCTTGGTTGGGTGGAGAGCGTTGCCTTTCCCCCTCTTTTGTTGTGATCAACTTGGAGAAAAGAGAAAATGTGCATGTTGTTGTCTGGAGCAAAAAAAAATGTAGTTTGATAGTCCCTTGTGAAAACACATTCATTGTAATCCTTTCCCACATGATGTGGATGAAATTGTAATAGTTATGTTATGGAGAAATGATGTTGAAATTGATTATGAGAATGTATATTTGATTTGAGAAAGACATTTGCTTTCTGCTCTGTACATTGGAAGAAATAAATGAAATTTTATTAACTATATTCAAGAAATGGAAGAATGTGAAGATGTAAAGTTTTATAAATGAAGTCAATAAAGAATTGCAAGTTCATCTCTCTTTTGCATTGTTGTGATGAAGTTGGAAATATCAAATTGTGATTGAAAATCTTGTTTAGAAAATGGAAAAAGAAGAAATACGTGTGTAAGAATTATATTGCATTGTTTTTTTAAAATACATTAAATTGGAAATCAGATTTTACAATTTAACTTGGAAATGATTTGTTTAGAAACAACTGATTGTATTGGATTAGTTTAGAATGAAGTATCACACTTAAATGATAAAATGGATATATAGAGTTTTTTAAATGAAATTGATCTCTTATAAATTTTAAAAAAATTGGTAAATTTTAATAAAATGTACGAGTTCGGATCTGCACACATTAATCAACTTGAAAATGATATATTTTAGGATGCTAAGATGTTAAGGAACTCAATTTGACAAAGAAAACTTAAGAAAACAATCTAACATTGCAAAATCGAACCCATTTCCCTTTCCTCGATTTTTTTTGTCATTTGTTGGAAAAATTCAAATGTAAATTAATTGAACAAATTTAACTTCCTAAACCACTTTAAATCCTTCCTAGATCAATTCTCCATGTCTTTTTGACATGTTGAGTGAAGGAGGAGATCAATTTAATCAAATTGAAAAGTTAGAAATTACCAGTTTGCTAATTAAAAGCCTATGAGATCATTTTTTGCAAAATTGACCCTTTAAACTTTATCAAAATGTAAAATTTATGTTTTTTTGTGCAAAGAGGGCATCGAGAGATTTCCAAAAAGTCCTTGTTTTCCCAAAACCAAGCTTTCTAGCTCAAGTTATGCACTTTGAAGTTTTTGTGCCTTGGCGGGAAAATTTGGGAAAATTTTCCTGGCGGGCCCGCAACCCAAAAATTTCCGTCGAATTGCCTTAGAATTTTTTTTGAAAATTTTTGGTTGGGAAAAAATTTAATCTTTTCCTCCTCCCGGCCATGCATAGCCAATCGGAGAGGCTGCCATGTGTCCTCACGGGGTAGGGTGGGAGAGGTGGCATCTTTTTTGCCCTTTGGCCTTTTTGAAAATTTTGGAAAATTTTTCCTTTTAGCCCCGCTGGCCCATGGCCAATCACAGGCTGCCACGTGGCAGCTTTGGGTGCTGAGAGAGGGGAAGACCCTTTTTTTTTTTGTTTTTTCCTTTGGAAATTTTTGAAAAATTTCCCCATGACCCCCACCCCGCCCCTGCCTTGGGATTTTTTCTCTCCGCGGATGCGTGGACCCGCGCGTGCCTTTCCCCTTTTTTTTTCCCCTTTTGGTGAAATTCACCAAATCACCCTCCCCCACCCTCCTCCCTCTCTCTTCTTCCCATGGAATTTTTAGAGTGCCACGTGTCCCTGGAAGTGGACCCTGGTGGGCATGTGCATGGGGTTGTTTGGCTTTTTTTCTCCCTTGGGGAAAAATGCCCCAAATTCTCCGCCGCCGCCGCCTTTCCCCTTTTTCCTTTGTGATGTCTCAAAGGCCGCACACGTGTCCTTGGAGGACACGAGAGGCATGGGTGCAAATTTGGGAAATTTCTCCCATGTGAAGGAAAATTTTCCCAAAAGCCACCCATGACCCCCTGACCCAAAGGGTTTTCCTCCTCTTGACACGTGTCCCCTTGGGGAAAATTTGACCCCTAAACTCCGCTTGACTCATATCTTGAGTTTCTGAAGGAGTTAGGAGGACTTCTTTATATCACCGGAAAGGTGAGAAAATTTCCTATCAATGGGAATGATTTAGGAAATTTTGGAAGTGTTAAGTATGAGAAAAATCAAGTTGAAACTCTGAGCCTGTTAGAGAGTGGGTATGGGGGTAAATTACTCCTGAACCTAACTGAAACTTCTAACCCTAAAATTTGAACCATGTGAACTTGAAATTTGTTAATGAAGGAAAAATATATTCTAGTAATTTAGATTCATTCTAGAACCTAATAGGGTCAATTGTTGTCTTGCAACTTGGTTGTGGACACTTCTAATAAAAAAAAAATTATTCCATAATTTTCTAACTAACCCTAGGTTGTTTCTTGGGTCTCAAGTGGGTTGTTTTAAATGGGCATCACAGTTTGGTATCAGAGTAGTGGTTCAAAATCTTGGACCATTGGGCACACTAGAAAACTTGAGACATAAACTTAAACCTAGCACACTTTTAAACCTAGAAAACAACTTAGCTAGAATTTGTATATTTTAGTAAACATGGAAGTTGTGTAAAACTTAGCAAAATAAACTAACTCTCACTTTGGTCTATGTAGGAGGCTCAGACGGAGTGAGAGGAACCTTCACAGAGACTCAGACTCACCACCACCACCACCACCACGGATCAGGGTGTAG
This sequence comes from Taxus wallichiana var. yunnanensis, assembly GCA_018340775.1. Taxonomy (NCBI): domain Eukaryota; kingdom Viridiplantae; phylum Streptophyta; class Pinopsida; order Cupressales; family Taxaceae; genus Taxus; species Taxus wallichiana. Next base: position 344,001,296 of record CM031240.1, on the reverse strand, counting down.
TAGCTATTCTACCTAGATTCTATAGACCCTTCAGGATGTTAATGCCATGCTCTACGTGGAGGATTAGGAGGAGGACATGTAGCTAGTCATGATAGAGCCCCTTCTATCGAGGGTAGGTATCTCCTCGACCCCAGTGAGGAGCATAGAGGAGAGAACTCCCATGTGGAGTCAGCCAGAGTAGAGTCACCACCTAGGAGATAGGGTGATAGAGTTCCAGAGCGTAGAGAGAGGTCTCGGAGCCCTAGGCTTAGGGATGAGCATGTAGAGAGACCTAGAGGCCGTCAGACCACAGCAGTGGATCACATCAGGGAGATCCTGAAGCTTTGGCCATCACATTACTCTTAGGTGACATGGGTGGATTTTAGGAAGAGGCCTGGCTAGTGAGCTTGAGTGGTTGCTTCAAGCTTTTCCTTTTTCTAGCAACATGAAAGCTCGTGTTGTGATCCATCTACTGAGGGATGGAGTAGGAGTATGGTGGAGGAGGAGAGAGTAGAAGCTCCATGTAGATTTAGAGATAGTGACCTAGGAGATTTTTGAGGAGAGATTTAGGAGTAGGTATTTATCATGGAGGTTCATAGTAGAGGATCGATGAGTTCCATGACCTCCGACAGGCTTCTCTTTTAGTAGTAGAGTATGAGAGTAGATTTCTGGATCTACTCCAGTATGTAGAGTATATGTAGGATGAGTAGGTGTGGATTCACAGGTTCATCGGGGCCTGAATTTAGATATTGGAGGTGTGTGTGGATCCACTACCCACAGACATTAGTAGAGGCCATCGAGAAGGCCTATATTGTAGAGGAGACTCGGGGAAAGACCCAGCAGGCTAGAGACCGAGTCAGGAGCCACATACACAGATAGGATGGTAGATCGAGGGGGTCAGTACCCCTTCCTCGTGGTGGTGGCTAGGGTATACAACATAATCATCCTTTAGGCCATAAGCAGTAGCATAGTCCCACCCACCTCATAGACCTCCACAGAGAGCTGATGCACAGAGAGGTCGGAGTATGGGGCCTCCTCCTAGGGGTCCCATTAGGACACAGGGTGGACCTAGAGCTCAGTCAGTCGGGAGCTCACCATCAGAGACCTCAGTAGACCACAGCTGGATCATCAGGATCCACACCACAGACTTCTAGGGCACCTACTGGAGGTGCTACTCATTGGGGAGGATCAGGAGGATGTTTTGGTTGTGGAGTTACTGGACACTTTTGGAGAGATTTCCCACATAACCCTAACAACAAGGGTAAGGCACAAATTTTAGAGCTGATTGTTGGTGACATGGGATGTAGCCACAGGATTTATGTAGTGGTTGAGAACCACTAGGAAGAGCATCAGAGCACAGTCATTGAGACCACAGGTAGCATTGGTGGTATTCCTACCTCTGTATTGTTTGATTCTGGTTCTTCTGATTCTTTCATTGCACCATCTTTAGTAGAGATGATGAGGTGGTGGTAGTTAGGTAGGGTCTTAGTTGGGATGTCGAGATGGCTTCTGGAGCCAAGATCTCTATAGACTCCTTAGTCAAGGAGTGTGTAGTGGATTTGGGACCTTTCACCACTACCTCAGATCTTTGTATCCTTCCTTTGGGCTCGTATGGAGTCATTTTGGGTATGGATTGGTTATCTGCACATAGGGCTAGGATGGATTGTTATCACAAGACTATATCTTGTGTAGATGATTTGGGAGTGGAGTCGGTGATTTGGGGGTCAGGAGACCCATTTCTATTCACACCATCTCGCTATGCAGCTTAAGCGTGTGTGTGTGATGGGGTTGTCAGATGTATGTTATTATAGTTAGTGATAGATCAGAGGATGGGTCTAGTGGACCATCACTAGATGATCATCCCATTTTGAGAGATTTTTTGATGTCTTTCTAGGGGAGCTACCGGGGTTACCACCCCCACGTGAGATTGATTTTCATATAGATCTAGTTCTGGAGTAGAGCCTATCTCATGGGAACCTTATCGGATGACCACCCCAGAGCTTTGTGAGCTCAAGTTGTAGCTTGAGGGCCTTTTGGAGAAAGGCCTTATCCATCCTAGTGTATCCCCTTGGGGTGCACCGGTGATCTTTGTGAAGAAGAAGGATGGATCCTTGTGGTTGTGTATTGATTACCACCAGTTGAACAAGGTAACGATCAAGAATCATTATCCTCTTCCTCGTATTGATGACTTGTTTGATCAGATGAAGGGAGCCATAGTTTTCTCTAAGATTGATCTCAAGTCAGGGTACCATCAGTTGAGGATTTCAGAGGTGGACATTCATAAGACACCTTCCACATGAGATATGGGCACTATGAGTTCACAGTGGTGCCTTTTGGTTTGACTAATGCCCCTGCAGTGTTCATGAGTTTGATGAATGGGGTATTCAGGACCTTCTTAGATCACTTCATGCTCATCTTCCTAGATGACATTTTGATATACTCATGTACACGTGAGGAGCATGAGGGGCACCTTCGATAGGTTCTTCAGTGTCTTCGTGAGTAGCAACTTTACGGGAACTTGGAGAAGTGTGCTTTCTTTCAGACAAAGAGGTGTAGTATTTGGGTCATATCATTTTTGGGGAAGGTATCACCATCGATCCTTCCAAGATTAGAGCCATTATGGATTGGCCAACACCCACTATAGTGACCGAGGTGTGCAGCTTCATGGGATTAGTAGGTTACTACGGAGATTTTTTCAGGACTTCTCTCGGATTACACACCCTATCACTTCCCTTCAGAGGAAAGGGAAGAAGTTTTTTGGTTAGACATAGATGTGAGTAGGCCTTTAGGACACTGAAGGAATGCCTCACCACAACACCTATTCTTGTAGTGTCGGATCCACAGGGTGAGTTCTTTGTTTGCACGGATGCTTCGTTGGCAGGCCTTGGAGGTGTGTTGATGCAGGAGGGAAGAGTAGTAGCTTTTGAGTCTCACAAACTCAAAGATCATGAGCTTAATTATCGACCCATGATCTTGAGCTTGTGGTAGTTGTGCATGCTTTGGTTAGATGGAGACATTTTCTTCTTGGTAGGAGATTCACACTCAGGATAGATCACTTGAGTCTTCACCACCTCTTCACGTAGCCCAATCTCAATGCTCGTCAGTGGCGTTGGATGGAGTTGCTTTGTGAGTATGACATGGAGATAGAGCATGTGAAGGGGAAGGAGAATGTGGTAGTAGATGCTCTCAGCAGATGGAGACATGTGGCTATGGCACCTTCGGTGCACAAATTTGTGGAGAGTAGGATTCTTGAGCTTCCTCTTGACAGCTTCTACATTGTAGTTTGAGTAGAGAGATCGAGTCACAGAGACCCCTTGAGGGGAAGTTTGATGGATTTACCTTAGAGGAAGATGGTCTTCTAGGCACCGAGGCTGGATATATGTTCCCAGAGATGGAGGCTTGAGGTAGGACATCTTGGTAGAGGCACATCGTGCACCCTATTCAGCCCATCCTGGGGTGAAGAAGATGCATGCCACCTTGAGACAGTTGTATCATTGGAGAGGACTTCATCGAGATGTGGCTCAGTTTGTGTCATGGATGTTTAGAGTGCAGAGAGTTAAGGCCGAGCATCAACATCCATTGGCCTTCTTTATCCTCATGCTATACCGGAATGGAAGTGGGACACCATTTCCATGGATTTCATTGTTGGGCTACCGATGTCGAGATATCACCATGATGCCATTATGGTCACGGTTGATAAATTGACAAAAGTGGCTCACTTTTCTCGGTGAAGACCACTTACATAGCTAGAGTAGTGGCACATGAGTATATTTGGATGAGATTGTTAGGTTGCACATGGGATTCCATGGAAGATCATTTGTGACCACGATCCTTTATACACTTCACATTTCTGGACTACCATGTAGTATGTCCTCGGGATGAGGATCAACTTCAGCACAACATATCACCCTGAGATAGATGGACAGACCGAGTGGGTGAATCATATTTTAGAGGACATGCTCAGGATGTATGTGATGGATCAGCAGTCTAAGTGGGAGGAGTACCTGTACTTAGTGGAGTTTTCCTACAATAATAGTTTTCAGAGTTCCATAGGCATGGCTCCTTTTCAGAGATTTGTATGGTAGAGAGTGCAGGACACCTCTTAGCTGGGATAGGTTAGAGGATAGAGTATCTCTTGGACCAGCTCTTCTAGGACATGGAGTAGTAGGTGGTGTTGATTAGGTAGAGATTGCAGGAGGCACAGGACAGGTAGAAGAAGTATGTGGATCAACATAGGATTGACCATAGTTTTGATGTGGGCATGAAGGTGTTCCTTCGTGTCAGGCCACACAAGATCCCTATCCATTATGGAAAAGGTTCTAAGTTAGCTCCTAGATTCATTGGACCTTTTGAGATCTTGGAGTGTATATCGGCCCTTTGGCCTACCATCTAGCATTGCCACCCAACTTGTCTCGCATACATGATGTTTTTCATGTTTCAGTTCTCAGGAGATATATTACAGATCCTTCTCATGTGTTAGATTGGACATCATTACAGGTGTAGGATCGGGGTAGGTGATGGTGGAGCCCATTCACATCTTAGATCGTAGGACCCTGGGCCTTTGAGGTAGAGAGGTTGATTAGGTTTGGGTGCAGTGGGACGATGATATGATGAGACTGCAGCTACATGGGAGGATGCTACTTCATTACGAGTTTAGTTTCCACATTTGTTCCAGTGACTTCTAGGAGGAAGTGAGTCTAAGGGGAGGGGATGTAGTGCCCACTTCCCTTTGACACCTTTTGATGCTTATGTTGATACTATTGATTACATTATAGACATTATTATGTTTTTGATTTAGTATGATGTTAGACATTGATCATGGATTATTGTTGATCTTGATTTGATTTTGATGCATGATGATTATTAGAGACACCTTATATGTGGATGATGATATAATATTGACATGGATGTTGTTCAGACATGTGATTTGGATATTATGAGTTGATCTAGAAAATGGATATTATTTTGATGATGATATAGTTGTTGATTAAAAATGCAAATGATGTAGTTGTTACTTGATGTTGTTGTGATTCATTTATATAGTTGGTTTTGTGATTTCATTTATATCATATTGGATGTTCTGATATGGCCATGAGGCCGAAGGAGGTATTGTATTTTGTAGGTTAAAAATATCACAACAAAACATCGGGGGATCGGAGACCAACCAAAATGGAATTCTAGGTGAATTCAACAAGGTCACCATGGCAACTCGTTTTATTGTGTTGTGTTTTGTTAAGGATTCCCATGGGGGATTATCTTTACATGTGACCATGGGTATTATGTATTTTATTGATGTGTTCTTTTATTATTGTTGTATGTATTTTATTAGTAATGTGTTCCTTTCTTTTAATTAATTAAATTGTGATAGAATTAATGTGAGAATCATATGATTAAAATTTAAATAAATTAAATTGGGATATGGGAAAGTAATTATAAGAGTTGTTGGTTGTTTGCATTTAATTTGTAAGGGATGTGTAAGTTGTGTAAGAGCTTGTGTAAGTCAGATTTTGGAGTAAGAAATACTCCACCTCCATGAAATTGAATTTGTCCTTGGGGGCTGTTTTTTGGAGGCTTGTGGGACAAGTAAAACTTGTCCCATGCCTCTAAATTTAATCTACCAACCATACTTATGGATGGAGATGTGATTTGTGACTTTTATAATGAATTTTAATAGTCTTGTTGCATGTTTTTAATTGCACTTTCTTACATTTTAATTAATTTTTTGTCCCTTGAGGTGTGGGCTTTTTTTAGAGTGTGTGCAAGTAACTTGTCATATTTTTCACCCACCTCTTTATTGTGCTTGGGAGAATGGAGTTTGTCTTTTGTGTTGAATTGGAGGATGTGTGATGTGGCATCCTACATGGATCCACATCATCCTCTTCTCTCCCTCTTCTATTTAATTCAAACTCTTGCCTTGTTTTTGGGTTGTTGAATCATTTTTGCATTCTTCCTTGGGGCGCATTTTTCTTGTGTGGAGCTCTTGTTTTTGGAGGAAGTTGGAGAAAGCTTTGCATGCTTGGAGTTTGCTATTTTGGACTGTGTTTTGGCATTTGAAGCTTGTTGTTTGGAGACAAAAGTAACCATGGAGAGGTAGGAATTTAACTCTCTTTTTATATGTTGTCATTTTCTTGTTGTGTTGTGTGGATAGTGCATGCTTTGTTTTATTTGTTGGCTGGTTGGGTAGACTGCCATAGGGATGGTGTAGGAGAAGGCTATGGGGAATCCATGGGGGGCATAAGGGAATGCCATTGGCATCAAAATTTTGTGGAGGGAGTTTGGGTTTGGGATCCACCATGGAAAAGAAATAGCTTGCATTTCTTACTTTGTGGGGGCATAAGGAAATCTATGTGGGGGCATAAGGAGGGATTTGTGGGGGCATAAGGAAATGTGTGTGATGAATTATTTTGGTGGTTTGTTATTGGTGGATGCCCAAATTCCAATTGGGAGGCATAAGTAGCTTCCCCCATAGACCTTGCTCCTTTGGCTTGCATGATCAAGCCTGAGTTCTATTTTGAAATGATTTTAAATGCAGTTGTGAACTGTTGTTTTTGTGTTGAATTGTGTTTTTAAAAAAAAAAAATGTGTATGTGAAAGAATGTTGTGTTGTGGAAGCCAGTTGTTGCCATGGTTGAATTACACCTTTGATTGTATTTTGGTTGGGGCTCGGGGCCAATGATGAAGGAAGGCTTCTCCTTTCATTGGATGTCTTGGTTGGGTGGAGAGCGTTGCCTTTCCCCCTCTTTTGTTGTGATCAACTTGGAGAAAAGAGAAAATGTGCATGCATGTTGTTGTCTGGAGAAAAAGAAAAGTGTAGTTTGATAGTCCCTTGTGAAAACACATTCATTTGTAATCCTTTCCCACATGATGTGGATGAAATTGTAATAGTTATGTTATGGAGAAATGATGTTGTAATTGATTATGAGAATGTATATTTGATTTGAGAAAGACATTTGCATTTTGCTCTGTACATTGGAAGAAATAAAAATTTTTATTAACTATATTCAAGAAATGGAAGAATGTGAAGATGTAAAGTTTTATAAATGAAGTCAATAAAGAATTGCAAGTTCATCTCTCTTTTGCATTGTTGTGATGAAGTTGGAAATATCAAATTGTGATTTGAAATCTTTGTTTAGAAAATGGAAAAAAGAAGAAATACGTGTGTAAGAATTATATTGCATTGTCTCTTTTGAAATACATTAAATTGGAAATCAGATTTTACAATTTAACTTGGAAATGATTTGTTTAGAAACAATTGATTGTATTGGATTAGTTTAGGAATGAAGTATCACACTTAAATGATAAAATGGATACATAGAGTTTTCCTTGAAATGAATCTCTGCTGCAACTTTTTTTAAAAAACTGGTAAATTTAAATAAAATGCACAGTTTGGACTGCACACATTAATCAACTTGAAAATGATATATTTTAGGATGCTAAGATGTTAAGGAACTCATTTTGACAAAGAAATACTTAAGAAAATAATTTTAACATTGCAAATCGAACCCATTTCCCTTCCTCGTTTTTTCTGTCATTTGTTGGACAAAATTCAAATGTAAATTAATTGAAAAATTTAACTTCCTAAACCACTTTAAATCCTTCCTAGATCAATTCTCCATGTTTTTTGACATGTTGAGTGAAGGAGGAGATCCAATTTAATCAAATTTAAAAGTTAGAAATTACCAGTTTGCTAATTAAAAGCCCATGCAGATCATTTTTAAAAATTGACCCTTTAAACTTTATCAAAATGTAAAATTTATGTTTCTTGTGCAAAGAGGGCATAGAGATTTCCAAAAGTCCTTGTTTTCCCAAAACTGAGCTTCTAGCTCAAGTTATGGCACTTTGAAGTTTTTGTGCCTTGGCGGGAAAATTTGGGAAAATTTTCCCTAGTGGGCCCAACCCAAAAATTTCCCATCGAATTGCCTTAGAAAAATTTTTTTGAAAAATTTTGGCTCGGGAAAAATTTCATCTTTTCCTCCACCGGCCCATAGCCAATCAGAGGCTGCCACGTGTCCTCATGGGGGTAGTGGTGGAGGTGTGGCATCTTTTTGCCCTTTAGCCTTTTTGAAAATTTTGGAAAAATTTTCCTTTTAGCCCCCGCCGGCCCATGCCAATCGCAAGTTGCCACGTGGCAGCTTTGGGTGCTAGCGGAGGGGGTGGACCTTTTTTTTTTTTTAGTTTTTTCCTTTGGAAATTTTTTGAAAATTTTCCCCGCACCCCCACCCTCGCCTTGGGATTTTTCTCCTCCGCGGGCGCGCGGACCCGCGCGCCTTTCACCCTTTTTCTTTTCCCTTTTGGTGAAATTCACCAAATCACCCCACCACCACTCCACCTCTCCCTCTCCCTTCTTCCCATGGAATTTTTAGAGTGCCATGTGTCCCCATGGACCCGTGGGTGCGTGGGCGTTGTTTTTTTTTTTCCTTGGGTGAAATGCCCCAAATTCTTCCACCGCCTCCCTTTCCCCTTTTCCCCCAGTGATGTCTCTAGAGGCCACCACGTGTCCTTGGAGGACCCGCGGAGGTGCATGGGTGCAAATGGGAAATTTCTCCCATGCAAGGAAAATTTTTCTAAAATGCCCCCATGACCCGACCTGACCAAATTTTTTTTCCCTCCTCTTGACACGTGTCCCCTTGGGGAAAATTTGACCCCTAAACTCGCTTGACTCATATCTTGAGTTTCTGAAGGAGTTAGGAGGACTTCTTTATATCACTAGAAAGGTGAGAAAATTTCCTATCCAATGGGAATGATTTAGGAAATTTTGGAAGCATTAAGTATGAGAAAAATCAAGTTGAAACTCTGAGCTCTGTTAGAGAGTGGGTATGGGGGTAAATTACTCCCTGAACCTAACTAAAACCTCTAACCCTAAAATTTGAACCTTGTGAACTTGAAAATTTGTTAATGAAGGAAGAATATATTCTTCGATGAAGAAGGTGATGAATAGAAGAATGAGTATGGGGAGGGAACCCATAACGAAGGAGGAAGTGAGGAACTAGACATGCATGTTCATAAGAACTCGACCACGACTAGAGAGCAGATAGATGATGACATTTGTAGAAAAGAGGTGACGAGTATTATACAATGAGTTGGTGGAGCACGAGGTGAAGTGTAGCATGGATGAGGTGTTTAAGGAAACATAAGAAAGCGCGAGTGTGGGGAAAGAATATGGAAGCATGAAAAAATATCCCAACATAACAATAAGCTTCCCAAAGGTAGTGTGCACAAGTGGAAATGGTGTAGTACTTCTTGCGTCGAGAACACACCTTGACTTACATCAATGATCTAAAAAAGGTACTATGCGTGTCTTTCCAAAGCACAGTTCTCCTATAGACCAACTCCTTTCTTGGTCTTATTTTGATGAAGATGGTTCGTACCCATGCACAAGGAAAATTCTATCCTAGGATTTTGAGTCCCACATTGATGAGCCCAAGTTTGAGGTAAATAGTGATGCATTGATGAAGACACCAGATGCCAAGGGAATAAACCCTCTTGTGAATTCCCAGTAGCTGGCGGATGAGAAAGTTTACAATGACCTCAACAAAGTGTTGGTGGATGTGGAATCAAGGCTTTTCGGCATAAATGATAGGATAAGAGTCTTGGAGGAGGATCTTGAGAAAAATAATGAGGAGATCATTGAGATGGAAATGGAGATAAAACAAAAGGAATTAATCAAAGGTCTTTGATTAAGGCATGAGTTGAGGGATGAAAAGGAGAAGGTGCGCGAATTCTACAGGTTCACCCCTCACTAGGAGAAATGATAATTAAGTTAAAGGACGGTGCATGCCCAATTCGGAATATACCTTACATGATGAATCTGAATGTATACATCAAAGTTAAGGAGGAGATTTATAAGATGATAGCATCTAGGATCATAAAATTTGTTGAAGAATCTGAATGGGTGAGCTCGATGGTCATCAATATCAAAAAGGATGGGAGAATAAGGATTTGTGTTGACTATAGGGATTTGAATGCAATATGTGTAATTGATCCTTTCCCAACCCCGTTCACTCGAGAATATATTACAAGGAGTAGCTAGGCGTAAGATCTATTCATTTACAGATGGGTTTTGGGATATCACCAAGTTCAAATTGTAAAGGAAGACCAAGAGAAGACAACTTTCACCACTGAATGGGGAAGTTTTTCCTATATGGTAATGCCTTTTGGACTGAAGAACACACCTTCGTGTTTTCGCGGATTGTATTTTAGGCATTTCAAGACTTCAATCATAATTTTCTTCAAGTCTACCTAAATTACTAGATGGTATACAGAATAGTAAAAGACCATTGTGAAAATATACGGTTGATGTTTGAGAGATGCAGAGTTGAGCATCTCCTTGAATATTAATAAGTGTGTTTTTACCACTCCTTTTAGCACATTGTTGGGACACATTATTTGCAAAGAAGGCTTACTGGTAGACCCCACAAAAGTTGTTGTTATAGTAGGATTAGAGGAGCCTACCAGTCAAATTGTAGTGGATGGGTTTCTAGGGCATACTAGGTACTATAGGAAATTCATCAAGGGATATGCTGGATTTTGCCCCTGGAAGATTTATTGAAACATAAAAGTAAGTTTTATTGGGGAGAGGCGTAACAGATAGCATTGGACACGTTGAAGGAAAATATTACCACTGCGCCCATTTTGTGCATTCCCTCTTGGGATAAGCCTTTTCACATGTATGTTGATGCATCCGGTATGGTGATTGGAGTGGTCTTAACACATCCTAGAGAAGGGATTGTTGATCATCCCTTGTGCTTTTCTAGTAGGAATCTTACTCCAAAAAATAGAATTATACCACCACGGAGCGCAAGGCATTATCAATGATCTACGTGTTGCACAAGTTTAGTTAGTACTTGTTAATAACTCCTTTTATTTTCTACACAGATCACATGACATTGAAATAATTAGTGAACAAGCCCATTCTACAAGGGCGCATATGCGGTGGGTCCTATTATTTTAGGAGTTTGAGTTTACTAGTTGTGGTGAAACTAGGGAAAAGAAATTTGGGACCTGATCATTTGTCAAGGATCACCTCAAGTGAGGACTCATAGAGCGTTGAGGATACTGATGACGAGATGTGAAGCTATTCAGAGTTACAACGTACACCCTCGACTTGGAAGACATTATCTTGTTCCTATGAATGGGTGTGGTGTCAGAAGGGATGAAGGCATTAGAAAGGAAGTAGTTAGCCATACATGTCATACCCTATATGTTAATTGGTGGAGACTTATACAAGTTAGGTCATGACAAGGTTTTGCGCCGGTGCATGCTCGAACATGAGTGTGATCTAATCATACAAGAGGCTCATGGTGGAATTGTAGGAGGACACTATGTGGGGAATGCGACCATGTGTAAGATCCTTTTAGCTGGAATTTTATGGGAAATGGTTTATAAGGATTGTATCAAGTATTGCAAGGCATGTGACCATTGCCAGTGCCTTGGTAAACTAGGGAAGAGAGATGAGATGCCATTAAGGCCTATCGCCAGTGCAGAGCCATTCGAGAAATGGGAAATTGACTTTGTAGGACCTATTACCCTAGTCACCCGAAGGATAGGTTCACACTATATGATTACATACACTGAGACTATCTTACACTGTGGGTGGAAGTGGCGCCTACGAAGGATTACATGGTGAGGAAATCAGCTAGATTCTTATGGGAGAATATAATCAGCAGGTATGGATTCTCATAGATTTTAATGAGTGATAGGGGTACTCATTTTCTAAATGAGATGGTTAGAATCTTGTTGGTTGAGTTCATGGTGGCCCATCACAAGACTACCCCTTATCACCCATAAGCTAATGGGACAGCGAAATCTTTTAACAAAATTTTGAGTCACACGTTGACCAAGATTTGTGATGTTGGGAGAAAGGATTGGGATGAAAAAGTCTCTACCATGTTATGGTCATATCGGATAACTTATAAATGACTAAACAAGGCCACACATTTTTAATTGGTGTTTAGTGCGGAGGTTGTGTTACCTATTGAATTCATGTTACCATCGTTATGTATTGCGTGCGCGCAAGAGGTTTAGCTAATGAACAAGCGCTTGAGGAAAGGATTGATAAGTTAATGCAGTTGGATAAGAGACGTACAATAGCATGATGGAACCAGAAAATGGAAAAATATAGGTAAAGATTTCATGGCATGATAGGCATATCAAGAACAATAAGTTTGAGGTTAGGCATATAGTGTTGTATGATTCCAAGTTTCTACGCCACCCAAGGAAACATAAAGTGCATTGGTTAGGACCATACATTATCACTTGCATACTTAATTTGGGTGCTTGCTAATTAGAGGCACTTGATGGAACAAGGTTTCTTGGTTACTTTAACGGGAGTAGGTTGAAGCCCTACTATAAATAAGTCTTTGGTGTGTTTGTAAATAATACAATATTACCATGTAGCTTAGGATTTCCCATAATAAATTTTCCTTTCTTTGTGTTTCCCTTTTTCATCACTTTTCTTTATATTTTGTTTGGTTTGTTTTGGGCATGCTTGTGCGCTAGTATCCAATTACTATCTAAAGGGTTTTTATGTGCAAAGGACCACACATCTATTTAGTGTGGGGTGGAGTGAAAAAGAGAACTTTAGAAAAAGATGCGTAAGTGTTGAGAGCAATGTTGGATGGTGGCCTAGGTTGTGAAGTCAAAGGTGCATAGGATGGAGGAAGGTGTGTAATAGAAGTGTTCATGATAAAAGAATGGTGTCAAAATGCTTTGAGGAAACCATGTATAAGGGTAAAAAGTGTAAAAGCAACATGAGGTAGGTAAAGGAAAGAACTTGGTAAAGGACATAGAGGTTGACATACTTTGGCATGGGGGTGTGCATAAGTTAGTCTACTATCAAAGAAGTCTTGCATTCCATAAGGTTACAGAAATTTTTGCATGAGTTTACGCACGGAGGGAAAGCACTGGATAAAACGCGTGGAGAGATGTCGTGGAAAAATCTGCGTTATTGCATTTGTACATTGGTAGGTGGCATCGAGAATTTGTGCGGGAAAAAAAAAGGCTATAAATAGAAGGTTAAGGGTGAGTTATTCTTTTACCTTGCATTTTTGTTGAAGAGCTCTTGTAAACTAGGGCATCCTTGTGAAGAAACATTTGTGAAGATTTGTGTGCACAAAAGAAGATTCAATCAATTTTGAACCAGAGTGGAAAGGGAGTACATGTTCATGGGTGGAGAAGTGTGTTTAGAGGATTCTCATGGGTGTTACACTATCTTGTGGAGCAACACTTTCCGGGTTAGGTTTTGCAGAGATATGGCATGGGATTTGGAGTTTTCGCAGAGGAGTAAAGCCAGTTAGGACAAGAAGGAAGGAAGAGCTTACAAGGATCGAGACGAGAAGAAATGACACCAAGGAAGGGATCTAATGTTTCACCGAAGAAGGGAAAAGGCAAGGACAAAGCAAAACCAACCTTTTCAACCAGTTTTAATGAAGAATGGTACATGGAGATGCAATACCCAGGTGGGCGTGGTTGTTAGGGAAGGAATGGGTATCTCATATACGCAAAATGGTTATGAGTGACTACAACCATTGGATAAGCACCATTGAAAAATAAATGACACTGGAGTTGGTTCACCCCATGGGAAGGAGGACACATGATGGAAAACTCATGTATGATGACGAGGTGCAAACCAAGTTGGAGAAGGCTGGACTCTTATAGCTCTACGAATTTCCCTATTTCGGTAAGCATGAAAGGTTATACCAATGGCTGATGTCATGCATGCATGAGGATCACTTTTATTTCACAAGATTGAGAATGTGCATAGCTCCTCAACTAATTTCCAAGTACATTGACATTATCTCGTAAATGAAAATCACTAGATAATAACTTCTTTTGACAAGGAGGCCATCAAGAAAATAGTTGCTGGGTATGAGTACAAGAAGTGTTTACGCTAATTTTATATCTTTGTGATCACCGACCTGTCATGATGATGGTTACACACTTGGTCACAAAGTTGAATGGGTAAGATAGGTGGACACGGAGGTAAAGAATATTTAGTTGAACATTTTTTGCAAGATCTTAGAGGGAGAAATCTACAACCTTTCAACCTTTATCATAGAGGAGATCATAGATACCACACGCGAAGGGGAAAAGATTATGTATGGTAATGTCCTTCTCACCATTGTGTTTTCAGAAATAGAATGCCCGATGGGTTGGATTAAAATGTTTGAGAGTACCACCTAAGGACCCTCCCCTACTAAAATTTTTAAGCCTACACTTGTGACATGATGACGATTTCTCATAAGGCGCACTTGGAGAAGTGGTAATAATGAATTTGTAACGTGTTCGAGGGAGAGTGGATAATTCCTAAAAAAAATTGGCATTGGTGGATGGAGAGGTTGAGTTTTCTATGTATCAACACTTTTGTATCAACAAGTTTACTTTGATTGATGGCACCAAGATCCCTTGGTGTAAGTTTCCCTTCTCTTTCACAATGTAATAATTTCAGAGTGTGGTCAATCAGTTTAAAAGAGGCTAATAAACTTAGATTTTACCTAAGTGTAGTAGATCAGGATTACAACGAGTTGTGTCAACGCGTTTTTGTATCCCAAGAAGTGCCCTTATGTCGAGAAGTATGTCTCTTTTGACGTACATATGTTGAAATAAGTGACGTTGCCTATTACATGGAGAATGACAACAAGGTTGTATGTACGTCTAAGGCCAAAATTTGAAAAGGGTGCTTATGTTGAGGATGACATATCTATCCCAAAAGATCCCACCATAAGGAAGAAAGTAATAAAAAGAGGGAACAAGAGGAGACTCGCAAAAAGGCACCAAGTGCGCATTCGGTTCAAGACTGTGGGGCAACAAGAATCTAGTGTAGGAACAAGCACTTATACTCTCAAGAAGAATTCCAATGTAAAGGAGTCACGTGGGATGGAAGAGTTACCAGAAAAAGAAGAGTCCCATGTGTTAGAGGAGTCACCAATGAAGAAGAAGTAGAAAGTGGCGTAAGGTTCGGACTCTAAGGAGACAAAGAGCATGAAGGGTGATGACTCAATGAAGGAGGATGAAGAGCATGAAGAAGGTAAGAGTCCCCCTGTTCATGATGTACACAAGTCTGATGAAGAGAAGAATGACTATGAAGAAGTTTCTCACATTATAGAAGAGGGTGCGTACTCAACGCACAAGGAAAATGCTATCCTAGGATTTTGAGTCCCACGTTGATGAGCCCGAGTTTGAGGTTAATAGTGATGCATTGATGAAGACACCAGATTCCAAGGGAATAAACCCTCTTGTGAATGCCCAACAAATGTTGGATGAGCAAGTTTACAATGTGCTCAACAAAGTGTCGATGGAGGTGGAAGCAAGACTTTTCAGCAGAAATGATAGAATAAGAGTCTTGGAGGAGGATCTTGAGAAAAATAATGAGGAGATCATTGAGAGGGATAGGGAGATAAAATAGAAGGAATTGATCAGTGCGTAGTTAAGGCATGAGTTGAGGGATGAGAAGGTGAAGGTGCATGAGATCTACAAAAGTTAGAGTTTATTTCAAATGCCATTATCTTAAAGCACCCATACTTGGCCCCTCTCCTGAGCATAAATATGAGTCAACCATGCACTACTTGGAAGACTTGATGTGCATACTCACCATGGAGAGAGAACCACTTTCTTTGGAGTTAGAAAAAGAAGTGATGACGCACTAGAAGAAAGAAGAAAAGTTAAATATTGGGGAGATAATAATTCAGTACTCCAAGCTCCTTGCCTTAGTGAAGACTATGATGCGAGATGGCTGAAGATGTTTATGATAAGCTGTAGAAGACAGAGATAGGGTTGCAAACATATTGGTTGCTAGCCATGAGGTGGATCTGAAGGAGTTTCAAGAGAAAAAAAAGGGCAATAGGGTGAAGCGAGATAAAATATTGGCGAAGTTGAGAATAAATCAGAGGTGATTGAAACCTTGAGGGTTTCGATTAAAAATAAATTGAAGGAATTATACCCCTAAGTCACTCGTAAGATGGATACGTTAGGTGACCTTAGCAAACAGATGGAAAACATTAGAGATACGTTAAAGGCTAAGGGGGATGATCTAAGTTTTGATGAGGTCAGTGCACTGGTGGGTGATTTTAATTCAACATGCACAGGGTGAGGTAGATGTTTGGGATAAAATTGAAGCATCCATGAATAAATGCTTCTCACTCCTCATGCAAGTAATAGTAGGATCCTTGTATTCTTCCATTTCTTTATTCAATTGTAGATTATTTCATTTCTCTTATTCTTTATTCTTTGGTGAAATAGTAGAGTGTTTCTGGGGATGGATAACACATGTAGTGTGGAGTAATGTTAGCCTCTTAATTGACTAAGTCCTAAGATAGAAGGAGCGCACACGTGGAAGGCAAGAAAGTAAGAAGCCACTCAAGGAAAGATTTGCAAGAGAATAGGTTAACACAAAGAAGCGAGAAGAGGGTTTGGGGACTTAGCCACATTTCAAAGGTGGTGTCGTAGGAGAAACACGTGAGGGCCTAAGTAGGTGTGATGAATGGATAAGGTGCCATCCTAGAGCCTTGGAGGTCAAGAAAAGAATATTCCACATAGGGAATATTTCCAGGAGGATCATTATAGTTAGTGGAGACCTTTGCATGCTATTATAAGTACTTGATCGATCATGGAGGACCACATTTTCAACTGGCATGTGATCTTTGTGTGGATGAAACTATGACGGTGAATCCAAATTCTATTTAAGGGAGTGCTTGGGTCTGAAATAAATAGAGAGAATAGATTTGAAAAGGCAATGAAGTCCTAAAATAATGTTGTTACTAGGCATATATGTATACGATTGTGTTTGAACAAGGGTTACAATGGGAAAGCATAGCTAGGATCTCTATTCAGAGTAGTTTTGTAGAGGTTGGAATGTTATTTCATGATGTATATGGTCTAAGATGACCCTGTTTGATGTAATATGGCTACTGTAAATGGATTTAATCAATATATGGAGATTTATTTTGTATATTTATGTCTATGGACTAAACCCTGTGGTATTTTCATGGTTTAGATCTATTTCCATTATGTTGTTGTGATGTTTATGCTTATCTCATGGAGCATTTATGCTTAGAACTAGATCTACTACCTCTGTATTAGATTAAATGCATGTGTTCTTGTTCTGCAAACCTTTCCTCCATTAATGGTGGAACATTCTCACAAGGCTCACATAAAGGAGGGGCTCAACACCCACGCATGCCTCGGGTGAGCGCCCAACACTTGGGTGATAGGCCGATGTGCTTGGGGTTAAGATAAATATTAGAGGATAGAGGTAAAAGATGACTACATATGCTTTAATTGAGAAACAACCAGAGGAGAGATCAGCCAAATGCACTCATCTTTAGAGTGGGAAAAAGGAATATACTAGGAGGAAAGAATTGACTTGAGTCTATTAATACACTGTAACTGAATAATACTACAACCATCCTAGGAAGGGATATGCCAACAAGGTTTATTATCATTACTACCAATGTAGCCACCAACCTTACGCCATAAATAGAAGAAAGATGTATTTTGATCAGGTCCCAAAAGGAATCCAAAGCAAGAGGATTATCTCCTAACCACCAGTCATTCCAAAATTTAATGTGCGGTTTATTCCCTAAGCAACGGTTGTGAGTTGATGATGGAGTTCCAAATTTTAGATCCTCATGAAATATCCGAAGACATAAAGTTTCCTAAGGGGGAGGTATTTATATATCAAGAGTTTCACCCAAGGTGAGTGATCCTTAGAAGTAATAACCAAACCCAACTTAGCCAATGTGGCTTCATTTATCTCTACCACTCTTCAAAGCCCCAACCCGTCAACAACCATAAGTTTACACGAAATATTCTTGGAAACTAAATGAATCCTTTTGTGTTCCTCGAGTGCGGACAAAGGAAGTGTTTTTGTATTTTTCAATGTGAGAAGCAACCGAGGAGGGAATTTTAAGCAAGGACATAAAATATATAGGAATTATTTGAAGAGTAGTCTTCACGAGTTACATCTTACTAGCTTGACTGAGGAGAGAACCCTTCCAACCCGTAAGATTCTTGAATTCATTCAATACCTAAAATCCAAATATTTTTAAGTCGTATAACTTTGAAAAGAGGGAGCCCTAAGTAGGTGGAAGGTAGATCAGTTATCCTAAAACCAAATATATCATCTATTTTTCTTTTTTCTTGGGCGTAGTATCAATGAAGGAAACATAAATTTTGGTAAAAATTGATAACTTGTTAAGAAGCAATTTGATATAGCAATCAAGAATCTTCTTAAAATATCTATATTCCACAACCGAGGTTCGCACCGAAGGAGGGTATCATCAGCAAATTGACTATGAGTTGTTGTAAGAACCTTGGTCGTGATCTTAAGACCCGATAAAGCAGCAGCTTGCTTAGTAGCCTCAAGGGCCCTACTTAAAGTATCTATCATAACCATAAATATGAAGGGAGAAATAGGGTCCCCTTTCCTAATACCCATACTATTAGACAAGTACCCTACATAAATACCATTCACCAAGAAAGATAAATGTGGGGAGGATATGTAGCTATAGATCCAATTGCACCATTTATCACAGAAGTTAAATTTTCTGAGAACTCTGAGAAGGAAAGGCCAACTAACGTAATCAAAAGCTTTTTTCATGTCTAATTTAATAATAATCCTTGTTGATTTAGAGTGATGAGCCAAATGGATAGATTTATGGACAACGATCACTCCTTCTTTAATCATCTGACCTCCAAAAAAACCATTATGTTGTTCAGAGATCAAACTATTCATATAGGGTTTTAACCTCATAGCCAACATTTTAGTGATTATTTTATAGGAGGTATTACAAAGGATAATAGGACGTAAATTTGAAACCAATTTGGAACCCAAATATTTAGGACCCAATACAATGAAACTATTGTTATATTCATGTAAGAGGGAATCATTATTTTGAAACTACTTAATAGCTTCAATCAAATATTTCTTAATAATTTCCCAATAAGTTTGGAAAAAGGATGTAGGAAAGCCATCGGGATCGGGATATTTTTATCCTTTCATAGTAAAAACTTTATGAACTTCTTCACTGAGAATGGTTGAGTGATATTTTCATTAATTTCATTTGATATCAGCTTAGGGATATGTCATATAATTTATAACATTTCAGCTTCATTTGGAGGCCCGCCTTCCTAGAGAAGATTAGAGTAGATATTAACTAGCTCCGTCGAAATAACATCCTCAAAATTTAAATTACTCCCATCTATCGATTATATTTCTTTGATTTTATCCCTACTTTTGTGCTTGGAAGCTGTAGCATGAAAAAAAGTTGTATTGTGATCTCCGTGTTGAAGCCAAATAGCCCTAGATCTTTATCGCCAATATATTTCCTCTTCAGCAAGAGTATTATGATAATCACTTAGCAGAGACAATTCTTTATAGTGTAGTGCAAATGTTCTACCATATATCTCAATATTGGAAGAAACCTTTAAAATCTTTAGGGAGAGTTGGTGTTTCCTTTCCCGAATATCCCTAAAGGTTTTGAATTTCCAAATTTTTAGTTTTTTTACGTAACTAAGTTTCTTGGTAAACCTATACATGGTTGATCTCTGTATTTCCACCTTCCACCATTACTCAATGAGTTTATCAAGATTATGATTTTGAAGCCAGACATATTCAAATCTGAAAGGTGGATTCTTATAATTTTGAAAATTTTATTCACTTAAAAGCAAGGGGGTATGATCGGAAAGCAACATTGGGAAGAGAACTTAGATAAAAAATAGTGAAGTGTGCAATCCAGTCCATAGAAACAAGTATTCTATCCAACCTGATTTGAATGTGATTAGGACCTAATATTTGATTTGACCATGTAAAGGAAGCTCTATATAGGTAAAAATAAGAAAAATCACCTTATAGGAAAAAGATGGCTAGGGTATCCATATGCTTTACAATTAGCTAGAGAACCGCCATATTTTTTGAAGGGTAGAGAGGGGTATTAAAATCCCCAGAAATGAGCCAAGGCAAATGCTTGCAGCTACTTCTGAACTCTAGTATATATTTCCAAATGATTTCCCTTTGAGATTCAATATTTGACGCATAGACATTTATAGCAATCCAACCTAAACTTGATCCAATTTCTTGAAAAAACATACCCATAAAATGAGGTGTTTTGATAATGCATTCTCCAAAAATAACCTTCAGATTCCATAAAATACAAAGGCCTCCAGAGTTCCCAAAAGATTCATGAGAGGCAAAGGAGGCAGAGGGCCATATCGTAGGGAGGATGAGATCCTCCTTAAGCTTAGTTTATTGCAACATAATAATGTTTGGGGAGTGTTTTAATCTGATATCCTTAAAGACTCTTTTCTTCTGGGGAGAGTTAATTCCCCTAATATTCTAGGAGATAATCTTCATTTTTTGGGTTTAGATTTACCCCCACCCTCCATAGCGAGAGTACCATGTATACCTTGTGCAATATTTTGAGTTGTCTCTTGTTGAAGCTTAACCTGTTTGGTGGGTCTCCCTTTTTGTTTGTTGGCACCAACATCACCGTTTTTTCTGATTACTTTTGGTATTCCTAGGAGTATTGCATTCTTCCACAACTAAAGATGAAGGAGAGGGTAAGGAATACTTTTCTTCCAAACAAGGATTGTGAGAAGGAGAGGAAGGAAAAGAAGAGATGATATCCTTAGACAGGAAGGAGGGAAGAAGGGGGATCTCATCCTCAAGAGGGGGGTCATGGAGAGCACAAAATGAGAGGAAAGAGGGAGGTGGAGGGGGATCAACTGGTGGGTCAAGAGATGGTTGCACAAGGGGATCCTATGAGGAGGGGATTTCACTATTTTCCTAAAGAATAGGAAAATAATTGGAAGTGCCAACCACCGGGATATTTTGGGGATAAATTTATTTTTCATCTTGGGAGTATGAATAGGGTCTTTCTGCTTAGGAGTTGGTTTTGAAGGACATGTTGGGACTCTATGACCTATGCTCTTACAAATAGAGAATTCTGGGGAACGTATTCATATTCTATAGGTTGAGACAGACTCCAAAATCTGACAGGAGATCAATGGATTTGGGTAAAGGGCTACTTATATCAACACTCACACAAAACCTAGATTTAGCTTTGGTATCTTCATCAATAGCAATGAGAGAACCCAAGGATAGTGCAATACCTTCGATAACTGCGGTATCCCTGAACTCCAATAGGAGTGAAGGAAGACATACCCAAATTGGTGCTTGAGTCAATGTTTCTATACGTTGGTTAAATTCTAGAGTCCATTTTCGAGAGGTAGAAGTTGTGCCTTCCAAAGAACCACGGTCCACAAGAAGCACCCGAGAAAAATCCTCTTTGAGACTGAAAGTAAACAAGATGAAGCCATTTGGCATTGTAGTAATCTCCAGAGGGCCAAAGGGGGCCCACTTTATGCACGACCATTTTTAATGTCCTCACAGAGGGGTCTAGGTCCCATAAGCTTACCAATAAGGGAAAAGTCTCTCGAAGCCAATGTAGCATCGTGACCTAGGATGGTATCTACAGGGACAACGTCTCATCTAGAATCTTGGGATGCAGCTTCACAGAATGAATCACCTTAGGTGACCCAACGACCACATCCTTCCACCACCCATGAGGGTCACGCGATGGCATATCACTAGAGAGGCGTCGGGGGGAGGGTTAGAGGTCGAACAGGAAAGGTCATAGCCACAAGGAGGGAGAACCAAAAATTCAAAATTCAAACAAAACGGGAAAAAATTAGAGTTGTTTAGTAACTCCTACTATAATGTATTATTGTTCTAAAACTTTGAACGGTAAACACTTTTATTATACAATAGCTATGAAGTAGAGTGGTAGAGGAGCACTTTCTCTAAGTGGGACATGGGGGTGGGCTTGGATCCTTAGTGTCCGTTGAGTGATCCGCATTCAGAGCACCCCTCTATGTTCCTCTTGGTCCATATGGAGAAGTACGACCCCTACCTCAAGATGTCCCTATGGCCATTTATTGAAAGCATCCAATGAACTCAATGGGAATGGAACTTGGGTTAATGATTACAAACTACTTGTAACTCACCAATAGCCCAAGACCTTGAGTTCTTTGTTAATTACTTTTTTAATTTTGAATTACTTTTTAATTTATTATTGTTTAATAATAAATATAAATATTAATAAATATCAAAATTAAAAATTAAAATTAATACAAACTTAAAAATTACAAACAAAACATTATTTAAAAATTAAATGTTAGTAAAAATTAAAATTAAAAATGAAAAAATGAATTTTTTTAAAAGTTAATAATTAAATTTTAGAAATAAACTTAATTAAAAAATTTAAAATTTAAAAAAATGAAAAATTAAGATTTAATATAATAAAAAATTAAAAATTAAAAAATTAAAAATAAAAATTAATTAACATTAATAAAGAATTACAAATTAAAAATGAAAAGAATTGAAAAATTGAATAATTAAATTTAAATATTACAAACTACAAATTAGAAAAAAATTTAAATTAATAAAAATCAAAAATTAATTAAATTTATAAATGTGAAATTAATAAACAATAAAAAATAATTAAAATATATAATTAAATTCAATAATTTGTTTTGATGTAAAAATTATTATTAATTTGAAAATAAAATTAATATTTTTAATAATTTAAAATTTATAAAATAAAACGTAAAAAATTAATTAAAATTAAAATTAAAAAGCGGTTTGGTTTAGATGTCTCCTTTAGGAATCAGTCAAGGCATGTATCTCTCTAATGTGGAAGTTTGAAGTGTCAAATGGGTTTTCTATTCTCATTAATGGGTCCCCCTTTGGGTTTTTTCCTAGCTCTCAAGGCCTGAGGCAAGGGGATCCCATCTCCCCTTTCCTCTTTATTATTTTGGCGGAAGCTTTAAGCTAGAAGATTAAATGTTGAAACTGAAAATGGATCTCTCAAAGGGATCTCCCTGGCAAGGGAGATGGAAAAAGTTTCACACCAACATTTTGTTGATGACACTTTTTGGTGGGGGAGCTTTTGTCCTTGAAGCTAAGAAAATAAAATCTCTCCTAGATGACTATATGGAAGTTTCAGGACAAATGGTAAACTTCAGAAAAATCTCTCTCTTCTTCCTTAATACCATGGATAGCCGTTGTAAGAAGATAACTAAAATTTTGGAATGTGACTATAAATATTTCCCTACCTTTTATTTAGGTATCCCTCTTGGGGACAAGAGACCATCTTGTTCTAATTGGAACTTCTTAATTGAAAGGTTTGAAAGCAAACTTGCTGGATGGAAAGCTAATGTGTTATCAGGCTGACAAGATTACCCTTCTCATTAGTTCTCTTCAGAGTCTACCGGTGTATGCCATGTCCCTCTATCAACTTCTTGGAGGTGTTGGGGATAAACTAGAAAAAAATCCAAAATGCTTCTTATGGAGTGGCACTAAAAGCAAAAAAAGAATCCTCTAGTGGCCTGGGACGAGTTTGTAAACCTAAAAAGCTTGGGGGACTTGGTCTCAGAGACTGGACTAAAATGAATAAAGCCCTTCTTGCAAAAATTGGATGGAGGTTAACTAAAGAAAATGGAGTTTGGACCAGAATTCTAAAGAAAAAATATTGGATGGATGTTAATGACAAGAGATGGATTTTTAAACAGGCATACTTCAATCCCTGAACTGTTCATGCATATGGGAAAGCTATTAAAATAGGCAAAAGAAATTGTGGCTAGGGGAACCTAGGTGGAAAATAGGAAAAGGAAATGAGATACCCTTTTCAATATCTTATGGAAAGATAAATGGGCTAGGAATTTTATCCTTAAAGATCAATTCCCCCAAATTATTAAATCAGTTTAACTCTTGAAGATAAATATAGGGAAAAATCAATAACTATATAAGGCGATGAAGACTCTGGGAAATTTTCCCCATTTTTACATGAAACTCATGGATTTTTATGTCATACATTACCTGAGGAAGGTATAAAGTGAAACCAAATGAACACTTGAGTAGGCTCTAATGATTTCCTGTGAAATCTATTGGAATGGTTGAGAAAAATGTGTTTCTTCTAAATCCAAGATTGGGAACCCCCTTTTGGGAAAAATGATATAGGACTAAGATAGAGGACAGTTTTTTAAAGTGTTATGCTACTGAATTCAATTTCCTCATTAGTCAAGTAATACGTTTTGCCTTTATGGACTTGAAGGATCTAAAAAGGAAAATTTATCTTGATGGTCCTTAGTGAACAACTCAAGAATGCCAATGAAGGTGATCCTGAATAATCCATTCAAGCACCATCCACCATCTATAATTTCAAGTCATTGACCAAGCCCAAGAAAGAACAATACACATCATCCAGAGAACGGTTGATGAATGAATCATATGATGATCCATTTCTTTGACATTATTCTTTGTAGTTATTTTTCCCTTGCTTTTCCTTATGCGCTTAGTGACTAGCAATCCCTTTGACTTTATCCATTTGGCTAAACAACCCCGAGACTTCACATTAAGAAATTAAAATAAACTATTAGGTAAATTCCACAAAAAACTATGAGTTTCCTTATATCCCCACTTACATGCAAATTCCATTTAAGAAATATCATGCAAATAACAAGTTTAACATTTGACAACATGCCAAATAATTATGAGTCATAGGAATATTAATGGGGAGGATAGTTGGGCTATCCCTTTGAAGCCACCATCAATTTCCCCTTGCTAATATGATGATTAAGAAGATTTCCCATTAAATTTAATAATTCTTTGGGTTGAAAAATGATAAGTCTTTAGGGATCATTTTTAATGCTTCTTTCCACGCTAATGTTAGCTAATTTTTCAGCCACTTTATTAGTGCTATATGAAAAAGTGTAATAAATTAGGAGGGGCTCATAGAGAGCATGAAAATACTTCACAATTATAGAATGTTGCCAATTTTTGACCTGGTCTTTCTCAACCGCATTGATTATTACATGTGAATTACCTTTGCCAAGGAAATTTTACCACTTTATTTTCTTAGAAATTGAAAGGCTACACCACACTCGAGCACTTTGGCTTCAGCAAAGTTGTTAGAACACTTTCCCGAGGGCCTCAAAAAACCCAATATAGGATGATTAGAAGAATTTCAAAAAAATTCACCACATTAGTAAGGCTACGAAAAAGTGTGATTCAGTGAAGCGAACTCGGATTGTTCTTGGCCGATCGAAATTTAGCTTGATGTAGTCACCATTAGGAGCCTCCCAAGAAGAGGTTCTACACTTGATTCTCTTGAGACCAACCTCTTTATCGTGGATGGTATCCATCACATTATTATAATTGAGAAGAATTATATTTTCAGCAAGGAAGATATTTCCAGATTTGGGAGGCTAGTCTTGAAGAATCTCTCTTAGTAAAGAAAGAGTGCGGGAAGGACCATTTCAATTCCCTTTTCGATTGGTGAAAATCTTGCGGTTTCTTTCAAGCCAAAAATTCCAGTAGATAGAGGTAGGGATAGATTTCCATATATGTATTAGAGTTTTTAGCACGAGAAACAAAACCAACAAGCCAAAAGCTCCTTGAGAGATTCAGAAAAAAATTGAGATTGAATTTGTAGATAAGATGACTCCAAATTTGTGCGGAAAATTCACAATGAATCAAGAGATGGATGGTTTCTTCTTCCACCTTATGAAATAGAACAAACCAAGATGGTCCTTGAAAGTCTTTTTTCACAAATTTTTTGAGTCAAAATTTTATCCCAGTATGTAGTCTAGAGGAAAGCATTAGCTTTGGGGATCCCATGCTTAAACAAAATTTTCTTATGTGGGAAAATAGTAGGATCCCTCCCATCGACTAATAGAGAAATCATATATCCATATTTGACACTATATTTTCCAGTTTTAGCACCCATCCAAACTATCTCATCACATTTTTTGTTGAAGTGGAAAGGCAAAAAGAGATCCATTAAAGCCTACTTTTTCTCGATCGGTAGGCATGGACCAGAAGTCCCTCCACCCATTCATGGGGGCATGAAAATAATATTTTAACGTGATACCAATATTTCTCTTACACCATTCCATAATATTTCTAAAATTACAATTATCCGGGGTTTTTTCAAAATCCACACATCCATCGAAGTGGGTAAAAGTACCTTTTCCAACATTACATCTTAGCAAAGATGGTTTGATCATTCCAAAATAAATATTCATGAAGTTGAGTTATGAGATCCAAATATGTGGTTACGGGTGTTGAAGATGTGTTCATGCTTCATATTGTTTGAATATTTTATCCTGATAATGATACTCTAGAGATCATCTTTTTCTTTGTATAGTCTCCAAGTAAGCTTATTCCCAAGAGCCATGTTCATTATTTTATTTATTTTGAAACCCAAACCTCCCCAAGCTTTTGATAGGAAAGAGGTTATCCTATTTAACAAGAGGTAACTTCTTTTCATCACTTGTTCCACTCCACAGAAATTTATTTTAGATTGAATTTATACAATTTATAACTTTAGAATGAATACGAAGAGCTCACATAATGTATATCGGGATGGTTTGGTTACAAGAAGAAATTATTTGAATATTTCAAGCAAAGGGGATCCACTTACGATTCCATTTATCCAGTATATTTAAGATTTTATCAATGGTGGACTACCAAAGGTCCGAGGAGATTCTTCCTTGGAAAATTGGGATGCCCAAATAGGTATAAGGAAGATATCTAGAGACGATTTCCATAATTTTGCATATCATGATTTGAGAGGATTTGTTGGTGTTGAAGAAGAAAATTTTTATTTTCTTTTATTGATTAATTGGTCAAAGGCATATTCATACATATCTAAATCATGTTTGAAAGACCGATCCTCTTCTATGAAATCAATTTTGGCAAGTTCATTGTCATCGTAAACCGAAGGTGTGTAATCTTAGGAGCGCCATTGGCTATAAAAACACCAGACAAATATATTGAGTTATGAAGGTGTGTAAGTCATCTATCAAAGATTCATCCATATTTATGAAGAGATATGGTGAAAGAGGGTCACTCATTAGTTGCAGACCCTTGGAAGAATGGAAGAAAACAACTGGTTCAAAATTGATGAGGAAAATAATTTAGGTGAGCTAATGAAAGCATAAATCCAATCCCCCTAAACAGAAGCAAAACCAAAATTTTATAGAATATCCAAAATGAAATCCCGATTGACTCTATCAAAAGCTTTGGTCATATCAAGATTTATGAGCATGTTTCCGAGTTTTTTCTTTTGGATGAGTGAATTAATTCATGGGAAATTATGATCCCATCAAGAATTTATCTATTGACCAAAATTGCCCCTTGCTTAGGAGAGATGATCCTAGGAAGGATCTTTTTAAGTAGGTTGTCCATAACTTTTCCAATGATTTGGTAAGAAACATTACATAGAAAGATCTTTAGAATTAAGGATGAGAGAAATGAAGGTAGTGTTGAGTTTTTTGAGAACATCCTTTGAATATAAAAACTCTTGAGCATATTCAACCACATTAGATCAAACAATGTCCCAGCAAGCTTGATAGAAACCTATAGGAAATCCATCTAGACTAGGAGCTTTATCAAGTTTGAAATAAAAGACAACATATTTAACCTCTTTCATAAAGACTCGAGAAGTAAGCATAATGTTTTCATCATCATTTATAAGTCCGAGAATTTGATTAAACATTTGGAGTCTAGCATTGCAGATCTTTCAAGTCTAGAATCAAAAAGAAGATCTTTAAAAACCTTGTATCTTCTTCCACGATTCTTTTGGGATTAGACATATTTTCTCCTAAGGGAAGAGAGATGTTGAAATCCTATTCAAATTTCTTCTTGTTATGGTTGTTTTATGGAATAATCCAAAGTGTTATGGTCCCCTTCCTTGAGTAATTTTAGTCTATATTTTTGCTTCCAATGAATTTATTCCTATACGAGAGTCGATTTAATGAATCCACTAAATATTCTTCCTCCTCTTTGAGCTCATCATGCAAACCAACTTCTTGGATTTCTTTTTCATGAAACAATATTAGCTTGAATCTCTTCTTTTTTCTTAAATATGTTTCCAAAAGTGAGTTTTTTCCATTCCTTTAATTTGAATTTTACTGTCTTTATTTCCAAAGAAGCCTCTACATTATGGAACCATCAATATGAGAATTCCACTATTCAACCAAAATAAATTTTACAGAAGGATATTTCAGCCACATTAATTCAAATTTGAAAGGTCTTCTTTGAGGAGGAGCAAAGGGAAAAATAATCAATTGAATGGGTCATCGATCAGATCCCACAACCCAATAGATTTTGGATTTAAACAAAATACTTTATTGAATTTAGTCCTCACTAAGAGGAAATCTATCCAAGTATTCAATTGTGTGGTTTCCTCCAAGTCTTCTATTCATCCAAGTGAATTTCCCACTTTTAGGAGGGATGTCAACCATTCACAATCCTAAATGAATTGGGAAAATTTGAAGGAAGATTGGGAGATGAAGCCCAACCCTACCATTCGATCTGAGAGAGGAGATGATTTAATTTAAATCCTCTTCAAAGATCCATATTAAATCAAGGAACATAGATTTAAGAATTTTTAAAGATAGGCAAAAGCAAGTTTCCTGGCAACACTACTTTGAGGCCCATAAATATTAGAGCAAATGAAATTAAGAGACTAACCAATAACTTCAAATTCAATTGTCTTCCAATTGACAAAATCATAAATCAATTGTCGAGAGAATTTGGTAGGGTTCAGAGAGGATGGTCAGGCCTCCAAAGCACCTATGGCATCCCTAGAGACATGTTTACTATTTTTCCACAGATACTAAGAAATAGAGCTGAACTGAGAAGCCTCCATCTTAGTTTCTTGGAGAAGAAGAATATTTGGATTCTTGTCACTAATAAACTATTTCAGTAGTACCTTTTTTGTGTGAGGCATTGAGCCCATGCAAATTCAGGAGAGAATTAACATCGAGAAGGCTTAGCCCCGTCATTACACGTGTGACAGTCCCATGTTGATATTTCGACATGTTTTGGGAGAAGGACCATCTTTCTTTACGCCCTTTTTCTTCTCGGGGTGGGCTCCTCGAGCCTGATTTTCCTTTTCCATAACATGATATTTCAAAATCATATCCGGGATTTTCTTATGGCTACCTTTGCTAATGTTAATTTGAGTTTCGATTGTGAGAATTTGAGAGAGGAGTGTGACCCGAATTACCTTTGCCAATTCTAGCAACTTTGATGAAGTATCGATTCCTCTATTTTTCTTTGATCTTGATTGTTTAGAATGTCCATCACCGATGATGAGTGAAATATTTCTCTTCACCCATTTTATCTCCCTCCTCTTCAGATTCCATAATTTCTCCATCTTCAAAACCCATCTCATCCACACCAGGCGGCTTGAGCAGATCCAAGATCTCCATCGAGAGACGTTTCCTCAAAGGTGTTTAAGGCGTTGATGACAATTTGGGTGGGGACCATAATGGTATCATTTGAATCCTCGTTCTTTGTCTTGTTCCATTTATTTTTAGCATTCTTATTTTTCATCTTTTTAGGCTTGGAGAATCCATTATCTTCAGGAATTTTTGATTTCTTTATTTCCAGGACATTTTTGTCCAAAGTGACCATGTTTATGACATTTCCTACAATGGAATGGGACATTTTCATAGTCTAGATCATACCTCCATTTTCTAGTTTCGATTAAAGGAATATGGACTGGGAAAAGGTTTTTTTAAAATCGAGATTAACATAGATTCTAGCATACACCGCAAGGACCCCAATTTCTATACGTTTTGCATTGCATATAAATTCCTTTAAATAATTACCAATCTGCACAAATGTTCTTTCACCCCAGATTTCGGCGGGAAGGCCATAGAGGAAAATCCAAACTAGAACTTTGGAAATGGATTCAAAATTAGGGTTAAAAGTTTTGAGCCAAGGTTTCATGAATAAACTAATTGTACCCATGAACCAAGGTCCCGATCCAAAGATTTCATCATGATCACCAGAATTTTCAAATAAGACTTGAAAGAATCCTTGAAGAAGAAGCTTAATTTGGCTCAAAGAGGATATTTTCCAAGACTTATGCATCCAATAGAATAGGTCCTGCGCCTTAGGCCAAAATCCAATGAATTTACAAATTAGGTCACCCTCTCGAAAGAATGGTGATCGAAGAGTCCACATCTGCATCATTGATGCGAACAACCAGAATGTCACATGACCCAAGAGAATGCCATTGAGGCCCATTATGGAGACCAGGAAGCGAAATATCGGGGGACTCGAGCCCCAAGAGCCAATCAAGTATAAGATTAAGAAGTGAATTGGGAGTAAAAAAGCATGAGTGGTCCTCATAAAACTTAATAAATATTAAAAAAATGAAAATTAAAAAAACAAGTAATTAAAAATTTAAAAAATTAAAATAAAAAATATTTAAATTAAAAATTAAGAAAATCTTAAATTTAAAAATAATTAACATTTAAAAATTTAATTTAATAAAAATTAAAATATTATAATTAACATTGCTTACATTTAAAACCTTAAGATTTAAATATTTATTTTCACACACATATCATACACCGTGTATATAGTATACTATATCTGATTGTATGAGGCATATAATCTGCATCTTATGAAGTGTCAATCATATTATTCAAAAACAATTACGACTTTCTCTAATTTCACACTTGCTTGTTTACATTTATAAATAAATAAATAAAAATGTCAAGCTCCCTTGAATAAATAGGTCATCGCATATGATTTCACATGTCATGGTGACACAATGAGTTTGTAAATCACCATTAAATGTAAAAGATTTAATATTGTATTAAACAAATTAATTGCATAAAATAATTATTAAAATTAAAATCTAAAAAATCAAAAAAAAAAAATAATAAAATAACTAATTAAAATTAAAATATATATATACTTAAAATAAAACATTAAAAATAATTTAAAAATTAATAAAAATTAGAAATTAATATTAATTAATAGAATATTAAAAAATAAAAATTATAGATGATTATTCTAGAATGACTTGGGTGAATTTTCTAAAAGATAAATCTAAAGCATTTGAGAAATTTAAGGCATTCAAATCCTTAGTTGAAAATGAAACTGGTAAGAGAATCAAGTGCCTAAGATGTAGACCGTGGAGGAGAATTTACCTCAAATAAGTTTGAATAATTTTTGAGAATTATGGAATAAAAAGACATTACACATCTATAAGGACCCATCAACAAAATGGGGTTGCATAGAGAAAGAATAGAACAATCCAAGAGATGGAGATAACAATGCTAAATGATTCTAAGTTGTTTGATATGTTTTAGAGAGAAGCGGTCAAAAAAATAGTTTACATTTTGAATAGAGGGAAAATTAGAGTAAACAAAAACAAAACACCTTATGAATTATGGAAAGGCATACTAACAACATTCAAATATTTTAGAGTGTTTGGAAGCACATGTTATATCAAAAGAGATGATAAATAATTAAGTAAGTTTGATTCCATATATGTTACAATATGAGAACACACAAGATTGTTGAAAGTAAAAATATAAAAGTGGATGATGTCAAGTATAAAAATTATAAAACACAAGAACCGATTATTCAAAGGAAACAAACAATGGAGATGAAGAAAAATATGAAAATTAAGAACTTAAAATAAAGGATACAAAAGCACCATCCAAATCAAGTATAAAATAACCATTTATAAAAATAGTTTATAGGTGAATAACATTATAGTACAAACTAGAAGAAGATTGGAAAATGCATCTAAACATGCAAACCTGTCATTACTGTCCAAGATAGAACCTAAAAACCTTTCTGAAGAAAGTGAAGACAAGCATTGGATTGGAGCTATGGAAGAAGAGCTAGATCAAATTAAAAAGAATGAAACTTGGGAACTTGTCCGAAGACCTAAAGGTAAAAATTTGTTTGGCACTAGGTTGGTTTTTAGGAAAAAACTGAATGAAGATGGTCAAGTTGTGAGAAATAAAGATTTAGATTAGTTTATAAGGGGTATGCACAAGTTGAAGGAATTGATTTTAAATAAATGTTTTCTCTGTTGCAACACTAGAAGCTAAAACAATGTTTTTGACATTTGTTTATTTTAAGAAATATAAATTCTATCAAATGGTTGTTACGTCATCTTTTCTCAATGGAAACTTAGAAAAATAATTTTATACTAAACAAGTAGCATGATTCCTCTTAGTAGATA
Source organism: Taxus wallichiana var. yunnanensis (assembly GCA_018340775.1). Lineage (NCBI taxonomy): Eukaryota > Viridiplantae > Streptophyta > Pinopsida > Cupressales > Taxaceae > Taxus > Taxus wallichiana. The sequence goes on along the minus strand of CM031240.1, from coordinate 343,969,257 downwards.
ACAAGGATTATGTATGCAAGCTAAATAAATATCTTTATGGATTGAAACAAGCCCCAAAATCTTGGTATTCAAGGTCATGCAAGTATCTACAACAACATTTAATACATCAAAACTATAGGTGAGAATCAGTTGATTGTTATTGTTTATATTGATGATATCATTTTTGGAGGAAGTGGTGAAAATATCTATCAATAGTTTTCTCTTGACATGTAAAAGGAGTTTGAAATGTCCATGCTTGGTGAGTTATCTTTCTTTCTTGGTTTACAAATTTCTCAATCGGAAAAAGATGTATTTATTTCAAAAAATAAGTATTTTAAAGAGATGTTGAAGATGTTTAGAATTGAAGATTACAAACTAGTTAATATACCCATGGTCATAGGATATAAGTTGAGCAAGGATGATGACTCTCCTAAAGAGTAATCCTAGTTAATCTAATTAGGAGGACTAAAACGTTGTAATAAAAGACTAAAACAATATGAAATAAATGCAAGTAAACTATTATAAGTGAAATAAAACCCTAAATGTGCAAGAGAAGGGAGAGAAATAGCTTAGTTGATTGGTAGTGATTGTCGTAAGTTATCACAAGTTTGAGAATAAAATATGAAGTGCAGATGAACACTCAAGGACCCTGAAGGACAGATATGAAGGATATGAAGTGACTGGGGCACTGGGAGTATACTATGGTGCCCTCGAGGTTCATGGTCTGTAATCTAGGCACTTTAAACATTGTAAATTCTCAAAACTTGCAATTGGTATGGTTACAAGTTGGTTTTGAACCTTCCTTGTTTTTCATGCTGGATATGTCGGATGAGCTGGAAATGACCTGTAATGCAAAGAAGAAGTATCAAACCCTAGAAAAATAAAATATGCAAATGAATGGGTCGGAATGACCTCAACCACCAACTAGTGGACTTATCACTAAGTGTTGCACTACATTTTGGACCCGGATGTAGTTCTGGTGTGTGTGTGTGTGTGCATGTCGTGCCCTAGGTGCTCTTGTGTTAATCACACTTTGTGAAGTAGTGAGAAATAGTAACTATAGAAAATGTAAATAGCATGTGTGCATGGAATAGAATAGAATCCCCCCCTATGAAGTGTGTGTGTGATGAAGATCTCCTAGCCTTGATGCATGATAACTATGTGGATGAAAGTGATGTAATGGATGCAGACCTAGATGGAGTGATAGTAGTGTGTAATGTTATGACCTAGGACCCTTATTATGGTCTTATAACTTTATATTTATAGGGCTCTCAAGCTTAATTTCATAATTAATCCTGAATAAGGCCGATTGAGAAAAAGATAAAGATGACCAACAAGCTAGAAATGACCCAAAAAAATGAGTGAAAGGATTGCATAGATCGGGGCACCCAAAGTGGGGTGGGACTCAGTGGGACCGGGGCACCCCAATATAGGCTGGGGTGCCATGATTTAGGGCTAGAATGTTGGGGAAGTTGTGAAATGGGTGGATAAGTGTTGGAAAATACATGGGAACTATGAAATAAAATATAAAATAAAGATGGCCAAAAGGTGGGATTAATTAGTACTTTGTACACTTGAGAACCTTCTAAATAGTAGTATAAGACCAGCCAAATTATGTGTAAAGTGCATAATTTTGTGTCTACATTTTCCCCCACTTTATGTTGGTGAGCGGAAAGCTCGGTAACATAAAGTAGATAGAGATGTGTACCTGATATCCATGTAGAGTGTAGAAGAAGATGTGTCGATGGACTAGACTCAAGTGTGGAATGAAAAAAGAAAAATGTGGAGGAGCGTGGATTCTAAAGATGAAAAATGTGCATAAAAAGTGATGAGAGTGAACCTAGGGCGGAATGTGTGTGTAGTTGTTGTGGTGTGTAGTGTACCTGCATGGTTAGTATGGAAAGTACCATCATGGTGTGTTGTGTTTTTTTTTATTGTTTTTTGTTGTTTTGCCCCCAATTTGACTGCTTGTTTCTCATATGGTGGACCTACAAGGAGAAAATGATCAAGTAGTCAAATATGTATGTATGTAAAAATGTTGTGTAAAATATGCATGTGTAAAGTACACAAATGTAAAATATGCTAGAAAAAATGTAAATGGAACATGTGCACCTGATCCATGTCGAGAAAAAGGGTGTAGAAGGATATCATGTATGTCAGTTTTTTTGGGTGATCTCACGCCACCCCTTTGAAGAAGTGTAGGGAGGAAATGATTTGTGTCCTCCAACTCTAACTACTTCTTTGCTGAAATTTTTTGAAGATATATCTATATTGTCTTAGTTTTTTTGGGTGATCGATGCCACTAGATGGAGAAGTGTAGAGAGGCACACCCACTATAACCCCTAATCTTGTAACCACTCTGTAGAATTTCAAAGGACACCATGTCTGTTAAGGCCATTGTGTATGGAGTTCGTAGACTATGGTTTGAACTCACTCGTTGTGTCTAAACTAGTGTAAATATGTTGTGTTAGTAGAAAACCCTCAATGATGCCCCCCTCTTTGGGGGTGCATGTGATGACCCTGAAAGGAGAATGTGGCCCCAAAAGAGGACCAACCACACTCTGACCTATATAACTCTTCCCTAGGGGAAAGGGAAAATGCTTGGTAGATACCAAGTGCACACAAAAGGGATGGCTAGCCAATACAAGTGTTAGTCTGAAAACACATGCATGTAATAAGTGTAAAATATGTAGACAATGTAGAAAAACTAAAAAAAGTAGTGTAAACACGCAAGAAAAAAAGAAGACCACTACACAAAGTGGGTTACAAACATGGGACATCACTCATGATGTCACAAGACATGCAAGGCCATCATGGCACAAACAATAGACAAGTGTGCACACAAGAAAAGGGAAAATCCCGCATGCATAAAAGGAAAACAAAGAAAGACAAGTAGAAACAAAAGTAGTCATGGAAACATGTAATCCTACAAAACAAGTGTTACACATGGAACACCCATTAGCATGTTAGAGTGATAACCAATATGTCAAAAAGTGTGTATGAACAAGTAGTATAAGATGCTAAGTACAAAATGAAACAATAACACCTGTATGAGATGAATGTGGATGCCCCAGTGACTAGTATAGGTAAGGGTAGAAGGTGAGCATCCATGTGCGTGTAAATGTCATGTATCTATGATCACACTAAACAAAGGTGTGAATGTGCATGTGTGTATGATAATGACATATAAGAAAGAAATCTAACATGTGTAGTAAAGTGATCATGTAAAACACTAGTAAGCAAGAGTAAATGCTACCAAGACAATGTAGTATGTTGTGGATGGATGGAATGGAATGCAAGATGGAATGATAGGAGCAACATGCCCCTCAAGTGTATGGAAGTGTATGTAGTGAGGTTCATTTTTTTTCCCCCTTAGCATTCAAGAATGAACCGTAAATGAGAGTGCATCATCGGGAAATGGTCGAGTAGTGTAGGTTGTGTCTAGCACATTGTGATGAGTGTGTATGTGTAGTGGTGATGAAATGTGACATGTGGAGAGATGTGTGTGAACCCTATAGCGTAAGTGTATATCAAAACTTTGGTTGAATAGAGGAGTGATGATTTATCCCTAAGTGTATATCACTATGGGATGAGTGGTAGTAAGTGGTGATGAAGTATGTGATTGTATAGCGAATGTGCATGAACCCTATAGCCTAAGGAATATATCATGACTTGTTGAATGGGTGAGTGATGATTTATCCCTAAGTGTATATCACTACATGATGGAAGAAGAAGGTGATGATTTAGCCTATAGCGTATGTCACTATGAGATGGGTGATGAAGTCGAGATGGAGTGTAAATGAGTATATGGTGGATAATGGAAGGTGGTGGTTTAGCACTAGTGTGACCACTACGTGATGAATAAGAATGAGGTGGTGATTTAGCCTAAAGTGTATACCACTAAGTGATGAGTAGGAAAAGATGATAATGATGAGTAATGAATGATGTAGGAGTGAGGATAATAGAATGTGTGATGATAGGATGTAAGAGGATAAATGAGAAATGGATGAAAAGAGTGGTGATGTAACCTAAGGTGTATACCACTACATGATGTGATGACGAGTGTGGGTGACGATATAGCCTAGAGCATTAGTCACTAGTCTGATGAATGTGGTATGATGACATGTTGCATGTAGGTAAGGTCCATTTGATTGGTAAACCCTGATAGTCAAGTATGGACCGAGGAACTAGAGTGCGTCATAGGGTGGTGAGTGTAGCACATCAAGTTAAGTGTAGTATTTTTGAGGTGCATGACATTTAATGGGTTCTTAAGAGGTTTTTGAGAATGGTGGAAAGGTGGTAAACACCACCACCAAGCTTATCTATGACAATGTAAGGGCCAAGCCAATTGGGCTTAAATTTTCCTTTTAGGTTGCTTTGGCCTTTGTATTTTTTGGTTTTCTTTTAAGATGAGGTCACCGATATTGAATTTCTAGAACATGTCTTGTGGTTGTAAGCATGTGAAATGTGGGTTTGGTATGCATGGAGGTTTTCCAATGCTTGGACATGATGTGAGTCTAACATTTCTAATTCATGTAAATGATTTTTGTGATATTCATTGTCTTTAAGGATGCCCTTAAGAGAGATTATAGGGTTGGTATTTCAAGTTCTAATGGAATAATGCCTCAGTGCCATAAACTAGGGAGAAGGGGTGGCATTAGTAGGAGTGTGAACGCTAGTGCGATAAGCCCATAATGCATAGAAAATTTTATTATGCCAATCAAGTGCCACTAGATTCAATAGTCTTACGTAGAATTTTGATGATTGTTTTATTAGTAGCTTCCACTTGGCCATTGCCTTATGGATAATAAGGTGTGGAAAATGATTGTTTTATCTTAAACTTAGCACAAAATTTCTTGACGTCTTTATTTTTGAAGGAGGATCCATTATCGATGATAATGGAAGATGACACACCAAAGTGAGTGATAATGTGTGTGGTAAGAAAGTTACAAATGTCGGTGTCAGTGGTTATACATAAGGGTGCTGCTTCAACCCATTTGGTGAAGTATTCCATGGTGGTAATTATGAATTTGTGGCCATCGGCAGATTCTGGGTTGATAAGGCCAACTAAGTCAAATCCCCAAAGGGAGAAAGGCCATGTGGGCACAATGGGTTGAAGATCATATGCGGGTGCATGGTGGAGGTTACCATGTTTTTGACACTTGTCACAATGCTTAGCATAGTCAAGGAAATCTTGTTCCATTATCGGCCAATAATACCCTTGACGTAGGAGTTTTTGTGTCATGGCTTTACCCAAAAAATGGCCACCACAGATACTATCATGAATGTTAGATATGATCATGTAGGGATATCGGTGAGGGGAAGACAATGGAGAAGATGACCATCAAGAGCACATGTTTGAACAATTTAGAGCTGATGATAACATAATGAGTGGCTTCGTGACATAACCGGTGGGCTTCATGAGGTTGTAAAGTGTCAGGAATAGTTTTTTTATACATGTAGTTATAAATAGGTGTGAACCATTTAGTGGTGTCATGATTATGGGTGATTACAGGTGATGGCACATGTGGCGATAGGTATGATGGAGATAGAAGGTTGTCGTAAGTGAGTAATGATGAAGGTGGCTTGGTCATCAGTGACATCTTGTGGGATAAGTGAGGCTACACTGGCCATGGCATGGCATGGCATGGTGATTATCTTTGTGAGGAATAGTGGAAATGGAATAAGATTCAAAGGTAACTAAAAGGTATTTTACAAAAGCATTGTATGGGATAAGATGTTCCTCCTTAGTGTGATAGATGTCATTGACTTGGTTTATGACTAATTGAGAGTCCCCATGGATACACAAGTTATGAATGAGAATTTTTTTGGTTGTAAGTAAACCTAAAATGAGGGCTTCATATTCGGTGATATTATTTGTGCAAGAAAACCCTAGCCGGTATGCAAAAGGAAGTGGATCACCATGTGGGGTAATAAAGACCACACATGCACTAAAGCTAGTGAGAGTCAGAGTGAGTGAGAACCATCAAAGTACATGGTCCATATATGTGTTTCAATGGTATATACAGTGAAATCATCATAGAAAGAAAAAATAGGGAAGCATCATAGAGAGGGGCAACAACCAATTGATCGATGATGACCTACCCCTTAATTATTTTTGAGGGATGAACTTAAAGTCAAATTTTATAAGGAGCATGACCAATGAGCTAAACATCCTAAAAGATGAGTGTGGGAAAAAAGATAGCACAAAGGGTTGACCTTGGTGATAATGTGAACTTCATGGTTAAGGAGATAATGATGCAACTTGTCTACAATGAAGATGAGGCCAAGGCACAATTTTTCAATGTAGCTATAATTGCACTCATAAGAGAGAAGTGTGTGACTAATATAATAGATGGCTCACTCATGATGGGTATCATCATGTTGTGCCAATAATGCACCCAAGGCATGGAATGTAGCAGAAATATACAATAAGAAAGGGTGATTTTCCACAGGTGGGACTAAGATAGGAGGGTTTAGTAGATAAGCTTTGATGTGATCGAATGCTTGTTGGCATTGATTCATCCCAAATGAACTTAGTGTCTTTCTTCATGAGATGAGTAAAAGGTTGTTTTTGTCACCAGTTGTGCAATAAAATGTCGAATAGCTTGAATTTTACCTTTAGAGAGAGTGTAATTGGTGAAGGTTTTTGGAGGAGGCATGTTGAGGATGGCCTTGATTTTGGTTGGGTCAATTTCTATGCCACATCATGAAATGATGTATCTGAGTAGCTTACCGGTGGTTACCTGAAGACACATTTTTTGGGTTAAGGCGTACACACAATACTGATGTAATCATTGAAGAGCACATGAAGGTCACATGTGTGGGAGGAACATCATCGAGACTTAGCTAGAATATCATCCACATAATCCTCAATGATCTTGTGGATATAATCATGAAAAATATGTGTCATTGCGTTGATAGGTAGCCCCTACATTCTTGAGGCCAAATGGCATAACAAATGTAATAGAATGTACCCCCATGGTGGTGAAAAGGTTTTTCTTGATCGATGGATTAATCTTAATTTGGTTATACCCAAACCATCCATAAAGGAGAGTATGTCATATCCTATGGTAGAATCTACAATAGCGTCAATGTGTGGAAGAGGAAAACTATCCTTAGGAAAAGCCTTATTTAAGTCACAAAAATCAGTGCAACAGTGGACATGACCATTGGGCTTCATCACAGAACTATATTAGACACCCATTCGGATAATCAACAGTGTGGATGAAACCAACATCTAATAATTTTTGGATTTCCTCTTTGACTAATAGTGCAACCTTAGGATGCATCTTGTGGATTTTTTTGTTGAATAGGCTTTGGCACCGAGGTTAAGGATGATATTATGCATTGTAATAGAGGTATCGATACCTGGCATGTCACTATAGTCCCAAGAAAAGATGTCAAAGAAATCATGAAGGACTCATTAGAGATCCTTTTTCTCAACAAGGGTGAGGGAAGCAACCAATAAAACTATACATGTGGGTTGTCAGACATTCCTAAATTATGTTGGATGGTTTCTTCATTGATAAGGGTAAAATGGTCCTCAATGTATGGCTCAGTGGGAATAGTGTCAGGTGGGTTGGAATTATCAATGGGATTAGGGATTCTCCCAAAGAAACCATATTAACAGATGGGAGAGATGTCGCTTATGGTGAAAAGAAGGAAGATCATCATAGGCACCCATATGATCTAGTAAGGCCTCATTAGTAGGAAAAAGTATTTATGTTATCCCAAAAGAAAGGGGCATCATTACTAATAAGGTATGGGTGTAGTAATGGAAGAGACGACATAACATGACATGTGGTGTGTACCTCTAAACGTAGTGGGGGAAGAGGCTGATAGCCGAGTCCAAACTTATGTAGATGTGCGGGGAGGTCCCAAAGTTTGGTGACTTTGTGGTCTTGGTAGTGAGAGAAGCCAAAGTGATGTAGGTAGTCATAGCCTAAACCATATTTAGAGAGAGCAGGGGAAAGGTGTGGGGAAGTAGGGAAGTCCAAAGGGTGTTCAATAGAATTACAATATTCAAAAGGGAAGGGTCAATGGGTACATCATAAATAGTTCCCTGGTAATGGAACTTGAGTCGTGCATGGAGCATAGAGGGAACCACATGCATGGCATGGATCCAAGGCCTACCGAGGAGGATGTTATAGTTAAGGTCATTGGGCATGACATGACATGGGATGGTAATCATACATGGACCGATGGTAATGGGTAACTGGACAATACCTAAAACATGTTTTGGGATGTTATCAAAACCACGAATAGAAATGGAGGAAGGAGCAAGGGATGTGGAGACATGCCAATATGATGGAGAAAATTGATATTACAAATGTTGAGGCCAGATCCATTGTCCACTAAGGCACGTTTAACACCTACTTTGTTAACACAAACCTAGATATATAAGGGAGGGTCATGGGATAAGAACTCTAGTGGTGGGAGATCATCAGATGTGAAAGTGATTTGATCTTCATGAAGGGATAAATAGCAAGAAAAATTATGATAAACATATTATGGTGATATGTGTGGAGAGACATAATGGGTAGCTAAGTAGTTTTGGAGGTGAAGGAGACAATCTAGGTATTTTGTAAGTATGTCGTGAATATATATGCTCATGGTGCATTGAATGTAACAATGATAATTATAGGAGGGAGGAGGGTAAGAATGAAAACGAAAGAAATGGCATATAAAAAGGAAAGGGAGAAGTAAAAATCATAATGGAAAGAAATTGAAAGCCCTAGAAGGTGCTAGAAGGAGTCAAGTTCACCAAAATGATTAACTAAAATTGGGGTTGAATGCAAGGAAAGTGGTAATCCTAGTTAATCTAATTAGGAGGACTAAAACGTTGTAATAAAAGACTAAAAAAATATGAAATAAATGCAAGTAACTATTCTAAGTGAAATAAAACCCTAAATGTGTAAGAGAAGGGAGAGAAATAGCTTAGTTGATTGGTAGTGACTATCATAGGTTGTTGCAGGTCTGAGAATAAAATTTGGAAGTGTAGAAGAACACTCAGGGACCTGCGAAGGACAAGATTGAAGTGACTGGGGTGCCTAGGAGTGTATTAGGGCACCCCAGGGTTCCCTGGTCTATAATCTAGGTGCTCTGAACACTATAAATGCTCAAAACTACGTAATTAGTATGGTCGCAAGTTGGTTCCGAACCTTCCCTATTTGTCATGTTGGATCTATCTGGATGAGTTGGAAAATGACCTACAATGCAAAGAGAAGTATCAAACCCTAGAAAAATAAAATATGCAAATGAATGGGTCGGACTAACCTCATCCACCAAAGCTAGTGGACTTATCACTAATTTTTGCACTACATTTTGGACCCTGGATGTAGTTCTGTGTGTGTGTGTGCATGTCGTGCCCTAGGTGCTCTCTTGTGTCAATCACACTTTGTGAAGTAGCAAGCAATAATAACTATAGAAAATGTAAATAGCATGTGTGCATGGAATAGAATAGAATCCCTCCCCTATGAAGTGTGTGTGATGCAGATCTCCTAGCCTTGATGCATGGCACTATGTGGATGTAAGTGATGCAATGGATGCAACCCTAGATGGAGTGATAGTAGTGTGTAATGTTATGACCTAGGACCCTCATTATGGTCTTATAACTTTATATTTATAGGGCTCTCAAGATTAATTTCATAATTAATCCCAACAAGGCCACTGAGAAAAAGATAAAGATGACCAACAACTAGAAATGACCCAAAAAAGGAGTGAAAGTGGATTTTGCATAGATTTGGGGCACCCAAAGTGGGACCGAGGTGCCCCCATATATAGGTTGGGCTGCCCTGATTTAGGACTAGAATGTCGGGGCCGTTGTGAAATGGGTGGATAAGTGCTGGAAAATACATGGGAACTATGAAAAAAATATAAAATAAATATGTATGATTTTCCAATTTCCATAATTTTTATAACATTAGTGCAATAATATATCAAAGAATCATGTTATTCACTATATAAAAAATCATATTCCCATTAAGTATCATTTTTTGAGAGAGAAAGTTACAAAACATCAAGTTAAGTTAGAATGTATTTCCACAAAAGAATAGATTGTTGATATTTTCAATAATACTCTTTCAAAATAAACACTTAAATATCTTGGGAAAAATTTGGGTGTGGTATATTTATCATCCAGTCACTAAAGAGAAGCATAACCTCATGGGGAGATAATCATTTCATCTCAAAAATGAAGACATTTCAAAAAGAGATCAGCTGATGCATATTCTAAGGGAGGTAGTTTTTTACAATTATTCAATTTCCATTGATGTTAATGGGGAGAGTTAGAGAAAGGGGAGAACTACAACAATGGGGGCATTGTTTATTTTATTCTCTTAGGTAATTAGTAATTTGTATTATGTACTTATGCTTTCTATACATGTTTTCATCAATGCTAAAGGGGGAGATTGTTGGAAATATTGTCATTGATGTCAAAGGAAGGATTAAAAAACTTGGATCACTTGGATGAAACTTCATCATGGCACTTATGGAAATATTGATTATTTGGGAGTCAAGAGGATATTCCACCATTCTCAAATATATATTGTGTCAAATAATTGGAACAAGAAAGGAAATGTTATGATCATTTGATTATTTCTAGGTGCACAACAAATGAATTCATTTTTTTAGTGTATCACAAAGCCACACAAAAATAAATTCACTTTTTACCTTTGTTATGCCAATTTCCAAATCCACGTAACAAAGGTGGAAAATATTTTAGTGTCCCACGAGTTTTATAAGGGAATGAAATTTTAGTGTGTTGTGGATGGTAGAAAAAAATACCTATGCAACAAAGTATTTTTCCAAACAAGTCCAAGAAGGTAAAAGGTGGTCCGTAGAGGTTAATAAATCTAGGAAGATAAATATAGACCTACGAGGTTAAATAAGGGCCACAAAGGTCTAGTAATACCAAAAAAAAAAAAGCAAGAGATCAAATGAAAGTTGTGAAGTCATGAAATGTTGTAATATAAAGGAAAACACAAACCAAGGCTGTGGAAGACTATAAAACCTTGATAAAAAAATAAAAAATAGATGTCGATCATCTTGAGCTCACCTATAGTGTTTTTTATCCAAATATTCTAGAGTTAATGATCTTGGCCCTGAGATCGCAAAGAATAGGTTTGGAATTCTTGGTTTGTTTGGTCTAGAGATAGTTGTATTAATCCAACTCATGCTTTATTTTGGCATTGATATGTTTATTACATTTGATACTCAAAATAAGGGCAACCCTATTTTGCACTTATAATTAAGTTATAGGCCGACCTATGTTTGACACCAAATAATACCTATACATATAAAATAAGATATATTTGAAATAAAGTGGGAGTGCTTGAGAGAAGTACAAAATGATGAGAGGAGAAGATAGGAGTGACTAATGAAGACATTCTTTTAAGTCTCAAGAAGATTTTTGAGTATGAATTAATAGAGAAATGTTGAAGAGTAGGAAGAGTAAAATCAATTAGATCTGAAATGGTGAGCTAATGAAGAGGAATGAGGAACAAGAAACACATGAGTATAAGCTATGAGAAGTGAGGGTGTATGAATCCAACAAGAGGAGTGAAGTATAAAAATAAACTTGAGGAGTAGTAAAATATATAATATTAGAAGTAGAGTTATGAAATAGATTTAATTCATCCATTGAATCAGTGTATTTAGGGATTGGTGTCTCCAGTGAGTTGGTGCTCACAAATTGGCCGAGTTAATACTTGGCTTAGGGTATTGGTGTCTCAATGAGTTTGTGCTCAAAATTGGCTGAGTTGGTGAGAAAAAAATTGGCTAAGTTGGTGCTTTGCATTTGGGATTTGTGTCTCCAGTAGGTTGGTTCCAAAATACATTTATAAAATTAATTAATTTTGTGAATATTTGGACAATATATCCAAGTAGTATTTTCTATGTGGTTTTCTCTCAAAAGTATTTCCACATAAATCCCATCTCAAAATTATTGAATCTTGTATGATTGTGGTTTTGAGGATCTCCATGTTCTAAATAATTAAAATTTTATATAATAGTGATTCACCCCCCTCTCAATATTTGTGTGTGGTCTTCACTTTGAGGGTCAATAATAATTGGATATTACAAAGTATAATATGTTGTGCATAATTATGTATCATAAATTGTGGAGAATTCAAGTGTAATATATGATTCATAAGAGAACACAATATTTTGTTAGAGATGATACGGTCATGCTAAATTTATAATATATTTGATGATTAATTTCATAAGAAATAGTGAGTGGAGTGTTTTGATGGTTATGTATGGATGATAATTGTATTGATACAAAGTAATAGGAACTCATGGTATTTCATGATAACTAACGTATTATAAACTTCAAGAGTATGGACAACATAGGTTGTACAACTTATGTTGTGATTGTAAATGAAAAAAGTTTTTATGGTATCAAATTTGAGAAGCATGAAAATAATGTGTCATAATATACCTATGTGTAGAGAGATCTATCATACCATGGATAAGGTAATTGAGGAGTGAATCCTTCTGAAGGTAGTATATAATTTAGATGCTCGTAAATTATGGAATTTGGTAAATAATGATCGTATCTATTTATATATCATTGTGAATAATTTTAATGGGTTCATGTGTATATGAAGAGTGAGAAATAACATCACATGTTATAAGATTCTTTTGTGAGGCATGAATATCCATAATATCTAATGTACGTTCAAGTGTGATAGATGTGACAATATTTAGAATGTGGCCTTGTAATAATGAGGAAGAGGTGTGTGAGTATTGTAAATAGTTGTTATTGAGATACAATAGGAACAAGTGTAGGATTAATGATCGGTGTGTCACTTTTCAAGTGTGGTAAGAGAGGGTGGGAAACTGGTATGTGAAGCTCAACATGTGAGAAACTAGACTTGGTAATAAATATTATAACATTATCATAAATTATGGAATGGATTTTTATCATAAATTGAATGGATTTTTATCATAAATTTTGTTGAATGTATACAACATCAGTGATAATCACATCAGTATCAATTTTCAAACTTAGGAACAAGTGGCTAAGTCATATCAATGATTGTAGGTAATGGTGATTGGAATATAGTATGTACATGGTAATAATTTGTAATATTTTTCAAGGAGATGTTAGTACATGATGAAATTTCATCATAAGGGGTACTATAATTTTAGGAGTAGGTGAGAATGGAGGTATAACTATAGATTCAAACTTTAATGAAAAATTTATAGCGTAAATATGACCTATCAAAGATAAGATATAATTATACAAAAAATTATAAGGGTCGATTAAGATGAGTATTTTTAAATCAAATTTTGATTTTTATTTGTATCCCATGGTTATTCCTTGATCATGGCATTAATTTTAGTGTAGACAGAATCAAGTACTTGGGTACATTTCTAGGTCCTAAAAGCATATTAGCATTTACATGATTCCTAAGCAAGAAAACTAGTGGTTGAAAACTATCTTTGGCCTCTTTTATTTGTCTTTTGTTTTCTATTTTGTCTTACACACCCTAAAAACTAGTCAGAACTTTACTAATTTATATTTTATGGATTCAAACACTAGCTCCTATCCTAGAAAGCAGCTCCCAGGCGCTCCGCCCCCTCTAGGCACCCTTGACCCTTTTACATATTACTCTCTCTTTTTTGGGTTTATTTTATATTTTGAGCATCTTTTTCACTTATGGGAGGCCTTCCGGTTGTCAATTATGGAATTCAAATAAGGGAATCATATAAATAAATAATTATGTTTTCAAAATCAAGGACCAAACACTAAAAATTCTATTATCACCTAAGCTTGCTATCAAAAGGCACCAAAATAAATCCAGGGAATTCATCTAGCATCCATTTAAGGGACAAGGGTTGTATACTACTACATACATAGCATTTGAAGGGGAAGACTAATGTATTCCATTCACACGTACTATTGGATTTCTAAATTCTATATATAGCCGCTATCAAGTGCAACTTGCACAAAGGCATCCTAGGCCATCATTTATACACACACACGCACACAAGAAATACTTAGATTATAAGATGTAGTGAAACTCTCAGCTATAATTTCACTCTCGGGGTGACCATCAAGATTAGTATGACTCCCTATTATGCATTTTCCTTTTTAGGTTTGATGTGATTATTGTTCTTATGTAGGTGAACTTTTGTTTTGTAGGTTTCATGTACCTTTGGCAATCATAGTGCAAACATGAGTAAATCAACAGATTTCAACTGTGAAACCCTAACAACATTTCAGAAACCATATTATGAGCTCATGTATAGTCACTAGTGCCAAGATCTGGTCATTAGGGCTCAAACACCCCTATCTTGCACTAGGCGCCCTATTCAACATCATTCTCGGTCCTAAATTTTATAGAGATCAATATGAAACTACTTACATCTTGTTCAACACTTCTCCCTACTCATATCACTTCATATTCATTTAGAAATTATATAAGTTCCTATCCAACATCATTCTCAGTTCTAAATTTTATAGAGATCAATATGAAACTACTTACATCTTGTTCAACACTTCTCCCTACTCATATCACTTCATATTAATTTAGCAATTATATCTCTCTCTCTCTCTCTATCTATCTCTCTCTCTCTCTATATCTCTCTCTATCTATCTCTCTCTCTCTCTCTCTCTCTCTCTCTCTCTCTCTCTCTCTCTCTCTCTCTCTCTCTCTCTCTCTCTCTCTCTCTCTCTCTCTCTCTCTCTCTCTCTCTCTCTCTCTCTCTCTCTCTCTCTCTCTCTCTCTCTCTCTCTCTCTCTCTATCTCTCTATATCTCACTCTGTATCTCTCTCTCTCTCTCTCTATATATTAGGGTTTCATGCTTTAAATATTAGTTTGGTTGTGCAACTACTATACTTTATCATTTATACATCAGTTATTTCAATAATTTACTCTACAATACTTAGATTAACTTCAAATTAAATTAAATCACTTGGTAAATCACACTCATGATCAAACATTTGGATCCTCATTCTACCTATTCTACCCAATCTTCTTTCATGTCTCCTAAAAATCCTCTAATCTCCTTGCATGAATTAATTCAAATGCACCTATCGTGCAAAGATGTTCTCAAAAATCCCTATGAACTATGTATCTCCCTCGATGTATGCCACCCACTCAAGTAAGTGTCATTTTTTAGCATATATCTGATGACTCTATCGGTCCTAATCCTCCATCCATTCAACCTATCTTAGATTCAATTCAAGCTTTAAATTTTTTATTTCAAGACAAAATTCAAGCTATGGAAACAACAATTACATCTCTTAAAGCTGAAATCAAACATCTCAAGGATGTTTCTCAATCCCATTCTATTTCTCCTTCTACATCTCATTCTACTTCTATGTATTCTACCTATGTTCATATAAGTGAACCCTAAGTCTTACTGCTCCAAGCACCTCTCAAATTTGATTCAAATACTAAGAAACATGATATTCTTCTTGAGCTCCTCAATTACCAATTGATCAACTTGCCATCTACTAATTATTACCCTCTTTATTGGCTTGCCAAATACTAGAGGCTACCCTTTTACAATTATCATAGACTTAAAGGATGTCATGGAAATAATTTCTATGATTTTATTCTTTAAAACGAAGAATTAAGCACCTTGAACATCAAGGTTTTATTTCATTTTCTTCACAACATCCTACTACATCTCCAATTGCTAAATCCCAATGGGCTCCTAAATCCGGTCCTTCCATGTCTAATGAGCATCAATCCATAATCACTAATGTTCCTTCTTTGGTAAGTCAAGAGTAGCCTATCCAACCCATTCCAACTAAGCAACCTCCTCTAAAAATCAGTACATCCCCTCCTCCTCTCAAGTCTTCTACAATGTTACCAACTCCAACTAAGAAACCTCCTCTCAAAATTAGTCCATCCCCTCCTTCTCTCAAGTCTTATACAATGTTACCAACTCTAACTAAGAAACCTCCTCTCAAAATCAATCCATCCCCTCCTCCTCTCAAGTCTTCTACAACATTACAAACTCCAACTAAGAAACCTCCTCTAAAAATCAGTCCATCCCCTCCTCCTCTCAAGTCTTCCATGATGTTACCAATTCCAAATCAGCAACCAATTTCTAAGAAAGACCAACAAACTCTAGATAACCTCTTTAAATTGCCTTTTGTCAACCCAAAATCCAACCTTGGTTCTACTCTTGCTCCTACCTACCATTATGATGACAATATTATTTCTTATGATACATTTCAAGCCCCATCACCATCGCAAGGTCTTTCTTTCATCATCATACAGTTCTCCATCATCAACACAATTGAGGGAATCATGCTTTCTCCCCCTCCTAGTATCATCATTTGTCTATAGTATCTACTATCACGCTCTATTCTTCACACTTAATCTTTCTTAGTACTCGTACATCTTAATGTGCACCTTGTATCATCATTACCCTATGACATACTATAGTTCCACTATTCATAATCAGATTCCGAGGGTATAAATCTGAAATGAACCTCGCCATATTCACTTTTCACATTCTATGCTTCATGATATATATTTCTAGAAAACATTCTCAAACCATTTTCTATGGTTCATTCTTGATTGTTGAGAGGTATTTTATAATTTAACCTCATCACATACACATCATCTGTTGGGGGAACATTGCTCTATCACATTCACACATTTCATGACATTCCATCACACTCATATACCACATTTTTATAACTTGGTTGTACTTACTATTTCTTGCTTATACTACTTGCATGATGCACTTTACTTACTATGTTAGTCGAGATACTTTGTATGTCGTTATCTTTCTATATACACACACATGCATTCACTTTCTATTTTGGATCTCTTATAGATTTTCACATTTTGTAATGGTGCTCAACATTGTATCCTTTTCTAGTCCCATCGAGGATCCTAGGGGCATCTACCTTTTCTACTCTCACACATTACAAGTGTTATTATTTCATCATATACTACTTTCTATTCTTACTAGAACATTACTTTCCATTGATACATACATGTCTTGACATAATTTTTATATTTTTAACATGTTAATGGGTGCTTCATGTGTAGCATTTTCTTTGTAGGAGTACACTCAACCATGGTTATTGATACACTTTGCTTGAAAAAAATTCCATTGTATGATATTGTTTACAAGTTATGTCATATGTCTTGTATGCTTATGGTATGATTTTGGATGCTCTGGACATGATTGTCTTGTGACATTATGAGTGATGTCCCATGTTTGAAACCCACTTTTTATGGTCCACTTTGTTTACACACTTGCTTATTACATTGTCTTCTATTGCATGCTTGCTACTTTTCTACTAACACATGTTACTAGCCAATTTGTTTGCATGTGCCTTGTTTTCTACTTGTGCACATCCCTACCCCTACAAGTATCTAATTCAGCTCAACATTGGGTCCTCTCCTTTCGAATGCATTCTTCTAGTGACCTCACGTACATCCCAAATGACGGGACATACATTGGGTGAATAAATCACCCCTACAACAGCTCGTAGCTACAACACGGATCTACACAAGACAAAAACGAGTAACGAAATAGAGTCATAGAATAGCACAAAATCTTGCTTGGGTCCTTAACACTCACAGACACGGCACAGACAACATTAGACAATAGCACTTGGGTGCTTGTGTCCTTCATTGGGAATTAATTACTTGGGGGCACATACGGTCACCTTCTCATATCAACATAGTTCTGAGAATTCTTCGAGAGAAGTTATAAAGTTATATGAACTATCCTTCGCTTAAAAATGCATTCTATCTCCTTTAATCGTAGACAATTCAGAAATAATCAGAACAATCAGAGAAAATGAATTATAACGCTTTGATTTTGTACGTTATCTTGCTGAATGTTTTTCATACTGTTATAACTGCTGAAATGAAGGCAAACATGTTAAGATAACCTCTGATCTTAAAGGAATGTGTTGCTAACTTGGATTCTTGCATATTATAATTTATTGCATAGGACTGCAGTTATTGTACTTGCGTGTTTGCTGATGTGACGACAAATTGTCGTATACTTGCTAAACTCTCGTTGCTGATTGACAGCACACCTTGAATCAATTTCATTGATCCAAAGTATGCTGAGGTCTTCTTGTGATTTCTGTGTCGATTTACTCTTGAACCGAACCAGAGGTTGATATGAACGTGCAGCGCCTGATTGCAGGTATGAGCAGCTGGCACGTAAATGCCAACGACAGGGGTTCGATTCTTGAACCCTGTACTGTCGAACTTGGGACCTCGTGAGGCAAGAAATGCCTGGACACGGGTGGCCTTGGCATGTGATCCAAAGGACGGAACGTCCTGCACAGCATTAACGTGAATGTCAGTTGGAAGACTGGATGGAGGTTGTTTGGTGTTAGTGGTTAGTAGGAATTAAAATCCTAAGCTAATCCTAAGTCCTAACATGCATCCTAAACTACTATCCTAAGTGGATTTTTAAATTACAAAAAAAGGGGAAAATAAACCTAAGTCCTAATAACCTAAGGCTAAACTATGACCTAGGTTGAACACTAATGTGCAACCTAAACTAATCCTAATCTAAAGGGGCGCGTAGACCCTTGGAGGGAGAGGATAAGGATGGAGGGGAGTATTCATTAGCATTTAATGGAAAGTCCATACGTGGACAGTGCCAGTTTTGGCGGGGCAGGTAAGAAACGGAGGTATCTATTTGGAGATAGAGCCAAATTCGGTTTTGCATGGGAAATTTGAAAATTTGAGTTCGCCAACTCAAGTTGGCAGTGGCGTGGGAAGTTGGGAAAAGGCAGAGCCTTTAATGCATTAAGTGTTCTTGGTCCTCGCGACCAGCTCACCTTGGAAAGTGTATGAGGGAATTTTGATTTTCATTTTGTCGATTCGGGCTTTTGCAAAGTTGCTCTGCATTTGGTTTTTCTGGTCTGGTTCAGTCGAACCAGCTCTTGGGATTTGTCACTGTTCTTGGAGATTTTGAGGCTGTTGCTAAGCCTGAAGAAGAAAGGAGTGTTGGGAAGTTTTTGTTGTCGCTGTGGAAGGAAATAATTCGGCAAACGAAGCTTTCTTCGAGTTCTGGAAAAGAGATCACAGGCATGTTGAGCCCTTCTCTTTAAAAATTCTTGCTTTGTCTAAGTGTCTCATTAAAACAACCCTGCTCTTGGGTTGGGATTATGTGATTGTTGTCGAAGTCGATTTGATTTGGATTTCGTTGATTCTTGCTTTCTTTTCTTGGAAACGTTAAGTAGAATCACTTCTGGTTGCTAGGCTTTGATTTGTCTTTGCACGAATCGAGTTGGAATATGAGTTGTTGTATTGGTTGTTGACAGTTTGGAGGATTTGAAATAGGTGTTTCCTTCTCTGTTCATGTTGTATGAAATCGGAACAGACCGTATGAGTTGTTCTCCTTACTGTGTAACCGTTTTCTTGCTGTTGTGTTTGGAACTGTCTTTGCATGCTTAAAGGAATTGTAATACAGTCGTATTGTGTTGGTTTGTTGACAGTATTGAGGATGTTCCTTACTGAAACTATAAGAAATTATGGTTTTGAATACTCAGCTGAGAGTAAATTAATTTTGAGATGGTTGTTAACAATACTTTACTGGATAATTCTTTTTAAATGATCTTATGGAATGAAATATCCACGGACTGTGCGAGTTGTTTGAAGTCGTATTCTTTACTAAAATTTTTAAAGGAAATAGGATTCTTTTTCCTTCTGCTGTTTTGGATTTTGATGAAAATGGCATTTGGGTTTTGTATGAGCATACGAATTGGCTTTGAAGAAAGAAATGATAACACGTTTTGTTGTTTCTTCCCTTTTCTTGCTTAAAAGAAATAAAACTTTTCTCTTCCTTCTGCTTTTTCGGAATTAGAAGGAAATAGCATTTCTGTATTTTAAAGGAATTGGCATTAGAGTTTTATCTGAGTATTGTGAACTCGATTAGACGGATATGCTAGTAATACAATTATTGTTGTGTTTCTTCTTTTATGTGAATTGACGAATACGAATGAGTATTCGTGGGAGTTGGAAAAGAAATAGTTTTCCATCTGAAATTATAATGAATTATATTGTTTCTCTTGCTGAGAAAGTAGATGATTGTTGCGTTTCATTGTTGCTGTTCGACCTTTTTGTTCGGGCTGTCTTTGTGAAAACGCATTTTTAGTTGGATTGCTGTGCAAGGAAGAAATTGCATGGGGTACTCGTTGTTTATGTTATATTAAATTTAAACGGTTCAGTTTATGTGAGTTGTTGTTCATTATGAACGATTGTTCAACTGTCATTACGACTTGGACTGTCCTGGTAAGGTAAACACGAGATGTTCTTTTTTTATTTCCTTGAAGAAGTTGATTGTCTCTTACGGAAATTATAGGGAAACAAATTCTTCTTCTTTTGCTGTTTTGATCCAAATGAAACAGTAATCTTGGTTTTGATGAACGTCTTAAGTTCATTCTGACAAAAAGAATTGCAGTGGTATTTAGATGGTTTCTGAGTGCTGTTATTTTTTTGTACTAATGGAAATTTTGAATGTCTTCATGTGGTCTTCTGATCTTTGCACTGTCATTCAAGGAAAAATGAAATCGGCACGAATAATTCTTGTTAAGTTGAAGAAAACGATTGTTTCTTATTTGATTAGTTAAAGAAACGAATTCTTCTCTTTTGGCTGTTTAAATTCTGGAAATAGCATTATGATTTGTCTTGCTGTAGGTAACAGCATTGAACAAAATTTTGTTTTGAATGGAATGCGTTCTTAGACTTAAGAAATCATACGAATAATTGAATGTATGACTGTATAACTGCATATGAGCTTGATTTAAATGAAGTATGAATAAGGACGATGAATTCTTCCTTGTTTTCATTTAAAGCTGATTATGAATGAAATTACTCTTACTGCCGGAAAGTGGATTCTGAATGGATTTTGTAAGTTTCACTCTGAACTGTTATCTTGATTTGTGTCTCGTTTGGATTCCATTTTTAGAACAGTCATGTGGAAAGAAATAGGGACATGGATGAATGACTTGGAAAAATGATCTGTTCTTCTTTCATTCAGTTGGAAATCTATAATTCGTTGATAACGAATCTTGTAGTGCTTAGATATGAGCGACTATATGCATTGCTGTTCGCTTTCTTGTCTGTGCTTGATTGCTTGGAATCTAATATGATGCATGAACTGAAAGGAAGGTAATGGGTTTACATTTCAGTTAGTTTCATCCTTTGCATTTATTATTAATGAAAGGCATGGAAAGGATAACAGTATGTTATATCAGCGATGATAAGCTACTTGTATTCTTAACTTTACAAATATTGTGAATTAAGACTCAGAAGTTATGTGGAAACAGGCGGTAGTTCTTTGGGCGATTGTGATGATATTTTGATAGTTCGGTTGTTATGCTTGATCTTTCTTTTGTGCCTATTTCGTGATTGATGTCTTCTTATGTCGTTTACAAAAGCAAGGTTCTTTTATTGAGACAGTTAGTTGAAGCACCTCATTTTAATGATAAGTGCTTAATATGCTCAGTTCATTGAACTGACCCGTGCAAATCATTTTGCAGATGGAATTTGATTAGAATGAAGACATGGTTGTTTTCTGATGCTTCTTGATTAGTTGAAGATGAATTGTAATTATTGCCTTTATTCCTCTTCGAGGAATTGTGAAAAGAAGAAAGTATATTCTTCTATCTATGAGTTGTATTGATGTTTTATGTAAACCATGCCCATTCAGTTGGATTGGCAAATGTATGGATTATGACATGAAATGATGAATACAATTACAAGTGTGATATTTTAATAATTATATCAGTTTGATATTGTTGACTAAATTGGAAATATAATGTTATTTCTTGATTTGGATTTGTTTAATTGTCCTTGGATGGATGCTAAATGGGAACTGATATCTATTCTTACCTAAATGCAACTTTTAAGTTGAAATATGCAATTAGTTCATACTTGGATAAAGATGAATTTTTAATTGACATTAAAAAGGATTAGGAAGAATATGATTCCATAACCGACAGGTATTCAGGATTAGCTTAGGAGCTAAGGAATATCAATTAACTTCGGAGTAATCGAATTTCACTTTCGAACTCCATTAATGATCTCGTATGCTAAATTCAGAATAAAGGATATAGGACAAGTATATCCATAACTAATGGACCTTAACTATGTAACGTTAAGGAGAACAAATGAATACATTTCTTGGGAATTAGACCTCGTTTAAATGACGTCTAATAAGTTAGAATTCTGAATTTAGTTACAGTTGGGAAAATCTTGGCTAAGTTTAATAGGTTAAACTTATCACGTCCGTCGGTACGGACTGCTTAATCCAATGATTAAGAAGAGAACCAAGTAGGGAAATGCAGCCCTTTGACACGAAGGAGAAGATGCATAGCAAGCTAATGGGTGATTTAGTCCCTCTTAGCTATATACAATTGTAACGGAAACGAGGATCAAGGGATCAGCATGGATGCTGAAAGTTGATTCTTAATTATCAAATCGTATCCAAATCACTTGAGCAGGATGTGTATTCTCGATGGGAGGATTCTGTAGGACATTGGCATACGCCAGCTACAGCAAGGTGTCTCCATGAAGATGGGGTCTTCATGACGACACAATGTTCGACTTGACATATTGCAATGCCCTCCCGAATTAAAACATCAAGAATACATAGGCTGAATGTGTAACTCTTGGTGGGGATAGGAGTATGATCTGGTATACGGAGTGACTCCGGAATACTAAAGATAACTAGACACACGAGGTCGTGGGAAAACGACACCGTATGTCTGCGTATCTTTAGTTACCAGGAGTGCCTTCCTATATTCGTTCATATTACTAGTTGGAAATTGGAAGTTTAAATCTGACCTTAAACGAAGAGGACTGGTAGGAACCAGGAAAGACCATTCTAGATAATAGGTGAAGTGAAGTGAAGGATGTATTCCATTGATGTGTATCACATCCAGGAATATGATCATGCAAAGCATGTGAAAATCTTTGGCCAAAGTATCGCAAGTGCTGGTTGCGTTGTCCTTATCACTTAATTTAAGATGCAGGATGTCAGATGAATATCAGTAACAGATATTCAGATAGGCTTCTTAAATGGATCACTTCGATAACTGGAAACGGTTATGAGAACAGTATATATAATATACTATGCATAAACGAACATGAAGGATCGGTTGTTGCCGAGTCATGAAATGAAGGATCGATGAAACTCCGAGCCATGAAAATGGAAGATCGGCAGTTCCTCGAGTCATTTACAGCAGCATATAGAATCTGTTATAAGATTGAATGGCATTGAATGTGTGTTCCATATTGTAAATATGCGAACAGGGAACATTAGTTTTAAAAAGAAATTGTGTGATCCAAACTGCGTTGTTTGGGCAGAAAACAATTATTAAAACTTGAACGTGTGTTTGAATTTTATAATTCATAACGAACGTTAGAACGTTAAAAAAAAAAAAAAAAAATTCCCTTGTTCTGGTATCTTAAAATGGGGATGTTACATGAATAAATAGAAAAAAATTGGGACGTACCATCTATAGTGGTGCTTATAGGCGCAGTCATGGAAGGAGAGTAAAACTAGACATCTCTCTCCCCAATACTTGCTTTTTGGCATGATATCACGCAAAAAACTCACACTTGGCATGAGATCGTTAAAAACCCTTGCACTTAGCATGAGATCACCTAAAAAATCACTATCGGCATGAGAACGCCCAAAAACTTGCTCTTCATAGCATTCGAGGAAATATTTCTATCCTTTACACTCTTCATAACTAAGACAACAATGCCTAAGTACTCCTATCCCCTCTAGGTACCCATGACCCTTTTCCATCTTACTCACTCTTTTTGGGCCTCTTTTATATTTTGGGCCTCTTTTTTACTTATGGATTGGACTTTTAGTTGTCAATTACAAAATTAAAACAAGGGACTCATATAAATATATATTTATGTTTGTAAAATCAAGGACCAAGCAATAAGCATTATTATTATCACCTAAGATTTCATTCAAAATTCAAACAAAGAACTCCAAGGAATTCATCTAGCATCCATTCAAGATACAAGGGTTACATACTTATACATACACATCATAGGAAGGGGAAGTCTATTCTATTCCATCCACACATACTACTACATTGCTACATTTTAGCTACATCCCGTTATCAAATGCAACTTACACAAGGGCATCCTAGGGCATCATTTCCACACACACACAAGAACTACATGGAGTCTGAGATGTAGTGCAACACTTAATTATAAGTACACTCTCGGGGTGACATCTAGGGTCAGTATGAATCCCCATTCTACATTTTCTATTTTAGGTTTGATGTGGTTTCTGGGTTCATGTAGGTTAACTTCTCTTTTACATGTTACTGTATCTTTGGAGATCATAGTGTAAACATCAGGTGATCAACAGAGACCAACTGCAAAACCCTAACGACACAACAGAAACTAGATTTTGAGCTCCTCCATAGTCACCAGTGTCTAGATTTGGTCATCAGTGCCCAAGCACCCTTATCCTACTCTAGGCATCATTCTCAAGTCTCAAATTTTACAGAAATCAATTACAACATTGCTTACATCTTTTTTAGTACTTCTCCTTTCTCATATCACTTCCTGTTATTTTTTTATGAGTAGTGTACATTAGGCACCAGATTACATAGATTGGTGGCATCTCTTCTCATACTTCGGAGGAAGTATATAGCATATTTACAATTACGTGCATAACTAAACTATTGATCAACCTCATCCTAAGTAGCTACAAGTAAGTGGGCATCCATGCCATCAAATTCACATAGGCACCATCTTGGCCTTAATTTTTTTGATGCTTCAAACCTTGCACTCAACAAGACTTGATCCCGGTGGGCTATATCAAAGCCAAACAACTTCACCATTGAACCAAGGTTCCTTCGATCAATTCATGTTATTTAGAAATCAGCTAAGCTCTTGTTATCACCAAATCACAAAGCACCCTCTAATTTACACAAGTGTGTGTGCTTGAGCTCACAATGTGACTGGGTAACATGGGTACTATCTCCAAGTTGTGGGACTTGCTACCTGAGATAGACCTCCAGAGAAAGTTGGTTCTTCTTCCTAATCCTAGTGCAAACTAACTCTACTGAGATGAAGCTACTAACTATCTCTATCCTATAATTTCCAAGGGACCAGGGAGAGAGAAATAACATGTAAATGAAGGAAAACTACACTACAGAGGTGATGCACCAAAAGAAGGGAATGAGGAAAATCTCCAATGTGTGAAAGTGGAAGAAAAAACAGATCAGAGAGGGTGATGACAGTTCTCCATAGTCTAACAACAACATTCACAACACATTTTCATGCATACACAACAATAATAGATCCTTGCAAGAGCACAGAGTAAACACAAACTTTTGCAATAAGATTAGAGAGGCAAGGAGAATGCAAACAAACACAACAAGGGAAGATATATCCATAAACTTGCATCTATTACTTCATTAATATGCATAGTCCAAACTATTACAAAGTAAAGGCTTGGATCACCATGCAAGGATTCCACTATAAAGGCCTGCAACACATTAGCTTCACAAAACCAAAATGACAGAGTTTTGCTACTCAAACTATCCCCTCTACAATGAACCCAACACATCAATTTATAGAATTTTGAGAGGAGAGAGAGAGGGGATGCAATTCCTGAAATTCCCTTTCCCATCAATTGCAAGTCATGATAAATGAGTGTGGTTGGTGGTTTTGGACCTGCAGAAGCAATCTCAAGGTTCCCCATAACTTGCAAAGCAGTGAAGAATGATTGTCCATGCTCATTAAATGCTTCTCCAACCACTTTTCAACAACCAAGATTCCAACGAGACCAATTTTACAAAAATATTTTTGAAAATTTGTCAAGTTATGATCCTCTGAGTGTGAGGAGCTATTTTGAGTTTGTCAAGGATTTCTTGCATTTTATGGACTGAACATTTAAATTTTTGAGGATGAGATTTTTCTTTCATTTTCACCCACCTACCCTTACTAAAAATAATAAATCCAATTTTTGTGGTGTAGAGGATGTTGAGAGCTTTCCGAAAAGTCCAATTTTGTCAAAATTAGAGCTCCAGGTCAAAAGTTATGCCTATTTGAAGTTCAGGGTCGGGGTGTTCCACGTGGGCTCTCATAGTCCGCAATACTAGCCTTTTACCCCCTTCAATTTGATATGTGGGTATTGCGGGTTTTCAAAGAACTCATGGCACTAGGGTACAAGGGATGCTTGGGCCTCCAAACTCGCTTCTCTCGTGATGCTCTTTCTCCTTGATGTGTGGCAATTTTTCCTCCATGGGGAACTCATGTCCTCATAGTACTTGGACCACTGGGCCATAAAATTCTACTTTTTCCACAATACATTGAATTTTCTTCCATTCCTTTAAAAATCAGGTAAATCGGCTTTTCAAGGAACTTGTGGCCCAATGGAACTTGTGTCACCTAGGACCTAATTTATTTGCAAATCATTGTTTCCTTGATGCTTTCAAACCCAAGTCGAGGATGAAGAACCCTAGTTCCATCCGAAATTGTTCCACCTGTAGCCCCCAGACCCAGAATACAATAAAGTAAGCCTTTTCCCCATTTCTCTAAAATTTTAGAAAATTTAAGCTAACTCCTTAGATTTTTCTTGAATAGGGAAGTTAGAGAAAAGCAAGGGGTACCTCCAAAATCCAATTTTTGTGTTTTCACCATTTCTGCCTATTCAAGTTTAAAGAAATTATGCAAGTTATCAAAATTCACCTTAGGGTAAATTTCAGATAACAATTCTTCTATATCCTCTCTCTTACGTAGGGTTTCATACTTTAAATCTTAGTTTTCTTGTGTCACTAATGTGTTTTATCATTTATTCATCAGTTATTTAAATAAGTTACTCTACAATACTTAGATTTAATTCAAATTAAATTAAATGAGTTAGTTAGTGTATGACTATATAGAACCAAAAACAAATAAGGGTTTTTGAAGATACCATAAAATAAGTTTGACACTTATGAGATTTGCAAAAATATAAACCCCAAAGGAAAAAAAGGAAATTTTAGGTTACATGCAACGTAAATTATTTGAGGGATTTAGATAATTTCTCTTTTGTTCACTTGAGAGCACGGTAAATTAAGGGGGTGTTAGGATAAACTTAAGATTAATTCGCTAATTAGGGTGAGTTATAAAAAAAAATAACAAGTAATTTATTGGTTAATTTTTCTATAACTCTTAGTTGTCTAAGTGTTAGTTGTCTATCCCTAAATTAGTGGGGGATTTTTTTATCTTTCTTGTTCCCATATGCATTCAATAGAGGTAATCATGGGTAGTTAGGAGCAATATGTTATTTCTAAATACTTGCTAACTTTAGGAGATTTGATCCACTTCCCATGGAATGGATAGAATTTTTCCAAAGCCTATAAACTGTGTATCTCTCTCCTTTGATTGTAATGAATTTTTTTGAGAGATTAATAAAATTGATCGGGGTCTTCCTTATTTGTGCAATTACATTTGGTATCAGAACAAGGAGGTTATGTTCATGTGAGAGGAAGAGGAATTTGTAGAGAGAGTCTGTAGAGTTTACGAGGGTTTGAGCACAAGGATGAGCCATAGTAGCCATCATCCTCCCCATACTCACAGTCTTATTTTCCCACCTTTGGTAGAAGCTTGTTGAGTAAGGAGAGGAAGACTCAAGGAAGGATTTATTCTCAAAATAACTTAGAAAATATTTTGTTTTCAATTTGTGCACTAGGAAAGAAGGAGACACCCAAGCACTACCTCCTACACTAGACTTGATTTTGAAAAAAAAATCTTCAAAATTTTAAAATAGCCCCAATTAGGGGTTTTATCACTAAACTCTAGTGATAGAGTTAGTTAATGCTAACTCTAGCAATCTGCTAATATTAACATGACTGTGTAAGTAGCTTTGGAAAAGTTCTTGCATCTTGTTTCCTCTTCTTGATGTTTTTGTTCTTATTTAAAATGATTTTGTGGGCTAAATGAAGTTCATAAGCGTTTAAACCTCTTGATTATTCACGTTTAAAATGTGTTTCATCAAAATTTGGTATTGTTTGAGTATCTTCTTGTATATAATTTTTTTGTTTAACTCACCCATGACCTACGTTTAGAGGTGTAGACTTGAAAAATTAGAATTTCACAAAATTCATTTAGAGGATCCCCTTTTTGACTTCACATGGAACTAATAATTTGTGTAATTCACATGCAACTAATAATCATATGCAACTTGTCCGAGCTCCTAGATCGGTTGACTTCGGCCTTTTGGCCTTGTTTCCTAGTTCACGGTGTTTGCTTCTATTCTTGCATTTAGGTGCTTCCTTTTTCTCTTCTTCCTCTTGTTACTTTTTGTGTTTCTCTTCTTCTTTTGTTCATCGTCATCCTCTCCTTAATTGTATGGTTGGGGCCTAACCCTCTGGTTCATAGCTCCGGTCAAAAGAATTTATTAATCAAAAAAAAAAATCATATGCAACTCAATGTGCCCATCCTGTTGGCACTTATTTTATTTTAAAAAAAACAAGATCTTTAACTTTGGATAAATAAAACATTCCTCATTTCCTAAGTCATTACAAGTGAGTCTCAACTTAGCCATAAAAGTGGTGGTGGTATTTATTGATCTTGGTGGGCTGATTTACCAAATACAATAGCTTTTCATGAAAAATGTGTCCAAGAGGGATTTTTTTAAGGTTTATGCATAGAAATAATGTTTAAATAAATGTTAGTCCACTTATATGATTTATTCAAAATTACACCCAATTGGGGTTGTATATATTTTGTTAAAAAAATTAGAGGAGGCGAGGGTTCAAACCCTACCCTTCTCATAATAATTTTAGATAACCTCAAATAGGTTTCATCAACTAAGATTTTAATTATAACTAACTAAATATAGAGGTAAAAGTCCTATTAGGACCCAAACAAACTTTTAATAAATATTTAAACCGGTTGGCGACTACACACAAATTGTAAACAAAAAGAGGCTAAATTGCCCAATTTTCAACAAATTTATGGTTTATTTTTGGAAACATTGTTTTTCCTATTTGTAAGTGAAAGGAGGCCAAAGAGCCCAAATACAAAAAAAGTGAAAATTTTAATTTTTCCAAGAGAACAAGGGAGTTGTTTTTTTCCGCAAGATAGAAAATTTGTAATATTGGCAAGTAGTGCCAATTTTTTTGATATTTTCAAAAATAAACCATTAGTGCCAAATCATTGTAATACAACCAAAAAAATATCCCAAAGTAAAATAAAGTTTTTTTTTGGGAGGTGTGTTACGATTTGAGGGTGGAAGTGATAAAATTTCTCTTCTCCTCTCATTTACAACTTTTCAAAATGGCTACAAATACAAAATATAATTATGTTGCATGGAAAACCAAAATTTGTGCACAATTAGAATTTGAATATATTTTTATCAGTCATAACTAGTACACTCAAACAATTTTGAAAATGATGTTACACAACAACACACATTTGATCAAGAAAATCAAAAACTAAAGTTGATCATTTTGTTTAGATTTCATATGAGGTTCAACCTCATATCCAAGATACCAAAACAATAAAATAATGTTGGGATAAAATGAAAATTGTATATGATTCAAAAAAATAGAAACACACTACTTGATCTCCAATGTCAATTATTGAATCTAAATAAGCAACCAATTGAAAAAAATTAAAATTTTCTAAGACATGTTGTAATTTTGCACACATCACTTCAATATTTTGAAGAAGAAGTTAGTGATGAATCACTTGTGCCCATTGTTTTGAAATATCTACCTCCGTCAGTATAGGATTTGTGTGACCACGTTAAATATAATGGTCAAACAACTAGTGAATATGCTACAAGAAGAAGAATCTAATCACACAAGTGAAAAATTTGAAGAGTATGCACTTGCTTTTAATCAAAAAGGAAAAAAATAAGAAAAGTCTCCTAAACATGATTTGAAGAAAGGTAATAATCAACAAGGCCAAAAATCCCAAGTAAAGGACACGAGTTAAAGGATTATTAGTAAAACATATTCCAAAAAGGATCTTATAATGGGAAGAAAAATGATAGCCAACAATATAAACAAGGCCAATAAAAAAGTAAATAGGGAAAGAATAAGGGAAATTGGAAGAAGAAACCATCTCAATAAGGAAACATTTTTAACGGGAACATCCTTATGATAAGGACGAATTCATGTATGGTACATAATAAAATGAAGAATCCACTTCTGAAAATGCAATCTAGTGTGTTGATTTAGGTGTAACCCACCATATGAAAAGATAAAAAGATCATTTTTCATGCATTGAAAGTGACACATGCATGAAAACCCATTTTTCTTTGGGTGATGATACATTATAAAGTGTTGTGTGGATTGGTTCTATTTCACTACCACTTGGAAAACACACATGTAAAATTATAGATGTTTTATATGTCCCTAGTTCAATAAAAACAATTGTTATTCGTAAGTCAATTATTAGACCACAAGCTTAAAATTGACTTTGATTTTAAAGGAAATAAAAATATGTGCCTCATAAGAGATAATTCGTGATACTAAAAAATTATTACAAAATCTTCAAATGTGAGCAGAATGTTTCAATTGGATTTTTTTCAAGGAGATGATCAAGTGCTTGTGGCCAAGGACACGACCTCAAAACAACTATGACACAAAATACTTTGACATGTTAGTTTTGGCTAGCTTGACACAATTCATTGATACAAACTAGTGAGGGTTTCTACCTCTTTAAAAAGGTACATATAATTTTCAACATTGTTTGGAAAGAAAAAAACATTCAACATTTTTAAACAAAGTGCATTTTTGGCTACTCGAAAAAAATCTAATACACATTGATACGTGTTGACCAATGAGACCAGCCATTCTAGTTTTCAATATTTCATGCTCTTTGTTGATAAATTTTCAAGAAAAATGTGGATATATTTTCTTTGCGAAAAATACCAATCCATTGATTTTTTCAAAAATTTCAAATCTCTTGTTAAAATCAAGTTTGGTCGAAATATAAAAACACTTTTCTCACATAGGGGGAATACACTAGCAATGAGTTCAACACTTTTTGAAAATGTATGACATTCCTCATCAACTGGAACCTCCTCATACACCATAAGAGAATGGTTTTATTGAAATATGAAACCATATTATCATGGAAATGGTGTGATGCATTATTATTAATGATGTGGTCTTAACTAAAACATATGGGGTAGAAGAAGCTAAAATGACAATTTATTTACTAAATAGAGTTCCCATTATATCTATTGATGAAGTAACACAACAAGAAGCATTTTCAAGGTGAAATCCATCGATAACACACCTTATAGTTTTGGATTTAAATCTAGTATGCACATTCCTAAGAAAAAAACTAAACTTGATATAAAATTAGAAAAATATATCTTCTTAGGATATAGTGATGAGGCACTTGGTTACATATTAAAGGATCCAAAACCAAAGTGGTCTACACTAGCATGGATGTTGAATTATTTAAGAAGAAATAATAAGATTCTCCTTCCATACACTCACCTAATGATCATATTAATTATGTTGTGAAAATAGAAGATGGTAATCACTTTGATGAGGTCAACGATGATGGGGAATATGGTGAAGTTCCACCACCCATAGGAACCACTCAACATATACCCAATTTACATACAAGCATGATACGAGATGAAAAATTAGATGGTGTCCCTAAAACATCAATGAATAGAATGAGGGCTCACGGTATGGAATTAAATGAGATCAATTTTCCCTTAATGAGTATAATTGTTGAATCTTTTGAACCATCCATAGTTTCAAATTCCTAAAGTTGAAACCTTGGAAAGATGCAATGGATGCAGAATACAAGTCACTTATGAAGAATAACACATGACATTTTATATATCTTATAGTAAGTAAGAATTCTATTGGATATAAATAGATCTTCAAAATGAAGTGCAAAGAAAATGAAAATTTTGATAAACACAGGGCTAGGATGGCAACATCAAAAATAAGGCATTAAATATAAGGAGAATTTTTCTCCTTCAACTAAGATAACAATGTTAAGGATAATGTTTTCTCTAGCTTCACAATTTGGTTCGAAAATCCACCAAATGAATGTGAAATGTGACTTTCTTAATGGATACTTGTAGGAAGAAGTTTACATGACTCAACCAAAAGGTTTTTTCATACCAGGTAAAGAGGAAAAGGTATGAAAATTTATTAAATCATTTTGAAGATCGAACATGCTCTAAGGCCATGGTATATCAAAATTGATGAGCATCTCATACATCATGGATTCAATAGGATTCCATATGATCTTAATCACTATCTCAAAAATCAACAGGGAGATAGTGATTTATTTAGTATATGTTGATGATCTAATCATCACTTGAAGTTCGAGTGAGAATCAAAAATAAATATCTAACCTAGTCATTTAACATGACCAATCTCAATCTTCTACATTACTATCTTGGAATTAAAGTATGGAAAAGAGAGAATCATATCTTTATATCACGGAAACACTCAAGAAGTTTCATATGATATAATGTAAGACAATTTAGACACCTCTGGAGATAAGACTTTATTTTCCTCGATGGATCCATTACCCCAAGTAAATTCAAATTTTTATCAAAATTTAATTAAGAGTATCACCTACTTAACCTATACTAGGCCGGATATCAGCTATGTATTCAACTATCTATCGTAGTTCATACAAGAAGAAAGGATTTGTCATTGGAAAGTACAAAAGTAGATATTGAGGTACATAATAAGAACTATGGATTTTTTCCTAGAATATGTAATAAGAATAATAAATTCTTCTTGACAGAAATTCATTTTCAAATCATGCGAGGAACGTAGATGATAGGAAATTCACTTTAGGGTTTGTATCATTTTAGGATTTGGACCTTCATATTATGGGGGTAGAATAAGACTTGTGTTTCAAGTTCCTCCATTTAATCAAAATATCATGCAGCAAGAGGAAATTTATATGAAGCGATATGGCTTTGGCGTATACTTGAAGGATTGGGAAAATGATATAAACATCCAACTATGTTATATGTTGATAACAAAGGAGTAGTGAAACGTTTTTGGAATTCATTTTTTCATGAGCACGGTGAAAACATTTAGGTGTAAGTACATTTCATTTATGAACATGTTCGAAAAAAAAAAAAACATCTAGCTCCAGTGTTTCCCTAGAAATCAATGCGTAGATGTCCTTACAAAATCACTTGCTCAAGAAAAATTCGAGGGCTTTAGATAATTTCTCTCTTGTTCACTTGATACCATGGTGAATAAAGTGGGGAATGTTAGGATAAACATGAGATTAATTCACTAGTTAGGGTGAGTTCGTAAATACATTAATTGTATTTTTTGTTACTTTTTATAGAACTCTTAGTTTTCTAAGTGTTAGTTGTGTATCCCTAGAATAGTGGGTATTTTTAAACTTACTATTTCCTATATGTATTCTAATAGGGGAAATCATGGGTAACTAGGGTAATATACTATTTCTACATATTTTACAACTTTATGATATTTGATCCACTTCTGTGGAATAGATAGAAGTTGTTCAAATCCTATAAAATTCTTGCTCTCTCATTTGATTGTGCTACATTTTTTGAAATTAATAAAATTAATCAGTATCCTCCCTATTTTTGTAATTACAACATTACCATAAAATAGATGCTAAGAACCAAAAATAGGAGACAACCTATGTATGATTTTATTAATATGAAAATATGATTACAAGAAGATTACATAATGCAACTTCCAAGATAATCACAGAGGAATAAAAGGGGTGCAATATTTATAGATATTGCATAACCATATACAAACAAATATTATTATTGACATATGTAAAAAATAAACCTACGTGAATATAATAAAACAATGCAAATGGTTTTAAAAACATAACCATATAATAATAATATGAAACCACCTAGTTATGATAGTAAAGCTACTAAACAAACTCAATAATACTAAAGTTACTTAAATTAAATGCTAAATTACTAAGGTAAACTAAGTTTTACCTAACATTCCCCCTTAATTTTGCATTACCTCAAGGGATGAGGAGAGGAACTCTCTAAAAAACTCAAATTTGTCACATGCAAGTGTCTTCATGAAAATATTTGATTGTTGTTCAACTATTAGGAAAAACTAAAGTTGTATATTGTGTTTCAACACATGTTCGCATATGAAGTGAACATGTACTCCAATATGCTTGGTTTTCTCATGAAACACTAGATTGAAAACAAGTTTGATAACACCCTCACCACAACATACAAGGTAGTCGATTTCTTGTGTGATACTCTAAGTCTCTCAAGTATGTGACGTAGCCACATCACTTCGTAAACAGCTCCACCTACAACACAATATTTGGCCTCTATAGAAGAGTGAGAAATAAAATTTTGTTTCTTTCTTCCCCATGATGTCAATCTATATCCCACAAAGAATTAAAATATAGAATTGGATTTCCTTTCATCAATATTACCTATATGATCGAATCGAATATCCATTTAAGAAGAATTGATCATTCTTCTTATATTCTAGACCAAGATCCATAGTACCCTAGAGACACCTCAAGATTTTCCTTGTTGCTTTCCAATGACAAACTATGGATTCCTCGCATGAACTTGTAAAGATAGCTCATTATGAATTTGATATCTAGTCTAGTATATGTTAGGTAAATGAATCTATTGATCAACTGTTGATAAAGAGTTACATTTACCGAGAGGAGATGGATGTAAATGAGATAACTATAGTCTTGTCTCCGATGGGTGTAGTAATAGGTGTCCAATAAATCATCATGAACTTCTCAAGCATTGTCTTGGTATACTTCAACTGATAAACAAATATGTGATTATCTTTCTACCATACTTCCAATCCAAGACATTAGTGCATGAGCCCGAGATTTGTCATGTCAAACAATCGATTAAGATCTTTCTTCGTAGCATCGATCATCTTCATTGTGTTGTCAATGATGACTAGATATTAGACATATACAACTATCATAATCTCTCCTCCTTTCCTCTTAAGGTGGATAATTGGATCATATAGAATTATAACGAATCCATATTGAATGATATTATCATCAATCTTGATGTACCAAGACTAGGGTTCTTGTTTAAGGCCATACATAGATTTCCTAAATCTACATAATGTTTTTCTTCACTGGGTATGAAAAAACTCTTAGGTTGAGTTATGTAGACTTACTCTTATAGATCTCCATTTAGAAAGGCACTTGTTCATGTCCATCTGATGGACTTTCTAACCATACTGAGAAGCTAGAGAAAATATCATCGTGATCATTTTGATCTTAGTTGTGGCAGTAAATGTTTCCTCATAGTCCATGCCTTCCTTTTCTACACACCCCTTTTCTACTAGTCTCTCTTTGTAATTTTCTATGGTCCCATATGCTTTGTACTTTTCTTTGAATATCCATCTGCAACCAATGGGTTTCTTACCTGGTGGAAGATCGTCAAACTTCCATGTGTTATTTTTCATCATTGACTGATACTCCACATCCATGGAATCTTTCCAATATTTTGATTGTAGGGCTTCCTGGATGGTAGAGGGCTCAACAAATCTACTCATCAAAGAAAATTTTTCCTATTCTCATTCTTTACCGGGAGTTCGTAGTCTAGTGGTGGATGTATCCATTGGAGCATCTAATTTTTAATTTTGAATCATATTGGTATACCACTTAGGCATACACTTTTGTGTTCCCGTATCTAGTGGTCTTCCTAATCATCAAAATTATTCATACATCATTGCCATCATCAATGGGAACATCTTCTTCTATTTTTACAACATGGGAAATATATACATAAAGTGAGTCCGAAGGAGGAGTCTTAACTTCCTTCTTCTCAAAAACTCAATATATCTATGCTAGTGTAGAATTTTCTAGTCTTCAAATCCATCGATATATACCCATAATCCTCTTTCAAGCCAACGAAGATGAGTTTTTGAGCTTTCATATCCAACTGATTTTTGTTCTTCTTGGGTATGATCATGTTAGATTTTCACTTAAATACCCTAAGGTGTGCAAAGGATGGCTTCCGATTCGACCATGTTTCATGTGGTTTAACTCCATCAAGATAAATTATGGGTACTTTGTTCACAAAATATATTGTTGTGTTTGTTTATTCTTCACATAATGTCCTCACTAGTCAAAAATCATTAATCATACAATGCACCATCTCCATGATAGTATTGTTCCTTCTCTCAACAACACCATTCGATACACTGTGTGTGGAGGAGGAATATTTTGAAAAATAACAAGAGATTAAAGATAAGCTTTGAGCTCATTACTGGTGAATTCCACCATTGATCTGAGCAAAGAGATCTGATACGAAGATCGGGCCTCGTTCTCTATAGAAAATTTGAACTTTTAAAGTTTTCAAAAGATTCACTTTTCTTACGAAGACAAAATATCCAAGTTTTTCTTGAATAATCATCAACACATAACATGAAATACCGAAATCCAAAATGACTAGGTTGCATTGAACTACAAAGCTCGATATGAACCAAATTAATCCTACCCGTAGCTCGATAAGTACTTTTTTGGATTGAAGCTCTATGTCGTTTACTTGCTAGGTAGTTAAGACACTTATTTGTATCCTTCTTGAGAGATGGAAAGCCTCTCACCATATTGTACTAGAAAATTGTTTTGAGATATTTGAAACTGATGTGACCAAGTCTTGATGCCATAAATATGTATAGGAATCATTCTTAGCTACAAGTGCTTGATCATCCTCTGATGAAAGTCAAGGTGGAACATACGTCCACATTGGAGTATTTTGCAAAAACATTTGAGGATCTTGATTTGTCTTGAATCAAACACAATTTCTTACCATAATGACTATAAAATTCAATCTTTATATTATGATTTAGAAGCTAACTAATTAGTAGTAGATTCTTTGTTAAGGTAGGGACATATAATACATCTGTTAATCTACAATTTCATGAACTAAGAGGTAGAGAAATGTTCCCAATACCTTGTATTGTATAAGAAGAATCATCACCTAACAAAACATTATTTTTGAAGGTGTGTCCCTCATGGTGATACACCAGTCTCTGTGCCCTGTCATGTGTCGAGTGGCTCCCGAATCAACATACCAAACAACACTAGATGATGTGGATGGTTCACTGGAATGGGCAAAGCATACACAAAGTCCTCAGATCTAAATGATCTTCTTTCTCACTAAATTTCCTTACTAATGGGGTTTCTTTCTCTAGTTCCCCTTCTTTTACCCTTTCTTGTAGTGTGATTTTCCATGATGAGATTGTTGATTTTGAGGTCTAGAATTTATTGATGAACCTTTCAAATCATGTCCTTTTTGTAAATAGGACATTTATTCTTTTGTTTGTCCCCGTGATGATGTTATTTTAGGACTTTTGATAAAAATGAGATTTTCCTTTTCCTTTCTGATGAGAAGATATTGCATGCTACTCTTCATCATAGTTTTTGTACATTGCTTCTTGTTGGAGTAGATTCACTAACTTTTCAAAAGTCACTATCTCATCTCAAGCATTTATTGTCGTCATAAAAATATGGTAAGAGGATGGAAGTTATCTTAGAACAATGGGAATGAGAGTTGTATCGGTGACCTCCTCTCCCATGTCTAGAAGAAAATCCCTCAATTTTTCAACTCTTTGCAAGAAAATTTAAATTTCTCGTTTGACTTGAATTTGAATATATGTAATCGAATTTGCAAATGCAATATTGTGTTCTTATTTTTTTCCTCATACACGGTGCTTAAATTCTCCCACACTTCTTTGGCTATTTTGGAATCTCGAATGTAGGTCGCACATCATCAAACATTGTAAACAAGATTATGAATTCAGCCTTTTCATTGGCCTTGTCAAACTATTTTTGTTGGGCTACATCATCTAGTGATCTAGTTGCAGAACCATTCACAACATGAAAAATCTCTTCAAACTCGATTTGAGTTTGAATTTTGTTCTTCAACGCAGTGTTATTGTCACCATGGTGCATTTGTGAGTCAAGCAAGAATATTTTTATAGAATTATTCACCATAGTGGGTGGTTAGATAATTCCCAACTATATGGCTTGTTAGCACAAAACAATGAAATCTACACTCAAAAATATAGTATTACAATCGATTATGTGGAAAAATGGAATGGCAAGAAAATTTAATTTTTTTATGAGGCCCCGGTGGCCTTGAGCTCGAATGGCTCACAAAATTAGAAACAATGAAAAATAGCTGAAAATGCACTTTTAGGTACCCTTCCTTTACAAACCGGCTCGTAATCACATTTCTTTGTTTTGGCCTTTAATTTGGTTTTCTATGCTATATTTAGGTGGAATTTTAGTTATAGAGTGGCCAATGTGGGAGACATTGTTTTGGCATTTAATTTGGTTTTCTATGTTATATATAGGTGAAATTTTAGCTATAGAGAGGGTTTCGTGGGTGTTTTTGCACTATTTTTACAATTTCCACTAAAAACCCCTCCAAAATCAACTTTATAAAGCAACCTCTTAGGGGAGAGGGTTTGAACCCATGACTCTCCTACTCAAGAGTTCAAGATTAACCAAGATGGCATGCAAAGTGCATATAATAGGAAAGGAGATATTTATATTTAAACAATATGTAAAAGGACCTACTTTTCAAAATGGTAACATGGCGAACATGAAGGTTCCACGAGGCATCGTAGAGAGGAGGTGGATTAGGTTTACTACCTATTTCTTGGAAAATGGATTTGAAAATCCTTAGCAATGTATTATTGATTTTTCCCTTTGTCATTTTTTATTTCGCTCAATCCACCTTGTGTAGGGTCTTGTATTGGCCCCTACCTATTTTGTGTTTGAACCGTTGTTTACTATTATACTTTACCATTGTTTTTTAACAAATCTCTCGAACATTTACTTGCAAGATGGATCAGCATTGGAATGGAGCTCGGATCTTCATTTTAGGGTGTATATCGATGCCTCCCAACTCATGACTCGGATGGTGGAAGGATCGACTCATGACTGGGTGGAGACAGGTCAACTGGTATGTGGAAATGTAGTGTGAAGTCATTGGTAGAGGGGCAAGGGAAATGCCCTTATCTTGGTGCACGTGATCAATTAAAATGAAAAGATCAATCTAGTGGAGTGCTCCCATGACTCATCCAATGTTTACTTGTTCCAATGAAACCTGCAATGATGTTTGTTAGCTCAACATGATCAATTCAAAATAGGGATCGGCTTGGTATGACTTAGCTCAATCTTTAACCTTGTATCAAATCTCCCTTAAATCAATCAAGAACTTGGTGATCCAAAGTGCAGAGCTGGGTATCCTCCAAATCTTATAGACTGTTTTATTATAGACTTATTAAAATACAAAACTACTAACTTTAGCAAGTATTTATCAACACCTCTAAATTTAGAGGGAAAACCCATAGTCGAGGAAATTAATTTATTTTTGTTTTTCTAAATATGATCTAATTTTTTCAAATCAGAATTTCTCCAACAAGAAAATTTTCCTAAGTGAGGAGGCACCAATAAAAAAATCTTTTTAAACACTTGGAGATCAAAACGGAGGTTGTGGGGATGCAAGGTTGTTATGGGAAGCTACTTGGAAGTACCACAGCTCTCCAATGAGAAAATTTCTTCTACAAAAATATTAACTCAAGTGCAACCACTCTCCAAACTTATCGGCTTGCTTGCTGGGCTCCTAAGTCCAATATCTAAAACCAAATGTTGAGGACTGGAAATAAGGTGGTAGCTTTGTGTATGATTTTATTAATATGAAAAGATGATTACAAGTAGATTACAGAATGCATCTTCTAAGCTGATCATGGAGGAATAAAAGGGATGCAATATTTATAGATATTACACATCCATATACAAACAAATATTATTGTTGCAACTATGCAACAAATAAACCTATGTGAATATAATAAAACAAATACAAATGGTTATAAAAACATAACCATATAACAATAATATGAAACCACCTAGTTACCATAGTAACTACTAAACAAACTTAGTCATACTAAATTTACCTACAATAAATGCTAAATTACTAAGGTAAACTAAGTTTTACCTAACAATAAAAACCGTATAAATCCTAATTAATATTTTTCAAAATATGGTGAAATGCACTAACATAAATGAGATAAACTAAGAACATACTAGTAGGGTTTAGAGAGGATTGCACATATTTTGAACTTAGAGGATATGATTGTGTTCTAGAAATGTGTAGGAGAGATATGCATATTTTGTCAAGATGTTATGAACATCTAGGAGTTTTCTTTACACTCTAGAAAAAATCATCTATCCTAGAAAATTCACTCAAAAAACTTTGTTTTTTTGGTCGATTCATCCTCTAGTGATAGTAGTTGAGTTTGTATTCTAACATGTTGTTCTATGTGTTGTAGCTTACTTTTTTATGGTTAAATCTCCACAATCACACTTATGCATCTAGTTATGGTTTCTCTATTATTCTCCTTTTCTTGGGACCTAAAATGGGTAAGTCCAATCAAGGTTATATGGCCCCTACTATTAGAGTATGTATTTACCTTAGCTGATGTTCACCTAGGTACTTTATTTACCTTTATTGTATTTATCCTCACCCACTTATGTGTGTGGATATTCTTTTATCTTATTTAGATATTAGGAGATATTATCGAGTTGTTAGGTATAGTTCTTTCCTTGATCTATGGTATTGAATAGATCCTTGATGTCTAGTTCTCTCCTAAATCTATGGTCTTGACTAGTTCTTTGATGACTAGTTATTTCCTTGATTTATGGCTTGATCTACGACCTTGATTGGTTCTTAGATTGTTATTCCTTGCCTATTTAAGCAAAGCCCATTCTCAATGTATTACATTGAGTTCCATAATAATATATGATATTGCTTCTCATTTGTTTTGCAAAGGTTTTATGTAAAGCTATTACAGCAAGTTGCT
Organism: Taxus wallichiana var. yunnanensis; assembly: GCA_018340775.1. NCBI lineage: Eukaryota > Viridiplantae > Streptophyta > Pinopsida > Cupressales > Taxaceae > Taxus > Taxus wallichiana. Next base: position 343,928,468 of record CM031240.1, on the reverse strand, counting down.
TTCATCTTATTGATCGCGGTGTTTGATTAGCATTTGTGTTCTTGTCTTGGTACGATCTAGTTATTATTCCTTTCACCTACCACACCTATGTACCAATACTATGAAGATGTATCAAACCCTTGTGAATTCCCACTTGGTGAATGTGTGTAATATGTATATCAAAATCTATTTTGTAAATGAATACCCTATTAGGACTTATGGCACTAGGAAATAATTTTTAACATGTGGTGTATCTTTGTAATGACCTAGGAAAGTTTCAATTATGTGTGAAAACTTATAACTAGCTTAATATTCTTGAGAGTATGTTTCTAAAATTGGGTACTTTATTATGATATCTCCAGATCTAAATATGTGAGGTGTGAGGCCCTTTGAATGGGTTAATTAAATGTGGTTATGTAAGGAATTGGTGTGATAATTTTTTTGTGAAAATGACACATGACTAACTAGAGTAACATATGGATTTAAAAATTGTTGTCATGAAAAATATCTAGCATGAAAATTACAAGTTTTAAGCATGAATTGAAAATTAGGTTTCCCATTCATTGTGCATCCTTCCTCTAGTCAACCTTCCCTTAGTATCACTATCGCCTAGATAAGAGGAAAGTGCTAACAAATATTTAAATTTTTCCTCAATGTGAAAAGAAGTGATTATTACCCAAGATGATAAATTAATTGGATGCAAGATTTGGTGAAAGATAACTTCCTCCAGAGGCCTAAAGAGGCCATTTTGGGCCATTCTAAAGCTAGTAAACACACTTCGGGAACATTCATGAAATATATAAACTATATGATCTTTGGTGTTTGATAGTATTGAAAGTGTTGGAAGTAATTTACGAAAAATTAGGCTATAAAATCTCAATCAAGAACAACATGTCCAACACTAGGTTATCTAGGTGTAAGGAATGAACATCCTAATGGTGAAACCTGACTTATCCTAATGATTCCAAGAGTTTTGTAAGGTGTTAGGAAGAAAACAAGTATGAATTGAAATATATGGAAATTATCTATAAGGTGGAAGCATCAAATTTTCTCCATTGTTTAAGGGTTTCTGAAACATTTCAAAATAATATAGTTGCACCTCTTAGTTCCAAATAGATAAAGGACCTATAATTTTATTTTCATGAAGAATCAAGTATTGATAATGGTTCTATTGATCTTATAATTTTTTTAAGTCAAAATCATATAAATTTTGACCCCAAAATATTCTTCTAAGTTTCGTGGTGAAAAACTCAAGTTCGTTGTCTAAAAAAAAAAGACATCCAAGGCAAAATTGGCTTTTAAATCGGGAGCAGTCACACTTTGGACACTATTGTGTCCCATATATCCCCAAGGTACAAGGGGTACATTAGGGACACAAAAGTGTGACCTAAACCTCCTACCCAAGGTACTGATTTGGCTCCCTAGGTGTCCCAAGCATCCTCTCTGCCCCTACGGTGTAAGGGGTGTAAGGGGGACACAAAGTGTGACCTCCATTTGGGTTAGTCAAATATAAAATTAAATTATTATTGTTTAAATATAAAATTTATATTATGTGGTTACTTATACATTAACTAATATTAAATAGGGGTGTGCCTTGTCACTTAAGAAGGTCATAACCCTTGGCTTATTTAAATATGGATATAGGCCATATTTAATGAATGGATTGAGTAAATACATGGAGTAGAAGTGGGGAGGGAGTTATTGGACTAGATGTAAAAAATTTATCATATAGTGGAAATTATTCTACCATGGTTTTTTACCCCATTAGGGTTTTCCACGTTAAATTTTGTGTCATTGTGTTATTGTGTTATTTAATTTTATGTGCATTCATTCATTCATTTATTTATATGAATTCATTAATGTTTATTAAATAATTTTAATATATGTTTCATCCCCTCATCCTGACATGGTACCTGTGAGTGGGAGAAAATATTGGTTAAATAATTCAATTAATCCTAAAGTCATATTGGTTGGGAAGTTGGTTAGTTGGTTGGGAACCTATTTAACCCCCTCCTCCTGGATGTATTAATGTTTTTGGATATTTTTGTGTCCATAGATGAAAGGGGCTTCGAGTATTTACCTACGTGAAAATCACATACGAGATCAAGTGAAGGTTAATTACTATATGAAATATTTTTAATTTTTCTATAGTTCATGTGTGTAGGTTAAAATTTATTCAAAGGTAAAACTACAAAGTAAATCAAGGATGAGACAAGGTTTCATAAAAATAGGGATTATAATTTTCTCATTGGAAGGTGGAAGTAATTATTAGTGGTAAAACAAGTAAATTAAAGGTCTCCTATGGGAGACAACATTCCATGAAAATAAGAATCTAATTTTTCACATTGGCTTTAGTAAACTATAATTTACTTGTTCTTGTGTGACCCTTTACCCCTGTGTGATTAATTTTAGTATATATTATTCAAAATAATAATAAATTGTACATATAATTTTTAAATGAACTATATTAGATGTCTATAGTTGTAAAAATATAATCTAAACTTAGATTATGAATTGTTTCAATGCGTTATTCCTAACCATTCGAGTTATCCTTCTTTTTAATCATTCCTCCAAAGTGTGCATTTTGAAAAGCCTTCAATCTTGAAATGAATGCATTGAAGCCCTAACTGTGGTTCTTAGTTTCCTCTTTCGTAAAACAATACACTTGTGAAAACTAGAAAAATTTATTGACCAAAGGAATTGTTTGATGTCATTTGATCCAACTATTTTTCTTCGGAACCTTATATAATTAGATTAAGAAGTAAGCATAGAGTGTACTACTACAGGTAGTGAAAGTGGATTGATTTATCTTTGACAAAAACATCCCTCTTAGGAAAACGGAAAAGGAACAAAATGCCCAAAAGCCAATTTTTCCCTTCAAAAAAATTCAGACACACATTTATCTTTTTAAAGGTTTCAAGTGGATTGAATTAATATGAAAAAAATATGGAGTTGTTAAAGGAAAAAATTGTCATTGTTTACTTGAAAATCAGCTCATTTGTTGAGAAAATCATACCTTGGGATAGAGAGGACTCGTGGGGATGTTTTTTTTTCAATGCAAACCACCCAAATCTCACAAAAACAATTCCCATCAGAAGGGTTACTTGTGCTCCATGTAACATCTTTGTGCTTACCATCTACATATTTTTCCAAATACCTCTTGTAATTATTACTATGGGTCAGTTGGTTTGTTTCTCATACTAGGAAATTTCTTAGGATCGGGAATTTGGAAACATCAACTTTATAACTCGGGAACTTCATGCATGGTGAGTCGATCAGAGGGCCATTTCTTGGTGCAAAGCAAGGCCAACTAGAAGTTTTTTCTTATAACCCCAAGATCCTGCCAAGTCAGCTGCGCAACTTTTGTATCAACAGATTACATGACTTCGTTATTGTATCCATGTTCATACAATAATAAAAATAGTTGATGGCAGTAGTTTTCCTCTTAGAGTTCAATATCCATTTCTAAATAAATGTTAAGATACCTAATAATCCAGAGATGTGTGATTCTCACTAGCTCATGGCAGGTTCTGCACCTCCATGCTCACCTTCAATACCCCCACGCCACTTGTTATCCATGTCCCTCTGCAAATGACCACCGTAGCTCCACATGGTCATGGGCCCTTGGTGTGAGTATGTTTGGCAGGGTGCTTTAGTCCCACATTGGGACTACGGCATGAGTCTTTTCTAGGATTTATATGCGTGCCTTCCACCTTAGTAAATGTGGCTCATGCCACAAATTACACTTTTGCTATATGGTGGCTTATGTAGTTAGTTTGAATGGTCATTGAATTATTAATAAGGTGGGAGGTAGCTGTTGGTATCCCATGGTGGTGGGAAGTAATATAGTCGGGTGATGAATTCCATGTTTGTGGCATGTGGATTAACCTAAACCATGTATAGCTTGCCGAGCTAATTGGGTAGCTCTCCCGAGCCATAGGGAAACTTTCCCATACACATGTAAACTTGTCGGGTTGATCAATGAATCATTGATTTTTTAAACCCAACTCACCGAGATAATGAGGATCCATATTCATCTCTATAGGAGCAAGAGCTCCCCAATTTTTCAATATATACTAGTATTATTTTTCTTCTTTTTTCAAAAATATAAATTAATTGTTAATTTATTTATTTTTGTGAGAAATAATGAAAATAATATAATCATTTTTTGTTTTACGACATGATGAATAGATCATCATATTCATTTTTTCTAAAACTAAAAAAATTCACTCACATTTAGATTTATTTTTGATATCATATTAATACATTTGTGTATAGACTATCCAATTAACAGGACCTCTTTTTTTGTGTAAATTGATTAGTTTTTTTATTGTGATGATTAAAATGATGACAGGGGGAATTTATATTAAACTCTTTTTAATCCTCAATATTTATTCTATATATGCAAAATAGGGATCTAATCACTTTTCAATTGATAAATCAAGATGAAGATGATGAGAATAATCGTAGTGCTAATATAATATATTTGTAAACTACTTATATTACTTCTAAATAAAAATTACCTTATAATTGAATATCTTTTGTTAAAAAAGGATTTGTTTTTCATTTATAATTAAATCATTTGGTAAAAACGAACTAGAAGTAAGCTAATGAAAACATACACCAAATGGCTTATATGTGCTTTAAAATTTTGCTTTCGTTTTTAGTAGTTTGTTCAAAAATAGAAATTTTGTTCATTTTGGAATGAAAACTGATCAAATATGACATGTCTAAGCTTTATCACCTATGAAATAAATTTAAGGTTTCTTACATGGTCATTTTTAAAGAAAACTCCATGAGAAGTGTCCACAATTAGTGGATTATGTTTTCAGTGAATATTGTGATTATTCTTGTATGATCGATTATCTTTTCAGATATATTATATATCAGTCTCATCACATAGATAATGAATGTGTGTGTGTGTGTGTTTGATAAAACATTTCTTAGTATGTAAAATAGTATTATATGTATATCAAATGACACTTGGGTCGTGTGCTTGTGTTTGTATTGAGACGCCCAATACCGATTACATCTAATACATATTTTACAAAAATAATATGTTCAAAAAATTTAACATATTTTAAACATGATTAGTTGGTAATCATATTCTTATATTAGTTATTATACAAATAATTTTAGATTTTGTGGATAGTTAAAATTGAAATCAATAATGATGTATATGCTTTTATAATTGATGAGCCAAAATTAGCAGGAACTTGACAAGGTCATAACTTGAGCTCCAGGTGTCCATTTGAGTCCATTTTTTTGAAACCACATGTTTCGATGAGACAAACACATTAGTAACCCTAATTGGAGAAATTTTTGGCACATTTTTGGGCCCTAAATCTGCCATCTTGAGGCCAAAAATAGGATTTAAGTTGTAGTTCAGTTTTTCCTCTTTTTGAGCATTAGTTAATTTTAGTCTATTAGTTGCATTATGAGTTAGAAAGTTATAAATTCCTCTATATTAGGAATTTAGAAGATGTGTGGCGATTCTGTGCCCATATGAATAAGCATGCAAACTTACTAAGAATAGTAGGTTCTAGTAAACTGCTAAAAATAGTAATTTCCGCCACCTAGAGTAGATTTAGTCAAAGTTAGTTAGAGTTTGCTTGGAAAATCGAGTTGAGAGTTGTTTTCATACTTAGGAAACATTGTAATTCATTATTCAATAAAAAGAAGGAGATATATTTTCTTTTGGAGTTCATTTTATTTTGCAGATATCAAGTTTGTTCAATTTGGGTACATTAATAATGTCTATATGGATATCAGTAACTCTAACCGTGTTGATGTTGTGTTAGATATAAAATATTGGATATTTGTTCAAGTTTTTTGGTGTAAAACCATTACTTGGAACAAAAAAAGAAACCAACAATCTCTATTTCTTTTATTGAGGCAAAGAAGTACAATGGAAGTAGTAAAGAAGCCATGTGGTTAAAGTGGTGTTGGAAAATATACACATGGAAGATGAAGGAAGTATTCATATTCTATGTGGTGGTCAAAGTTGTATTATACTTGCTAAAGAATCTAGTTTAACATCAAAGAATGAAGCATATTTAATTTCATATGCATGTTATCCGAGAGAAGGTTCTCTCCGGTCATAAATTTCTCCGATTTAAAGATCAAGATTGCAGTTAATTTTACGAGCCATTGTGTGCTATAAAATACCGCAAGTGCAAGTGTGTGCAATTATTTTCCTTTCGAGTTAGCATTAAGGGGGAGTGTGCATAAAATGTCACCTCCTAATGGCCACCGGTTGTTGACTACTCCTTTATACTTCTACTCTAGTTTAAAGCATTGTAAAATGATCTTTTATGATCTATGTAAACTAATAGATTTTACGGTAAACTGATAGAGTTTACAGAAAATATATTCCAATGAGTGCATCTATTTGAATTTTAGGTCCTTGTGTTATAAAAGGCTCTTAGATATGTGGTTTAACAATATTTTCATGAGAAACAGAGGGATTTAATCTTTAAAATCATGTTTAGCCTAAATCATATGCATGATTTATGGATTCCAAATCCTTTTGTACTCAAATGGTAAGTTGAACATGATCAAGGTGCTATGATTCCTTCAAAAATACATATGTTATCCTAATCCTTTAGGGTTTATGGATTTGTAAATCCTTTTGTACAAACAGTAATGTTGGCATATTTTTCCCACTTAATATTAAGGGGGAGAGTTAGAACTATAATATTAAGTAATCATAATATTTATTTTATAGTTAAATAATATAGAATAACGTATATTCCTATTATTTAAATATAAAATTTACATTTGGTGGTTAGTTATTTATTGACTAATATTAAATCAAAGTATGCCCCATCACTTAAGAAGGTCATAACCCTTCGGGATATTTAAATATGGCTATAAGCCATATTTAATCAATGGATTCAGATAAATACATGGAGTAGAAGTGATGAGGGAGTTACTAAAATAGATATAAAATGTTTCTCATATAGTGGAAATTATTCTACCATGGATTTCTACCCCATTAGGGTTTTCCACGTTAATTTTTGTGTCACTTTTTTATTGTGTTATTTACTTTTATGTGTGTTCATTCATTTATTTATATGAATTCATTAATGTTTATTAAATAACTTTAATATATGTTTCATTCCCTCATCCTAACATATCCTTCACACTACCAAGCTTTGGTTGTTAACTTGCTCCTTCTAAATATATTACCTTTAGCCAACATGAGATTCTAATAGATGATCATATGCACAATCTATCTTTGTAAATTGAAGTGATTATTTCTTGTAAAAAGATTAAAAGGGTGCTTGTGGACAAAAATATGGCATGCATGAAAATTTATACTTTGAAACTCATCGGAAGTTGGGACGAAATGATACAAAATTAGATCATAATATAATCACCATTAAGGCTTATGATAATGCATAGTGGAAGTCACGGGCACAATAAAGTTTCCTATGGAAGTTAGGCCCACTATTCATGACACGGGGTTCTGTACATACCAAAAATGTAGGTATCAGATCTGCAGAAAGAGGTTACGGAAACCCCAATGATGATTCAGGTCTCTTTGTAAGGTGTTCGGAATCTAAAAAAGCTCGCCAAGTATATGTTTACATCCCAAATGCTTTATCCAAGCTCCGTGTGCCTTGTTCTATCCTCTGCCCCTTTTTTCTTTGCATTTTGGTCTTAAGTGACGTGAGGACGCCACCCGCCTAGACGGCGGTCTCGTGACCACCGCCAAGATAGGACGGTGATCTCTACAACCGCAGCCCTACATAGGGCGGCGGTCCTGTGCGCATTTTCCAAAATGTTCCAACGAATGCATCAAACGTAAAAATTCAACTTTCACCCGCATTCCTCAACCACTTTGGCTTGCATTTATGTTTTGGCTGCTTAGAAAATAGTGTTTTCCCTTTGTTTATAGTAAAATAGATCAATTCCAAGTTACCCTCGGTAAATCCAAATGCTATAAATAGTCACTTGATTTCAAACAAATGCCCCCTCTCCTTTTGTGTTAGATTATTCAATTTTCTTGAAATTCTTGCATAAGTTTCAATAGTTTTATATTTTACATGAGTTATCAGTCTCTAATTTCTATATTAGTGATCATTTGATCTTCTTGCTTTCATCTTATTTCATTGTTGCCATACAATTAGTTTAGCATAAGATAGTTTCATTTTTAGATTAGAATCCATTTAGAGTTACAGGTTTTGTTTGTCACAACGGGTAGTTTCAGAATTCTCGGTGTATTTGCGTTGTATTCCCGTAATAAATCATGCTAGGAATTGCATAGTCAAGCTCTGTTCACTTGTACTATCCCTCTCTTACTTGCATAGTATTCAGTTTATATCCAAAGCTACCATTATTTGAGTATCTTCTTTTGTTGATGCTATCATATACACACTTTTTGGATTCACAAGAACACAAAGGAACGAGGAGATCACCCCGATGGGAAAAGTCACACACAATTTGGATTCACCACTATTTTGTAAACTCCGTGTTTGAGCTATCAAATTTCTAGTTACAATCTATCAAATAAAGTAGTAAATTATTTCATTTCAGTTTAAATCTCACTTTCGATATTGCTAGGGAAGTTGTGGGGAATGATAGTTTCTGAGAAACTATGATTCATTCTTCACTTCTGAGGTAGGATCGGAAGTCTTTTCGATTAAACTAGTTGGTTATTTAAATATTTAGGATAAACTCACAATCGCAGGTAAATAGCTATACTAGGCTACCTTGCTTGTTTTGATTCTGTTATTAGATTAATTGTCCATCTTCTGAATATATTAGAATAACTGCTCTTTTAATTTTGTTAAAATACTTCATCAAAAATACAAAAATAAAAGAATATATGCATAGTGTAGATACATCTTTCATAATTAGTTTATTCATTTCAAGGTAAAGTTGAATCATCTTTGTATGACAATCACATGACCTAGAGAGCCCAGAGATTACGTTTTCGAACCAGTGGTACCTCAACCAAATCTCCCCACAAAGACCGGCCGATAGAGATCAAAACCTTAGGATTTATGTTTTTCAAACGATAATAAACTTACAAGTAATTAGTGAGAAATTGAGAGAGTTGAATATTAAAGATGACAACGCATACACATTCTGGTCAAATCAACCCAACTATAGACTGCCTTGATAGGGCATCCGCATGACTATAGAAGAACTCGAAAGAGAAAAATATTTTTTTGTGATCCTTTAGTTCTACAACCCAATGCATGAGACCTCCTCATTGACATAGATATTGGCTTACGTATTCAAGTTTTCAGAACACCCGTAAGGTATTCTGAGAAAATCATACAACTTCTAGTTCTAAACATAGAAGTTGAGAAAGCTTACGACTATTGGATAGTCGGAAGAAGAGATTGACTCCTCATATGACCATAGGAGGTCCACCACAACCACGAACTTATGGTTGTGATCCACAGTCCCATAACCCGGTGGGCCTACTCGATCAATCAAACATCGACGTTGGTTTATGCACACTAATATTCAGATCCTCACCACTTCCACCAAACGTCATTACACGCTTATCTCAGATTAAACGTAGGAGCCAATCAAAGCTAGGAATTTCTAGAATAGACCAAAGAATCATCCATAAAACTCCAGAGGACCCACTACACCTCTCATCACCATTCTCATGACCTTGTTCTGGAAATATACACAAAACACCTATCGGTCGTTTTCCACGTATCCAACACCTAATAAATAGGATCTCGGTAGAGACCTCGACATTGATTGGAGCCTCTCGAGAAGCTATTATATTCGAACAATCCATTACACCAATTCAGGTTAGGAGGGCCTTCTTCTCCTTAGATTCACAAATTCCATTATTGTGTGTTGAGGATATAAGATTTCCCAACTAGAATGTCTCAGTATCCACATATATTCCATTCTCACCTGGTTGTCTCGGCATGACCTCGGGAGGTCAGGTATGAAGAAGAACTGCTTGTAGATTCTCATGCTCGCATGTACTTTTCTATCGTAAAAAATTGGTGAACCCGACGTGAAACAAACAACTGTTCTCCTTTTATTTTAATTTCTTTCATCCACCTTCACTCTTTCCCATTATTCTACGGGTATTTATATACCCCCCGAATATGTCGGGATACAACGCATATGGCAAACCTCTCTCAAGTCTTGAAGCAAATTATGGTCAAACAAATAGACAACCATCACCCTCACTTTCTGTATGGGTTGACAACTATTCAAGTAATTACTTGTCATCACAAACTCCTCCTCAAAGAACTAGCTCTAGTTCTTCATTCCGATTGAGGAGTTGGATCATCTTACACAAATGCAACAAACTTGAGAGACCTCGGGCTCTAACAATATGACGCGTTATGGAGATTCCACTTCATCTCCTCAGGTTTTATTCAGACCACAAATCAATAGACAGTTAGATCCACTCCCATTTTTGGATGAGGAGTATTTAGAGTGCTATGCTATAAGCAAACAATGCTTCCAAAACATGTACCCACCTATAAGAAGTTTGAAAATACAACCCAACACCCTACTCCAAGAAAACACCCCATTCCTCCACCTATGCGAAATACTCTCGGTGAAGCTTGGCGGGGTAATGATCAATTCATAGCAGGTATCATACCCTTTACAACCTCAAGGTGTACAAAAACACCATTAAGGAAAAACACTATGTCTTCACCAATCGAGGTCATCTCGGCCTTAGTTGAGAAAGTTAGAGGATTAGAACTTGCTCAAGAAAATCAAAATTCATATTTCTAAAAGCAGAATCCCGAACCCTCCGCATCACCCCAACCAATTTGACCTCCTTACAAGAACAGAATGTTAGGCATGCCTCCTCAACATTCGTATAACTATCGATAGTAAACACCAACTAGAACCACGTTTTCAAACTCGCTCCAATTGAAAATATGATACCTCCCGGCTTAGCACCAAACAACCCATACCGAGCAATGTTCCTCCCTACTTAAACATCTATTCAAAATCACCACAGGGAGACATGTTCTCTTATCCCAGGATGTTCACTCAACCACAGGGATTTCCTTATGCCCCTGCAAATACATATATCATGCCATATCAACAACCCATGCCACCCCCACCCCCTCAGCAGGCACCATTAATGGTCGAAGCTTATGAAGTAGGGACTTACTCAGAATATTTGAAAGAGCCCCTAGACTTCACCATATGAAGTGTCATGCTTTCAAGACCTCTTCCCAATTTACCCAAATACAAAGGGGATAGAGATTCAAATGTGCATATCAAGGCCTATGCCATGGCCATACAAGAATTACTCCTTGGGATGGGGGTTGCCAAGATATTCCCTAAAACCTTATAGGGTCCCCATGATTAATACTACAGAATACTTGAAGCCTCGATACACTCATTCAAGCAACTCGTGTCGAGTTTATCAAAGCTTTTGATATGAACAAATTATTGAGAACAGTTGATCGGGAATTCTTGCATATTAAACAAGAGCATAATGAATCTACTCGCTCATTTTATTCAAAGATGGTGTACGGTTCTCTACTCATCGCAAGTGCTCCAAACATGGATCATATGGAACTATGTGATTTATTCCTTCATTCCCTCAATAGAGATATAAAGGAAGAATTCCGAAGTTCCCACTAAAAACTTATGATGAAGTACTCAAGAGTGCTCTCCGAATAGATCAAGCGGCAATAGATAGTGGTCAGTAACACATACTGTAACAAACGTGAAATTAATCATTCCCAATCAAAACATGACGACCTATCCTAATGCCAGAATACCAATCAAGGACCCAAAATCCTTAACAAAACTCGTGGGGTAACAACAGAGATAATCGACCAAGTTAAAAGAGCAAACGTTGTAAACATTTCGCCACCCATTAACAATCAGCAAAATAAAAACTTTACTCCAATGATCTGTTATGTTTTTGGAGCTTGTTTTCATGTTAGATTTTGATACACCTTATATGTGTTACACTCGGGTATTTTTATGGCAGTCCCACCGCTGGTGAGCGGAGTCAAGGGGTTCGGAGGTGAATCCCCCGATCAAAGGGGTTCAGGCGAAGCCCCGATGTAAATTTTCATGGGTGGTTTATTAACCCATGGGTAATGGGTAACCGTTATGGGTTGTTTTTGGGCCCATGGTTTTTGGTACCCATTGTTTTGTAAAACTACCTCTTCGGCTACCCATAGGTTTATGGGATGGTTTTGTTTTTTACCCATTGTTTGATACCACAGCTTTGTAAAATTGCTTACAAGCTTGTCATTTATATGGTCTTATGTATATGATAGATAGACAAGAAAATGTATTACAGATGTGCTTTGAATTCGGGTGTGAATTCTATAGAGTTTGTTGAGCATAGCTCCAAACAGATCTGGGTATTGTATTGAGAGAGTGGAGGCTTGTAATAAAATATGAGCAAGTGATTCTTGGTGGATGTAGCCCAAATTGGGTGAACCACGTTAAATCTTGTCTCTCTATGTTGTGTTATTTATTCTACACTTTTATTTGAGATCTGTAATATTTTCTGCATATTAGTTTCTATTGTTGTGATTCTGTAAGGGATTATTCCGCATATTTTATCCCTTATTTCCTAACACAATCAATGCGTGGATTTTAATCATCCACCATGATGATAACAACAACAAAAATAACGTAAAATCCAAACACAAGGTCTAAATCGAAACCCAATCGATATCGAGTCAAAACCAAAGGCAACAAACCTCAAAATTTTAACTCTAACAACCGCAACCTAATCAGAATTTTGGACCACAAAGAACTTTCAAATCAACAACCTCAAAACTATAATACCAATTTGTATTGTGGTTTCCACAAGATTCAAGGCCATGATACTAGGACTTTCGTGACTATAATAATTTCATGCAGCGTTTTCCGTAAGACCAAAAACAACTCTTTATAGATATGTTCTTAGCAAATTTTGTAATACCCATGCCAAACACTTACACAGGAGCAATCTCCCCTCAAAATGCACCACTCGAGATCTTTAACAATCCAATCCCAAATCATTCTAAAAATAACAGGTTACATCCAAGCAAAATGAACAAAGGTGTTATGACAGGAAATAACGATCATGAAGCTTCAACTTCATTAAGTCCACTAGTCGCACCCCAATTGGGAACTCGACCGCAAACCAAGATAGTTGGCCTGGTAGAGCTAGACACCGAGATACCCATAGAAACCATAACAAGAACATGGGATTATTCTTCTCAACAAGTTCCAAGCTATCCTTTAGAACTGCATACAACATTTAGCAAATGTTGGTAAAACCCATAGGTGCTTATGATTTAATTAATGACTTAACAAAGACCCTCTCTCACATTTCCTTCTTGTATTTGTTGAAGAAATCTCCCGCCCATAGGGCTGCTCTCTTAGAAGCATTAGACCTTGGTCATTTAATTAACATCACTCCTCCTCTCTGGAAACATAACTAAACCATGTAGAATTTGATGTTTACCCTCTACACGGACAAATAGGGATACTAAGTTTATATTTGGCATAAGAAAATGCCAACAGACGCCGAAATCGCACATAGAGGTAACCCATCCTTGCATTTGCAAGTATGGGTTTATAATAATTATGTTAAATGCACAATGATTGACGATGGGGTGAAAGTTAACATAGTCCCCTTCACTTTTCTTCAAAATCTAGGATATGGAGAAACAAATTGTTCCACAACATGAAATACGCTAAGAGGATATGATAGCCTCAAAGCCACTTCAATTGGAACCATATTTTACTACCAATCACCTTAGGACCCAAGATGGTCCTCACCAAATTTTATATTATAGATCGGGAAACCAATTATAATATGATCCTCACATTCATTTTAAGACACCCCTATAAAATTGAAGGTGGAAAATACCTGGCGAATATCCCCGTAACCAGTTTCAGCGAAAGGCGAATTTGACAGTATAAAAAAACAAAATTTTCACCTACTTTTTCAAGGCTCCATCAGTGACGTCCGACAACACTAGTTTGTAATGACGCACGTCACTGGCGCGACACTTGTTTCGTAATGACGCGCGACACTTTAGCGACACTAGATAGCAATGACGCGCGACACTGACGCTGCTCTCTGAACCCGACGACGCGCATTCATTACCGACCCGAGCATCTATTAACACGCGCGAGTAATCTTTGACGCTACCACACCATCTTCTATCGACGCGACACTATCTTCTATTGACGCGCGACACCATCTTCTATCGACGCGCGACACCATCTTCTATCGACGCGCGACACTATCTTCTATTGACGCGCGACACTTATCTTCTATTGACGCGCGACACTATCACCTATTGACGCGCGACACTATCGTATATTGACGCGCGACACTGTCATCAATTGACGCGCGACATTATCTTCTATTGACGCGCGACATTATCCTCTACTGACGCGCGACATTATCTTCTATTGACGCGACATTGTTTTCTATTGACGCGCGACATTATCTTCAATTGACGTGCGACACTCAATTCTATTGACGCGCGACAGTGAAATCAAATGACGCGCGTCAATTTAAACCTGTTGACGCGTCAATAGGGGTTAGTGACGCCCTATTTAGGTTATAAATACCCTTGTGCCGCTCATTTTCTCGTTTTCGTTTTCCCGTTCATGAATTTTTGCAGGTCTAAATCTTCGACAAAGACGCAATAACAGCTACAATGTCGACTTCACATGCTTCCCAATTGCAAGTTCAGCAAGAAAATCAAGAGAATCCAACTCCATCGATTTCCAAGATCAACTACAGGAATCCCTTATGCCCTCACATCCATACGGCCTTAAAGATGTCTTCAGAATATCAAGCTATAATGGAAGAGTGTGAATTTACAGGGCTCATTAATATGCCCCATTTCGAAACAGATCCGGATATTTTGAATTACCTTCTGTCATGCTACAATTCAGAGGACGGTATATTTTATGTGACTCTGACCGATGGCCAAATGTTCCAATTCACTATTGAAGCAAATGACATACATCGGTTTACTGGCCTTCCTATCAGAAATTTGCCAATTGTTACAACAAAGGCAACACTCGTGGAAGAAGACAAGAAATTTCTCGAGTCAACGTACGGTTTCCATGTTGATTGTAAGTATAATTCCTTTTAATTCTTATTTTTTTATCTGTATTTTATTCTGATACAATTTGCTGTTATAAATTTAAAGTAATTTTCACTGTTTGGCATTTGCAGCCCATGTCAATAAATCCAGGCGTGGTGTAGATACACAATCAGTTGCACACCACTTTCTTGCTGCACTTATTTCATTTTTTCAAGCCAGAATTGTTTTGCAGGGTCGCCAAACGGATATACCAAATTGGGCCATTGCATATATTTGTGCCACTATCTCAAAACATAAATTCGATTGGTGCACATATCTATCCAAAAAAATAAGAACTGACATAACAAATTCAAAACTGTCAGATAAACCTTTCATTTATTCAACAAACTATCTCCTCGGCTTCTACTATGAGGCACTTTTAAATTTAAAACATAAAGAAATTCCTACTTGCTCTGATGAGGCTTTGAAGAAATTCTCAATTCCATTTGATGAACAACAGGTATAAACTATTTAGTTTGTAATTGTATTACAATTTTCGTCATTACATTGCACAGTTATTAAATCTTAAATTTTAATGTTTTGCAGAGAAGATATCTTGAAGCCCTTCCCCGAAAAAAGAAGCAATCGAGAGGAAGAGGCCAACAACACGCGGAGGCTTCGGGGGAATCCCAATCTGAAATGGAAGCTCACTCTCCAAACCCTCAAGCGTTTGAACTCGTTAAACGCCAGAGAAGTAATACATTCTCATATATTATTTACAAATTCCAAAGTTGCATATTTATTTTTCAATTTAAATTTTAACCAAATGAATTGACAACATTTAATATTGATGAATTGCAGGGAATTTGGAACCTTCTTCCCCAACTCACTCCATACAGTCGCATGCATTCATATCTTCTGAACAGCCACTGAGTTCAACTCCTACAAGGCCACCCGTAGCACCAAAAAAATCAACCCCTCGACAACAAGGTACAACTTTTCTATAGTACGTTTAATTTCGTAGTTTTCACTTTATGAATTGTTTTAATATGTTTCATTTTTTTCTTATACTTTTCAGCACATGTCAGTCATGATCAAACCACGGCACCGACTCCCACTCAACCATTAATTTTTAAAATGCCAACCAGAGCTTCAGTGAAAAAGAACATTGGTAAACGCATGCCTTTTGCTCCGGCCCCTAGTGGGACACTAAACCTTGCCTCCTCGTTTCGAATTCCAACTCTCTCACTTGGTGGCTTGCCCAAAGGCAACGGCATATCTCGTTTTGAACAATATAAATTTAGATGAAGATTATTTGGGCATTGATAGCAATGACCCAACTGGTTTTTTCGATACCCGCGAGATGATTCAAGGCCAGAAGGTATACTTCAAATTTCAATTTTAATATGCTTTACAATTTTGAATTACATTCTGATTTAAATTTATTTAACTAAATCTTGATTTATTTTTTCAAAAACAGGATCAGCCCACCCAAAGGCAGAAACAATTAGCAGTTGATCTTTGTGAAAGCCCCCATTCTTCTCCCGCAAGATCGTCTCGCATCGATTCGGGGATAGTGAAGAGTTCCCACCTTTTCCTTTCGAGAACTTAATAGGTAATGATTGTCAATCCCATGTCGCTGAGTTTATTATTCCTCATATCCAACAAATTGATAGAATGGGAGAGAAGGGCTAAAGTTCTTATCAATGAGATTATTAGTCGTTATGAAAATTATCGCAACGGATAGTTTATACGCCTGCACCCGTAATCAACTCGCGAAGATGGATTCCTTACTTACCCAAGTAAAATGTGGGACTGTCACGTTTAACAACAACTACAAAGACGGCATTTTAGATAAGGCACTAAACAAATTGGAAAATATTAGTGCCGAGGCCCAGGCATATTTTAACAAATGGTCCAAGGACAAGGATTTGGTATCAATCGCAAATGCCGAAAGAGATAGAGCGGTTGTAAGTACTATTACATTCAAACAATCATTTTTTTTTAATTTGAAAATTTGAATTTACATTAATATTTTGAATTGACATTACTCTTTTTGTGCAGTTGAAATATGAAAATTTGAAGAGTCAGGCAAAGGTTTTACAAGTTCACTTGGAAACAGCAAAGAACAGCTTATCCGCAGCAAAAAATTTGAAGCAAAGTATTGTTTTGGTTAACAAACAAAACAATACACTAAAGCGGATAATTAAAGAGCATGGTCTCGACCCTGACATATTGTTCAAAGCCAAAGCAGCTGCTGATCCAAATTTGCTGTCGCATGGAGATGCAACAAATCAAGAAGAAAGAATTTTAAAAAATCTGGACAGCGCTGCTGAAGATCTTATAAGTTCAGGGGTTATTTCTGGTGTTGGGGAAAGAGGTACAGCCACAATGGAAGAAGCCGTTGGGGAAGAGAGAGGAGTAGAATTGTCTAAAGAAAAAGAGGGTTTTGAAAATTAGAAACTTTTATTATTGAGGAAACTTTAAATATTGAATTTGAAAACTTCTACTATTGAGTATGTACTATGGTATTTGAATTTAATTATATTGTGATTAGATGGTGATTATCATGATTTATATGTATGTTTCTTGTTTACTTGCATTGTCATGAATTGTATGTGGACGTAGATGAATGATGACAATTGATAATCAATGATAGATGATGATGAAAGACGATGATCAATTTAATGTGGGACTTTAATTATCTTGAAAATTGTCTTTGGGGAAAAAGAACATTGGTAAACAGATCTTTACTATTTAGTGCGTAATCTCTTTTTACAGAGCTTGGGAAATAATCAAGAGCATGGTTTAAAAATATGGTTTTTTAATCATGGATATTGTTTTGTGTAGAGTAGATTATGGAGGCTATGGAGGCTAGATTAACCAAAGTTGGAATAACCATGTGAATTAACCAAAGTCTGTATATATGAAGTTCATAGGTTGAAGAACTGGATCATTTTTTTATATTTGATAAGGGTGAAGAATAACTGTGGATTAGAACTGGGAGGCTATAAGTTGGAATAATTTTGAGTCTATAAGAAAATATTGAATTTTGCAAACATGATCATAGTAAAATATGTTGTATAGGATTCACATATTGAGATTCTCTCTTCGGGACTGATTCTTGCAGTTGTTGAATTAAAAAATCTCTTTTTTTTCAAATTTGTAAGGTGGTGCATACGATCATAGATCAATAAGGTTGTTTACATATCGTATTAGTTACAAGAAGGTTTGAAAGATACAATAAGGGTAAAGTGATCAAAATTGTTGTGTAACGGAAAGTTGTTTTTACTTTCTTCTAATTATCATTGTTGAGCTGATGAAATACTTGGTTGACCCGTGCAATGAGTATCAAAGTATAAAATTCCTGCTACCACCTTGTTTTGTTTTCCATTGCTGAAGATACAATGTTCAAGTGTATGTTTGAAGACAATTTTCTCAAGCTCCCCATTTCTATGCTTCAATTGATTAATCATGATCTTCTTGAAGTACAATCTATAAAATCAAGTGTCTAAAATATTGAAAAAAAATTTACAGCTCAACATAACGTTCTCTGTGCAAGGTTGGATCATTTTAAAAATGTAACATTGTGTAAATTTTGTCAAGAGTGCAAGGTTGGATCATCTTAAAAAGATAACATTGTGTGAATTTTGTCAAGAGTGCCTTACTGGTACCTCATCTCAAACAAGTTTCTTTATGAACTTATTAAACAAGACCCTATCATCATCAAGTACACACCAATCACTGTTTGTTTCTTTGGTCTGGGGATAAATTTGAAATCTTCATCTCAATTGGCTGCATTGCAAACATGAAGGGAATTTCCTCTACTGCAAAAGAGGTGAAAACTTCGAATTCCATTAAATTTTTAATACTGGCCCCTATTGACGCGCGTCAATGTCCCCTATTGACGCACGACACTGGACCCTATTGACGCGCGCCTGTCATCTATCGACACGCATCATTGCCAGCATCTATCGACGACGCCACATCAATAGCATCTATCGACGCACGCCACTAGAATCTATCGACGCGCACAAGCATCTATCGACGCGCGCAAGGCATCTATCGACGCCAGCGCCAATGGCGTCTATCGACGCGCCATCAGCATCTATTGACGCGGCGCCACATGTGAAGCCATTGACGCCCTATTTAGCCTATAAATACCCTTCAACCTGTCATTTTCTCATTTTCATCTTCCGGCTCTTGAATTTTTGCAGGTCTCAATGCTTCCCAACTGCAAGTTCAGTAACAAAAATCAAGAGAATCCAATTCAATCGATGTCCCTTATGCCCTCACATCCATATCGTTAATATGCCCCATTTCGAAACAGATCCGGATATTTTGAATTACTTTCTGTCATCCTACAATTCAGAGGACGGCATTTTTTATGTGACAACCAAGGCAACACTCGTGGAAGAAAAGAATTTACCAATTGTTACAACCAAGGCAACACTCGTGGAAGAAAAGAAATTTCTCGAATCAACGTTTGGTTTCCATGTTGATTGTAAGTATAACTCGTTTTAATTCATATTTTTTATTCTGTTTCGCATTTTTAGCCCATGTCCATATATCCAGGCGTGGTGTCTAATATGTAGCATTTCTGAGTACATGTAATTTTTGCAATGCTAGTGTCTAAGATGAGCTTTGTAAGTTTGTTTTACCTGATGAGTGCAGTGGAAAAGTTTAAACAAAAAAAAGATCTTAAGAAAACTGATGGAACCAAGAAGAGGAAATTAATTGATGTTCCCAAACCTGATGAAGCAAATCAAGCAGGGGGGAAGAATTCTGATCAATGTACTTTAATATTAACGGAGGGTGACTCAGCCAAGGCTCTTGCAGTCGCTGTAAGTGTTTGTGCCTTTAATCAGGGAAATGTGAATACTGAATTTGGTAGTATTGTGACATGTTTCGACATCACTTTCCAATTTAATTTTTTGTTATTTTAGTTATCTTTATCCTATCAGGTGGCAGGAATATCTATTTTTTGGGAAGCTACCACTCACCAACAAATGGAGAATAAAGAGATAGTAAATAGAAAAAAAATACTTGGTCTACAGGAAGATAAAATATATGACAACATTAAATCTTTAAGATATGGCCATCTCGATGATAATGATGTACTGTGTACATGATCTTTTCAGATAAATAAGTAGCTTTAGTTTTCGTAAATGTTCCCCCTGTATATTTGGTTGTGTTTCGAGACTTTTTATATTTGTTTTCTAAGCCTCCAGATGTTATGTATCTCCATGTCTAATGTCGGCACATGTTGATGTAGGCAACTCACAAAAATGGAAATGTGTTATCTTTCTACACAATTCCTGAGTATGAAGCTTGGAGAGAATCATTGAGTGGATCGATAACCGGCTGGACCATATAGTACAACAAAGTAATGCTAGTTTGTTCTCTCTTTATATGTTTTCAAGTTATGGTTTTGTTCACTTGCTGATTATGTATCACTTGTTGCTTGGACCATACAGGGTTCCCGGTTTGGGCACAATTACTTCTAAAGAGGGCAAGGAGTATTTCATAGATCTGGACAAGCATAAAAAAGATTTTGTGTGGGTTGATGAGAAAGATGGAGATGCTTCCTCATATCAATCAGCTTATAGAATGGGACAGAAGGGCTAAGGTTCTTATCAATGAGATTATTAGTCGTTACGAAAATTATTGGCAACGGATAGTTTATATGATCCAAATTTGCCGTCGCATGGAGATTTCGGTGTTTGTAAAGATCCAAATTTGGAAGAAGTCGTTGGGGAATAGTGCAGAGGAGTAGAATTGGATAAAGAAAAAGAGGGTTTTGAAAACTAGAAACTTTTATTATTGTGGAAACTTTAAATAATGAATTTGAAAACTTCTACTATTGTCTATTGTGTATGTACTATGGTCTTTGAATTTAATTATATGGATTTACATACAATCTTTAATTTTAATTGCATTAGATGTTGATTATCATGAATTATATGTATGTTTCTTGTTTACTTGCATTGTCATGAATTGTATGTGGACGTAGATGATGAATGATGATAATTGATAATTAATGATAGATGATGATAATGAGGATGATGTATTGTTTATCCCGAATTTTATGTGAATTTTATTCGGAATTTTATGTGGACTTGTATTTAAAAATAAATTAAATATAATTCTATGAAATCAAGAAAGAATCATCACTGGTAAGAAATTAAACATAATTGCAAATATGCTACGGGTTAACTTACCTCTTGAGTATTGCAATCATCAAGGGTAACATGACATTGTAGATGGAGGGGTGAGTTGCCTGACATTATCAGTCCTGAGAAGTGCCAGCAACATCTTTAAATATATAGACCAACAATATCTTTAAATAAATGTAAATATAAAGAATTAGACCTGTAACGTCTTTAATGATAACAAGAGCTGAAAAAATGTAAAGTAACAAACAATAAGATTATGTTGAAGAAGATACCTATTTAAAATTGAAATCATCACCGGTAATGTGCTATATCTTTGTCTTAAAAAATTCAACACAAAAATGGATTAGTAGATAGATGGGTGAGTTGCTCGACATCACACCCCGAGAAGTAACACTTTCTGACGGATGTCAACCCACGTTTTCAAAAATAAAAAGATTGTATTTAACTAAATGTAAATACATACACCGTAACATCTTTAAATATAACCATAGCTGAAAAAATGAATAGTAAGAATAAACAAGAAGATTAAGGGGAAAAAGATACCGCTTAAAGTTGAAATCATCACTGCCACTGGTAATGAGCTAGATCTTTGTTTTAAAAAAATCCAACACGAGAAATGGATTAGTAGATAGATGGGTTAATTGCCTGACATTTTTAGTATATAGACCTGTAACATCTTTAATGATAAAGATAAAAGATAGATAAAGAAGATACCTACTTAAAGTTGAAACAATCCATTATCAATAGCTTCATCAAAGTCGATGTTGTCTTCTGTAGAATGTGACGAAGAGCCAATTACACTCTCAAGGTATTTACACCTCTTCTTTCGCAAAGGGAATTCCAGTGAGCAATTGCTGTGACAAAAAATGAATAGAAACAAACAATAAGATTAAGGGGAAAAGATGCCCGCTTAAAGTTATGCCACTTGGTAATGAGCTAGATCTGTGTTTTAAAAAAATTCTAACACGAGAAATGGATTAGTAGATAGATGGGTGAATTGCCTGACATTTTTAGTATATAGACCTGTAACATCTTTAATGATAAAAATAAAAGATAGATAAAGAAGATACCTACTTAAAGTTGAAACAATCCATTATCAATAGCTTCATCAAAGTCGATGTTGTCTTTCGTAGAATGTGGAAGAGCCATTTACACTCTCAAGGTTGGGAGTATTTGTACTCAGAAATGTATTATTTACACCTCTTCTTTCGCAAAGGGAATTCCAAATTGCAATTGCTCATCCAAACGGAAAGGTTTCGAGGAGTATCGAGAAACGTAACACCTCATGCAACTTTCCGATTTTTATCCAACATGTTTCTCGCTTTTTGATTTTATAAATGACAATGCACCGAAAACCCTTTCATCCTCCACAGCACCCAAAAAAATCATTGTCTGGCATAACTCATATAGTCTCAAGTATTCACCGATATCTTCTTGTAAGATAGAACTTTGATAGATTCCTCGCCACACACCTTGTAATAGCTCCACTTTCGTAAGGTTGATCTAAATTCCTATATTGGTTCCTCATCGTTGTTGCAAAATTTGTTGATCGAGACTTTAATAAATCGGCATTCAAGATACCGTGATTTTGCACTTTCACTCCGACGTCTTTGTAAATTGTTCCATTATTGTACCCATTGATTTCTGAAATGCTTATCGACAAAGTCTCTGACGGCCACCTTCTCGTATTCCAAAATTTGGATTCATCACACCCATGGCTTCCGTAATTTTATCTTTACGTAAACGCTCCTAATTTCCGATGACAAGGTTTCAAATTTTTTTAAGCTTTATCTCGGTTTCAATTATCACGACTTAAACAAATTACGTGTCACGGAACATCTTCTCGTTCCGATCTCGTAATATCTTGACGCGTTTTTGCAAAATGTGCATTGGTATTTCCTCCCATTAACAGAGATGCATAGGTGATCGTGGATATTAAATCTCAAAAAGGTGTTAGGATTTTTAAGATCTAATAAATCTCTCCAATTTTCAAAAACAGTGCATCAAAACTATCCCGGGAACAAGACAATATATCAAGACTTTGACATACCATTTTCCTCATCCGTATAAAATCCACAATATAGATTAATCGCCTGTGCATGCTTCATCGTTGTATTGATCTCCTTTAACATTGGAAGAATACCAACCAATGTAAGCAATGTCTCCAAATCGCTTAAGCGGAACAACAGTCCTCTTGCCCTATCAACATCATGACGGTATTTGTGCATGAAACCAACCAATGAAGGATACTCCTCACGAACTCTTTATGCGCAGTTCATACAAAGATATCCATCTAGTCTCCACATCCTTCAA
Organism: Taxus wallichiana var. yunnanensis; assembly: GCA_018340775.1. Lineage (NCBI taxonomy): Eukaryota > Viridiplantae > Streptophyta > Pinopsida > Cupressales > Taxaceae > Taxus > Taxus wallichiana. The sequence continues at coordinate 343,904,980 of CM031240.1, read as the reverse complement.
GTTTTTTGCCATCTCAGTAATTCCAATTGCAAATTTTGGAACTCGAGAAAACGCTTTGGGCTCTTGACATATAGGCATGAAGTTCTCTTATGAGGTCTTCTAATTTAGCAACATTTTCGTGGTTGCTTACCATTTTATACGCCAAATTCATTCTCGTGAGCCATACAAAGTGAATTGGTAGCATATATGGGGCCACCGTTGTTTGTAATCTAACACACACTGTTCGGTGACCCCGCATGACAGATGCACCATCTGCCCAACGCATACCAACTTCGTAGCAATTTCATAATCACCATACCAAGCAACATCTTTCAAATGAGAAACAACTATTTTATATAGGTTTTCAGCATTGCAGCTTTTCAACCATTTTCATAACACCCAATGATGAGGTGTCCTTATATGATTTTCTAATGTATAGATGTGGATACATACCCATGCGGTGTTGTCGATTGTCACTACTTCATCAATTGAAAGAGAGATAAAGTTTGCTTTTTTTACATTCTCTTTCAAATCTTCCTTCTCTATCATCGAGAGGCATTTTGCCATTTCCCATCCACTACTCTCAGACCAATGAGACTGAGGTACATTCAACATTCCGTTAAATTGATACAAAACTTTGAAATCGAGGAAATCCGACATCGCTCTTCCTTTTTTAAGTATTTGAAAAAGAGTAGAGAATTGTATGAATTTTGCATGTAGATTTGTTTCTTTCATCTTACCAATATGCGATGTGATCGTTCCTCCCTTTTCCAACAGATGTCTGTGTTTTTTCTGCTCTGCCTCATATTCCACTGTGTATCTAACATGCATGCACTCTTTTTTAGTTTTCCACCTATGTGTTTTGATTTTCTGGCCATCCGCCCCTGTTACAGTTAAATATTGTTTTCCACAATGTTTTTCTATAGTGTCCAGCTTCAGTTGCATTTTTTGTTGCTTTCCCAATTTCCACGTACATATTGTACATGTACATTCACATGGGATTTCTTCAGAATTAGAGGATTGTATAGGTTCAATAAATGGAAATTTAGCTGCCCAATCAAACTTGTATGTTCTGCCAATGGTCCACATATTCTTGTTCGTTTTCAATGCTTTACTTTTTTGAGTAGAATTTTGAGCAATATCACAATCACCTGGTTTCCTCTTTCTTGGACCAGAGTTTGATTTTGATTTCTGTCTTCCATTTTGCTGAGTGTTTATATCTGTGATATCTAGCTGCACTTCTGGTTGCACCCCAACAGGAACAATATCTTCAAGATCTGGCATATTATCGTAGGTTTCATTTGTTTGATCGTGATATGCAAGGTGTAATGCATGTCCACCTCAATAATACCTTCCACACACGTAGATTCTCGATTCTTTTTGGTGGCATCTATATGATTGGTATTTACAATATCTCGTATCCACAGAGTTTCCAAAATACTTCAAGAGTGATTTCGAGATTTCTTACTTACTTTTAGGTTATTCGTATTCTTTGAGCCGGCACCTTCCATTATTCTCAAAAGAGTCTGCGTCACAAGAAAAGAACCAAGAAGCGACTCATCCAGCCTCTCCGAGGTCTTGTCGCGCGTGAACCTGCCCGAGGTCGCGCAACTCAACCCGCCTGCCGCAGGGCAACCCTTCCTCTGTCGCCCTTCACTCTGCCCAAGTCACTACAGCAATAAAGTCGCGCGCAATAAAGTTCTTGTCGCTCGCACAATCGACAGCTTGTCGCAAGCGATACAGATCTGCCAAGCACTTGTCGCGCGTCAAGATACTCTTGAGTCTTGTCGCGCATCAATGCAACTCTTTTTCGCGTCAATAATGCCCCTTATCGCTGGCCAACACCGCATTTGTCACGCGTCAACAATCACAAAGCAATGATATATGAATCTCTCGTGCTCAAGGGTATGTGAGTTCAAATTTCACAAAGATTGGTAATTTGGTAAGCTACTTGAGGTATACTACCCCGGCTAATCACATAGGTTTTTATAGAGATGTTTTCAAATGAAGGCGAAGCCGACCCCAAAAAAAAAAATATACTATATATTTTAGGCGAACAGACACCGACCCACTCCGAATAATTCGCCTTTTCAAATTTTCCTAAAATGAAATTTTCGCCATATTACGAATATTCGCCGCTAAAATTATCCCAGAAATTATGAATCTAGTCGAGGGCATTCCAAAGACTCAAAAAGGAGACTAACATCGTAGAAACATTATCATTAGGGACTACCGCAAAAATTGTTGAATTACTAGAGAAATATCTACCCATTCTCCTACCATTTGATTCTATGGGTATGGGATACACCCTAGGAATTGGTTCCCTTCCATAGATGAAGTTTGTATGGTAGAAATGGCGAGGTAGAAGAAATAGACACGATGAATATCCCAACATCCATTTTTCCCAGTAAATATTAAACTCTCCACTTCGATGGAGCTAGATTTTGCTTTAGAGTGGGGAAAGTGTGATCTTCACTTCTCCCGAGGGAAAGATCCTACCTTTTGCCTTTAAATTAAACTTTGAATGTACAAACAATGGGGCTGAGTACGAAGCTCTCCTCCTTGGCCTCATCATAGCCAAAAGAATGGGTGTTGATAACATTAGAGTGCTAGGAGACTCGCAACTAGTTGCAAACCAAGTCTCGAGGTATATGAGACTAGAACTGAATATTTACAACTCTACAAAATGGCGGTATCAAATATAAGCAAAGGATTCAACTTCATATCAATTGAAGCAATCCCACTAGAGAGAGAACCTTCTCACATATTCAATAGCAACCTCAGACTTCCCGCTTTACTCCAAAGAGTAAGTTGGAAAACATAAGTTTCAAAGTATCACTTTTACTTGAACCATTGGTGTGTAAAATACCAACAAACCCACTCCTGACTCATATAGAAGCTGAGAATGAGTTTTCTATCCTAGATCACTTTGATAGTGATAGATTCACTCTTGAATATCTAAATGCCTATGTGGAGCTACATCTCACTCATCACATAGTATATCTTTCCCTAATACCACATTCCTCTTCCTATTTTGGAAATCCCATAATAGAGTCTCCTCTACAAAAGGATCTCGATATCTATGAGGTAGAGAACGGAGAAATTTTGGAACTACCTCCGGCCCCGCCTAAATTTGAAGAAGGCAATGCTTCCTTGATCGAAGAAACAATTGACATAAACATTGGAACGGAGGAAGAACCAAATATTTTAAAATTAGGATCCTCATTAACTCCAGAGGAGATAGAAATACACACCCAAATCCTCAAAGAACATCAAAAGGATTTCATGTTTAACTACAAATAAATGACAGGAATTACACCACATATCGTGGTACATAATCTTGTCACCAAACTAGATGCAAAGCCAATTAAACAAAAGTCAAGACCAATGAAGCCAAAAGTGGCTCTCATGGTGAAAGAAGAAGTAATGAAACTTCTCCAAGTAGGATTCATCAAACCAGTTGACTATTCACAATGGGTATCTAATATTGTCCCTATTCTCAAAAAGAATGGGAAGATACGCATTTGCATAGACTTTCGGGATATTAACAAAGCTTGTCCCAAAGATGACTTCCCATTGCCATCCATTAACGTCATTGTTGATGCAACAGCCAGATTTGAACTGTTGTCCCTCATGGATGGGTTTTCAGGGTATAATCAGATTAAAATATCTGAACAGGATCAAGCCAAGACCACATTTATAACTCCTTGGGGAACTTATTGTTACGTTGTCATGTCATTCGGTCTTAAGAACGCTAGCACTACATACCAGCGGGAAATGACATACATATTCCACGACCTTATTCATAAAATTGTGGAATCCTACATGGATGATTTGTTGGCCAAGGCCAAGAAGCACTGTGATCACCCCGAGGTACTCCATATCATTCTCTCACGATTGATCGAGTATGGTGTCACCTTGAACCCAGAGAAATGTGTATTTGGTGTGACAAGAGGAAAGCTTCTGGGTTACATTATATCCTCACGAGGGATTGATGTTGATCCAGCCAAAATCTGGGTTGTTCTTGAAATGATTCCACCATCAGACAAGTCCAGTATCAGATCATTTCTTGGGAAACTAGGTGCAATCTGAAGGTTCATCCCAAATTTAAGTTTTGTTATTCATCTAATCAACAATATATTAGAGAAATATTATAGCATTGATTGGACGAGGAAGAATGCAACGAGGCCTTCAAGCGGTTAAATGCTTCTTGTTGTCTCCTCCCACGCTAATGCCTCCCAGACCAGATCATCCTTTAATCCTGTATTCATGGGCTACTAATGTCTCACTAGCCTCGTATGTTGGCTCAAGAAGATAATGATAAATGAGAACGTGTAGTATATTTCATTAGTCGAACATTGCTTGATTATGAAACACGTTATACACAAGCAAAGAGAGAATGCCTTGCCATAGTCTTTGAAACCAAATATTTAAGACATTACATGTTAAACCAAGAAATAAGGGTTATTGTAAAGATAGACCATTTACGAACATTCCTCACACAAGGGTCTTTATCTAAAAAGGTTGGATGTTTCATAACTTTAATGGGTGAATTTGAATTAACGTTTGTAAACAAGAAATCCGTTAAAGGACAAATCATTGCAGACTGGTTAGCTAACAATATGTTAGATGGAGGCAATCTGGTAAATCTAGAATTTCCCGATGAGTGCATATACTTTTTCGAAACCAGACCCCCCATCTCTACATGCCCTTGGTACACCGATATCGTCAATTTTATCATGGACCATACATACCTAGAAGGTGCCACATCGCAACAAAGAAGGTGGCTACACATTATCGCTACTAAATATGTTATCTTAGAACAAGTGCTCTACCGTAAAGCCTTCGATGGAATGCTTTTAAGATGCATTGACACTGAAGAATCCAAAAATATTCTTTACGAATCCCACAGTGGGATATGTGGAGGCCACTTTGGTGGTCATGCCCTACTCTGCAATATACATCGATGGGATTCTGGGCCACTCTAGAACATGACGTGACGCAGAGAGTTTGTGCGTAAGTGCCACAAATGCCAAGAATTCTTCCACAAGATTCACATGCCAAAGCACAATCTCTCAAATCGATAAAGCAACCCCATGGCCTTTCTCCATGTGGGGTCTAGATTTGATAGGGAAATTCTCTCCCTCATCAATGGTGGCCATAACTTTATAATCATGGCCACAAAATATTTTACCAAATGGGTAGAGGCCATGCCTCTCACCACCGTGCCAGGTTCTATAATCACTAAGTTTATTTTGAATCAAATCATTTACAAGTACGGTGTCCCACAAGTCATTATCTCAAATAATGGCACATCCTTTAAGAATGATGAGGTCCATGAATTATGTAGTAAATTCAAGATAAACCATCATACGGCCTCTCTTTACTACCCTCAAGCCAATGGACAAGCTGAAGCAACAAACAAAACATTAAAAGCTATTCTCCTCAAAATAGTTAAGGAGAATAAATGGGATTGGCATTTAAAATTATACCCGGCCTTATGGGCCCATCGAACCTCAATAAGAACACCGATGGGGAAACCCCTTTCTCATTAGTATTCGGGGCAGAAGTAGTTCTCCCGCTTGAGGTCGAAATACCTAGTCTCTCGCATCTCATTACAAGGGATTATGGGAGAAGAAGCCTATAGAGAGGCACGCCTCTCTCAACTAGAAAGCCTTGATGAGGTCAAGATGAATGCCAAACAATGGCACAGAGCCTATGTTGACCGGATGTGCGGAAATATAACAAAAAATTCTACGAGTGAGAAATATATGAGGGAGATCTAGTTCTAAGACTAGACAACTAGATTGATAAGAAAACCGGTGAAGGAAGGAAGTTTCAGCCCAAGTGGTTGGGCCCATACCGAGTCATGAAAGACTACGGAAATGGTGTGTATCTCTTGTGTACACTAGAAGGTGAGGAGTTCAATGAAACAGTCAATTCCTTGCATCTTAAATGGTTTTACACATAAGGCATCAACGTCACCATTTGTATATTATATCTACCTACATTGCATTAGTCACTTAGTTGTTTCATTTTGTTCACTCGTTTCATAACTATTGTGGTCAAGGAACTTATTCTTAAGCAATTCATTACAAGCTTCTGAAAATATTGGCAAAAGCATTCAAAATCATATCTCTTCAATTTTCATAATATCATCAAATAATTCCAAAATCTTTTCATCAAGATCAACAGACAAATATTGACGAAAACCATACCAAGGCCTGCATACTTGGTTTTGCTCTTTCTTTCTACTAGGTGAAGTTGTTCTTACCTACGGTCTATTCTAGAAGCTTCTTGGTGTCACATCTATCCCTCTTACATCTCTTTGAAACAAGGATATTCCAAAATCACATATCAGAAGTGTCAAAATCAAATAGAATAAAAAATACCAAGCAAACAGAATATTTTATTTTACACACTTCTTTGCCCCACCAACCTTTAGTGATAAGCCCACATCTCTTACTAGTGGTGTGAGGTTGGGAAAGGAAAGAAGTGCCCTTACTCACCTATATCCTACCTTTGGTGACAAACCCATGCTTCTTACTAGTGGCATGGGGCAGGTGTGGGGGGTCCATTCACACAAATTAACAAATCTTGGTATTTTAGAAATACAAATCAAATTATATTAAGTGAAAATAAGCGTCCAAATTCCAAAGAGATCAAATCCTCAAAACCATATTTTGTCAACCAAGTTGTCATTTATAAGATCTAAGTCTAGATAAACTGGAAAGTAAGTTGCCTTCTGAGCTTGGTGGTAGTTTTGAGTAGGGTAAGTGTGTAGGTATAAGTTTGGTTCCTATCACTAGTTTGTCTATCTCTCATCATTTCATTCGGTCAAACTCATACAACTTGCACCCTTCCCAACTCTTGGTGATGAGCCCTCAGCATCTTACTAGTTGTGTGGAGTTAGGAGTGGGGCAAGTTCATCTCGTTATCATTATACATTCATCATATTTTTCCGAAACAAGAAGAAACAACAAACATTGCCCAAAGAATCCAAAAGTTCAATACTACAATATGTTTGCATCATCACATATCAGCATTACAAAACAAATCAAAGAGAAACATTATGTTATCACTTGTCATCCATTGCATACATTCTAAAAAGCATATAAAAGAAAAGATTCTAAAAACATCTAGTATACACATGGGAAACGAATCACAAAAATTCTAGACGCAAGAAGATCTAGATCGATATATATATATATATATATATATATATATATATATATATATATATATATGAATCTTGTTTTATGTACAATGCCATCATGCACTAGGCATGGTCAAAATGCTCAATGAGCCCGAGAAAATACAAAAACACTCATATAAATATCCGACCAAAAATCACTACAAAAAGACACCATGATCTCTCAATCCCTGTGAGATCCCTCAGAAGGTGCACGACCTCATCTAGGACTCCTTTGTGACGATGCTGAATGAACTGAGGGCTCATGATCATGGCCAGTAGTTATGGTCTCACTGTGAGAATGACTCCTCATCAAGCGCTCAATGGTCCTATATCCAGCTACCTCAGCATGGAGAGAAGTCATGATCTTTGCCGCCTTCCAGATAGGGGCAAACACATTAGTATGTCTACCGGCTGAAGGCTCTCCCACGTCTGCAGTAAGCTCACATGTACTCTCCAAAGGGAGTAGTAGAGTGTCTACACACCTGGCGAATCAAGTCTCACCATCCCTCAGTAGTCACTACAAATAAAAAAGGAGAAATAAACAAGTTAGAAAGTTGTCCATGATAAAGTCAAAAACAAATGAAACAACAAAAGGGAAATATCAACTAAATAATTCTAACTAAAAAAAATTGAGAAAAGAGTAGTAACTCACTCAGATCTCAGGCATCTAGGTGGGATCTCTAGGATCTGCACCTACCACTGACCCTGCCGCTGACTATGGAACCTTCCCCAAATCTGAAAGAGATGTGACATCCTACTATGAACTCATCATCTCCCCAATGTCTCGAGAAGGCAACTCCTCTGAGATCAGGGTCACCTTCTCTGCACTCTCCTCCACCCTCTCGGCCCTCAAGATGTCCTGAGTGTCATGCCACTCAAAGTCACTCTCATCATCCCCGGCCGTCCCACCTGTCTCACCTCCCTCCGTCTCCTCCTTTGTCTCCTCTCTGTGAACTCCTTAGAGTTTGAGTCCACATCAATAGGGCTCATCATCTCTCTCCACTATGAGCAAGACCAGCTCCGATCTGAAGTAAAGGTGCTCGAGGAGCACTGGCTACCCCTCGGGCACGAACCACCCACCTAGCTGCAATGGGAACTCTAGGAGTGATCGTAGTCCAACCTCGGCCTCTAGGTCCTCCCCTGGCCTCGCGAATGACCTATATACTAGCCCCATTGGAGGAAACATATCAATGTAGGGGAGGCCAAATTGTGGTACTCTGTCAAAGGGGTGGATCTCTAACTTCCCCATCCTATCTATCAGCTGACTAGTAGTATAGCAAGTGATCAATGTGTGTGCCTCCTCTCCCCATAACCCTGCCATGGCCTGATAAGGAGTGGCCTCCATGTCCGCAATAGTCAAAGAAGCCACTGGCTGGTGTGGCGTCCTAAGTATGGTCATCCCTATCCACCTTGCTTCCCTGACAACCCCAAGATCCTCTGCCTGTACACCTCTCCCATAGGGAATGATGCGCTCATACACCCAACTCATGACTAGAGTAGGGTGACTCAATGACTGCCCTATAATCTGACCACCCTATACAAATCATGATAGGTGGTCCCAAGGATGTCTGCTCCCCAAGTGTAAATGTGGCCATGTGCCTCAATCTATGTAATGATAGGTGCCCAGCAGTATAAAAGAGTATCCCCTCCCTTGTCCCCAATCAACCATGAGGCAAGATACCCATAATAGCCTGGCAGAGCACAGGGATATCTGAACCAACAATAGAATGGACCTTCACCCCCTTCTTTGAGCCCATGGAAACAACAAAACATCTCCCATATATGTGGCCCACTGAACCATCTGAGATCTGGACATTGTTGTCTTAAGAGATAGTTGCCTCCCAAGAATCGAGACCCCCAATATATGGTAGACATTCTCAAGGGTGATGGACCACTCACCCCTAACTCCTAGAAATAGAAAGTGTTCGATTTGCATCCCAGTATGAAAATAAGTCACACAATATGTGACTAGCAGGTGCAACATGAGGGACCTGAAATCCTCCAAATGTCAGCCCTCTGTAGAGTATCCCGCTCTACCTGAGTAAGTGCCTCTAGCACTGTAGGGAGCCAATCACACTCCCTCTCTCTACTCCATCTGATGTACTCCTCCTTCTTCGCGTTCACCCAAAACACAGAAAAAGAGTAAGTTAGTAACATAATCCAACTGGAAAATCATCAAGAACATATAAAAATGCCAAAAATGCAAAAACAATCAAGTAATACATCTCTTTTTGCATTCTATTTGAAACCGCCACCCTGTGTAGAGCGGTGGTTTTAACAACCGCCACCTTCTATGTGGAAGCCCCTATAACCACCGCCTTATGGGGTGGCGGTCTTCTAACCACCACCTTCATAGGGTGGCAGGGTGCATGTCTGTCCCGAATCGGTGAAATGCCCCTTAAGCCCTAAAACAATTAAAAATGCAAAAATACATCATTTTGGATGAAATGAAGACCTACCCTATGGGCACCCCCTAAAGACTCATTTAAGACTAACATTTTCAAAAATAATCCCCCAAGACAAATATTTCTACATTTCTATATTTTGGATTTAAAAACGATAAAATGAGAAGAACTAACCTGAGACTTCGTGGGTCGAAGGTCCTGCTCTTGGAGGCATGATCACGATCTCACAATGAACGTTTTGACTGTACTCGCATCAAAAATGGTCACCGTGGGTCCCAGAGCTCAAAAACCACCAAATCGACGCACGTAAATGAATAGTAAAATGAGTTCATTTTACATATATATAGTATTCTAATTTTGTTTTGAGTGTTCTTACGCAGAGTTGGAGTGCACGATGGAGGTAAGTTCTTATCCCCGCACAAATGGTAAGTCCTCATTTCATATTATTTTAGTATTTATTTTTGATTTGTTTTGTCTATCTGCACTTGAGTCCTCTTTTCATTTTTTAGATAGCGAGAATTTGGGTGGTGACATTTGACACACGGGTGTCTCGTATAGCTTCTAACTCCCCATTTTGGGACCGCCATACTCGGACCCACCATTTTATGCCTCTTCATGGCTAAAACGCTTCTCGAGAGGGCAATATGTATGTACCAAAAATGTAGGTATTGATCGCCAAAAGAGGTTACGGAAACCCCAATGATGATTCAGGTCTCTTCGTAAGGTGTTCGAAATCTAGAAAAGCTTGCCAAGTATATGTTTACATCCCAAATGCTTTATCCAAGATCTGTGTACCTTGTTTTGTCCTTTGTCCCCTTTTTTTCTTTTCATTTTGGTCTTAAGTGATAGAATGCCACTCTGCCTAGGTGGCGGTCCGTGACCGCCGCCAAGATAGGGCGGTGTCCTGTAACCGCCACCTTGCGCGACAGGTGGCGGTCCTATGCGCATTTTCTAGAACATTCCGACGATCGCGTCAAACATAAAAATTCAAGTTTCACCCGCATTCCTCAACCACTTTGGCTTGCATTTATGTTTTGGCCGCCTAGTAAATAGTGTTTTCCCTTTGTTTATAGTAAAAGAGATCAATTCCAAGTTACCCTCTGGTAAATCCAAATGCTATAAATAGCCACTTGTTTTCAAACAAATGGCCCCTCTCCTTCTATGTTTGATTATTCAGTTTGCTTGAAATTCTTGCATAAGTTTCAATAGTTTCATATTTTGCATGAGTTATCAGTCTCTCATTTTTGTATTAGTGATCATTTGATCTTCTTGCTTTCATCTTACTTCATTGTTGTCCCATACAATCAGTTTAGCATAAGATAGTTTCATTTTTAGATTAGAATCCATTTAGAGTTGCAGGTTTTGTTTGTCACAAGAGGTAGTTTCCAGAATTCTCAGTGTATTTGTGTTGTATTCCCGTAATAAATCCTGTTAGGAATTGCATAGTCAAGCTCTGTTCACTTGCACTATCCCTCTCTTACTTGCATTGTATTCGGTTTATATCCAAATCTGCCATTATTCGAGTATCTTCTTTTGTTGATGCTATCATATACACACTTTTCTAGATTCATGAGAACATGAAGGAACGAGGAGATCACATTGAGGGGAAAAGTCACACACAACTGGATTTCACCACTATTTTGTAAACTCCGGGTTTGAGCTATCAAAGTTCTAGTTACAATATATCAAATAAAGTAGTAAATTATTTCATTTCAGTTAAATCTCGCTTTGATATTGCCAGGGAAGTTGTGGGGAATGATAGTTTTTGAGAAACTATGATTCATTCTTCACTTTAAGGTAGGATCGGAAGTATTTTGATTAAACTAGTTGGTTATTTAAATATTTAGGATAAACTCACAACTACTGCAGTGAAAATAGCTATACTAGGCTACCTTGCTTGTTTTGATTCTATTATTAGATTAATTGTCCATTTTCTGAATATATTAGAATAACTACTCTTTTAATTTTGTTAAAATACTTCATCAAAAATACAAAAATAAAAGAATATATGCATAGTGTAGATACATCTTTCATAATTAGTTTATTCATTTCAGTTAAAGTTGAATCATCTTTGTATGACAATCACGGGACCTAGAGAGCCCAGAGATTACGTTTTCAAACCGTGGTACCTCAACCAAATCTCCCCACAACACTAGCTAATATAGATCAAAACCTTAGGATTCAGGTTTTTTGAATGACAATAAACTTACAAGCAATTAGTGAACAATTGAGAGAGTTGAATATTGAAGATGACAAGGCATACACATTCTGGTCAAATTAACCCAACTATAGACTTACTTGATAGGACATCCGCATGACTATACAAGAACTCGAAAGAGAACAAATATTTGGTTGCGATCCTTTAGTTCCACAACCCAATGTAGGAGACCTCCTCATCGACATAGATATTGGCTTACGTATTCAAGTTTAGAACACCCGTAAGGTATTCTAAGAAAATCATACAACTTCTAGTTCTAAACATAGAAGCTGAAAAGCTTACGACTATTAGATAGTTAGAAGAAGAGATTGACTCCTCATATGACCATAGGAGGTCCACCACAACCACGAACTTACGGTTGTGATCCACAGGTCCCACAACCCAATGGGCCTACTGATCAATCAAACATTGACGTTGGTTTATACACACTAATATTCAGATCCTCACCACTTCCGCTAGACATCATTACATAGTTCTCGTATTAAACGTAGCAGCCAATCAGGCTAGGGATTTCTAGAATAGACCAAAGAATCATCCATAAAACTCCAAAGGACCCACTACACCTCTCATCACCATTCTCATGACCTTGTCTGGAAATATACACAAAGCACCTATAGGTCATTTTCCACGTATCCAACAGCCAATAAATAGGATCTCGGTAGAGCTCGACATTGATTAGAGCCTCCGAGAAGCTATTATATTCGAACAATCCATTACATTAGTTAGGAGGGCCTTCTTCGCCTTAGATTCACATATTCCATTATTGTGTGTTGAGGATATAAGATTTCCCAACTAGTTTTTCTATATCCACATATATTCCATTCTCACCGGCTGTCTCGGCATGACCTCGGGAGGTCGGGTACGAAGAAGAGCTACTTGTAGATTCTCATGCTCGCATGTCACTTTTCTATCATACAGTTCCATGTCTCGAGACTTAGAAATACCCTATAATATGCTCCTTGGTCACCCATGGATTCATGCCATGTAGGTTGTGCCCTCAACTTTCCATCAGTGTATCAAACTCTACCATGAAGGAAAAACACTTACCATTCTTGGGGACCCCCAACCCTTTGCACATTGCATAGCATTATCTTATTATTTCTCCACTGCATATGAATGTCCTTCTACCAAAATAGTTGTTCAGATTCAATCCAAGGCCCTCGCCTCCTGCATTGATCCTAATACATTGTGCTTCTGTGAAAATGGTGCATCTACATGTATATCACCATTTGTTATATTAGAGATGAAATTCCATCCTAATGGCTATGGAGAATATAATTTTGGACACCGGAAAATGTATAAATGTTGGACTATAAAGAGGCACATGCACATGTAGAAGGGTTTGAAGAAACACATGGTTGAGTAAACAAGATGAGCGCTATTTAGATGATAGGGGTAGCGCGAGAAAAAAGGAAAAGGTTTACGTGCGCAGATCACTGTAGGAAGGAAGAGGAATTTTCCAATTTTAAAGTATTATGGCTAAAAATGGATATGGAGTGTGTGAAACACAAGGAGAGTTCTATGGATAAGAAAAGCCTATTTTTGAGGGATGAAGTTACTGATTCAAAATAATGCATGGAAGCTAATAATAGGACTATTGTGAATTCTATCTTTACCTTATTAGTTTATTATCGGGCATGTTAGGAAAACATGTATGGCTCTATTTTGAGTTTGTAGTCTATTTTTAGATACATAGGTGGTGAAGGGAAAGTCCCCACCCATACAAATACTTGATGTCTTGCAAAATTTTAGAGAGTATGAGTTGTAATAGAGTTATGATGTCTTAATACACTAACAAAGACAACTCTCTAATGGTAGTTACTATGTATTAAAACACTGTTACTTAATGAATTTATACAATGGAATATTTTGAATGGATTATGATAATTGATTTATGTGATCATGGTCTTTATATGGTGGATTTGATCTTAGTAATTATATGGTATTTATGTATCCTTATTATGGGTGTGCCGGTTATGGACTCATGGAACTAATGGTTGTAATAGAATGTATTCTTTAATTATGGTTATTATGAATATGCATGCTAACATCTAGATAAAGCGTCATAAACTAGGGACCTCATAGATTCATGTGCTTCGAGTGAGCACTCAAACTGTCTGCGAGTGAAGTGCCAATGTGCCTAGGCATCCGAGTATAAAAAGACTACATTTTGCTTCTATTACTGGGGACCTCTTTTCAAACTATTTTCCATGATGTTGCATGATGATGGTGTACCAATTGACTCTTTTGACCACTAAAGATTAGGTAATCGAAGTAAAATATTAGTTTGTATGAAGACATGGTTCCGCATCGTATTTTATGTGCGTAAGTGGGTGGACGATAATCTATATCATCAACTATATGAGACATTTTTAGATACTTTTTGATATAATTGTACAAGTGGTTGTTTACATATGCATCAAAGAAGAGATGGAGTTACTGAGACCAAGGGTTTAGACATAGGAAGGTTACAGAGACATTATTTTATGTTGATGAACCTTAGACACGTGTTGTAGATCATTGGTGGGTTGGTGTTGTGCGTAGTTATACTCTGGAGTATATTATTTCTACATATTCTTGTCTAGAATTTGTTAAGTTTAAGTTTCGTGTGATCCCGAGGGTCTTACATCCACGTTATTCTTCTAGCTCTTAAGATATTGATCATGGTGCTGAGTTTAGAGAACTTACCTATGGATAACTTAAAATCCATCACATGCAAGATTAGGAGCACGTGTGGAGAAGGATGGAGGACCTAGTAGAAGTAGAAATGGAACAAGAGGAAATATGGCTCAGATATAATGAAGTGTGAGAGAGGGAATTGATGAAGAAAAGGGATATTGAGGAGCACATGGAGTTGAGGAGAGAGATGGCTCATGAAGGATTTGAAGCTAATGTGGAATACGTGGATCCGAGCATCTAGTTCTCCCAACCTTAGGTAAGCATAGTAGAGAACCCCCTTTGGATTTCGTGGAAAACACGTTAAAAAGAGTGTGCGGACTACGGGTGCATATCTGATCCCACCTAGCCACCTAGCCCTTATGCTTGGTGTTTCAAATCTAGTAGTTATTAACAGGAAGTTTATTACAAGTAAGAAAGCATGAGTGAGTACATATCATCTTCTATTGAATTTAGGATATCAAGTTAGTATTACACCTATGTCATCACAGTTAGTGCCATTGTTTAGTAGTTTTATGGCAAGATTGTTCCCAGGTGAGTCATGAGGACAAAATGTGGGTGCGCAGAATGTTGGAAGTACTACAGTAGTTGTCGTGACCACACAAACTATTATATTTATACTAGTACCACAATTTGGAAATTGGGAAGCACATCAATCTGGTCCACAAACCACTAGTGGTGGATTGAGAGGATCAAAATCAAGTGGATCAAGTAGTTCCAAATGTGGAGGAAATACTAGTGGTTCAGTTCAGTTATGGATCTAGTGTATTATGAGATGTCTCTCCACTTACATGAATATAGGGGAATTGAAGATGCAGTAGAGCATGTGCACAATTGTGAGCTTCTATGGCACACTAAAGTAATTACAACCTTAGATAGGAAAGAAATTCAGTTTTCTATTACTCTTCAAAGCGCGTGCATATCCTGGTGCAGAAAGTATGACCCACATCATACTTTCGTGGATTATGATGCTTTGCATTTCTTGTTGAGTTCCATATACCGAGTTTAAACAAAAGAGTATCATCACGCTTAATGACATTAAATAGGGCTTATCTAAGATGGTTCAAGAGTATGACGCATGTTTTAAAACTTTGTTATTAAAATTGTCTTATGACATTCATCCGAGTCAACATGCACAGTGGTTTGTTGGGGGATTGTTGGCTTCATTTAGAATATTATTGTCTCATAAGACATTTGTAGATCTACATGATTCTTTGGAATAATCTTTGCACGTTGAGGCAATTGGAAGTGTGATAATCTTGGAGTAATCTCATTTTTAGAGATACTGATTCCAGCTATGCTAAAATAGTTGGAGAAGCTCTCTACTAATTCATCTCATGAGACGCGCAATGGAATATGGTGTACATACTATGAGGTTGAAGGACACACTAAAAATGGCTTCCCTTATAATTACGTGCACGCTATTTTGGTGGATTACAAAAATTCATTTGGACCATGATGCAAGTAGGTGTCCCCTCTTATAATGCACGATCCAAAATAATGTGTCTATGTATTTTTAAAAATTTAAAACACATACTCATGACACTATTATTGATAGTAGAGTGATAGATCATATCCATTAATCCATTGAGACCGGTGTGCTCCGGACTAGTGTGGTCGATAGATCTAAGGAACATGGATAACAACATCATAAAGGGTGCAATAATGGGGATAACAAGAATAGAGGCTTTCATGGAGGATATAGAGGCCGAGGTCATGGTGGTGGAAGAGGAGGATTTCCTAGAGGAACTTGTTATACTTGTGGATCTCCTGATCATTATTAATGTGAGCTCCCTCTAAATGTGGTTAGTTCATCATTTGAAAAACAACACAAATTTGAAGAATGTCCAGACTTGTATGAGCATATGAGCAAGTAGCATAAGTCATACGGGGTATAACTATGATTAAGATACAATGTGCAGATGGAGATCAATGGATGTCAAAGGTTAGACTTAATTCTAAATTACAACCTGTATTATTCACTACACGTCTTTGAGGATGCACATACTCAGAATCTCCTAGGAATAAGCCAACTATAACAACTCAAGAAGTGATTAAAGCCAAGAACCACGATGATGCACATCAGAAAGAGGTTTACCAAGAGACAATGGACATTATCGAGGGGATCTACAAGGAGAGATTCGTATCCTTAAGGAGATGGCATGTGTGTTGGAATGAGAAAATAACTTTAAATCCCATAGAAGGACATAGATGAATTGAAGGAGGTATATAGAATGTTGCACTAGGAGAACATAATCCCTTTATTAGGAGAGTGGTTGAGAGAAAAATTACCACACGTAGGTCATGAGCATGAGAGGTAGATACTTCATGCAAATATTCCTCCCCATAATCATGAGTATGATAAGGAGATTACATTAAATGCGGTCATAGATGGATGGCTTCTGAGAAAAATTCTAATAGATACAGGTGCGTAAGTTAATGGACTTATGTTAGATGCATGGAATCAAATGGGAAGACCACGATAACATCCCTCTTTGAATATATTATATATGGAAAATAGAACTATAGCCATGCCACTTAGAGTACTCAAGGATGTGACTATTATAATTCAAGGATCCAAGTTTACTAGTGAATTTGAATTACTTGAGCTATTTGAAGCGAGATAGCTTCCCAACATTACTTGGACACCCCTGGTGTTATACGAATAATACAGATTTTTCTTTAGCAAGGGATACATTAGCTTTGAATTCAAGGAGTACCACATCATTATACCCTTGAATGATGCAAAGGTTGCCCCATATGTTGAACCATTGAGCGAAGAGGATTTGAACAAGATATACATGCGTGAGATCAAAGACCTTGAGGGAATTAATCCATCTAAGGAAGGAATGATATAGTGAGATGATGCTCTTTCAATTAGTGATGCCACAAGTATTGTTTGTGATAGCTAGGCACATGGAATGTATGAAGTAGTTGGGTGAGATATTAAGAACATAGTTACTTGCATGATCAAGTCACACATGGTTAGGTGATTGAGTTATAACTAGGTTCCTCGATACACCTTTGGTGAAGGGAACCCGATGTATTAATACATGTTATGAAATCCCAGTGGAAGAATTAAGGTGATAGATGTAGTATGCTAGTGTATACTTTTACGCTGACAACAGGCATTAGTGGACTACACACAAAGACAACCTATTAAAATGACAAGAGGTGAGAATCACCTTTTCTACTAGGTTTCTAAGGATCAATGTACCTTCTCAGATGTGTGAATTTCATAGGAAGTCTCGTGTATTTCACTACATTCAAAATTGTGAGAGACTTTGGATGGAGGGGCAAGAGGCCTTGCCACCATCACTCTGGGTACATAATTTCTACTCTACTTTAAGTGGTTGTGCGTGTACATGGTATGTTCATGTAGAATTGACAAGAGAAATAGCTAATTAGTAAGAGATGACCTCGGGTATGATTCATACTTTTGATTATTTATCTACTAAGACTCCACTCAATGAAGCATTATATTATGGAGCACCTTAGTTCGGGAGATAGTGTGAAGGCTAAGGAAATCATGTTAAATATGTTTTGAGAGATGGATTTAGAGGCACACCTTGACCTTGAAGAGACTGAGGAAGAAGAAATTGTCTTCATCTAGATAGAAAAGGAAAAGGGTACACTAGTATGTATGATAAATGACACAAATGGCAAGGATAACCACTTGGATGTTAACCACACTAAAGGTACGTGTGAGGTGATGGACACATCAGATGATGAAAAGGCACACACATATCATGAGCCTATGAAAACCGAGAAGGTTAAAAATGGAATAGATGCAGAGCCTAAGGAGGCCACTATTAGTGATTCGGTTAGAGCAAGAAGTGGCTAAAATTATTGAACTCCTACACAAATTCAGGACTTTTTTCCACGGGGATATCATGAGTTAAAAGGAGTACACCAATATTTAGGTGAGATGAGAATCAAACTTAAGGAAGGTGTGTGCCCAATTAGAAGAGGCCATATCGGATGAACACTAATTTGTGTGTTAAGGTAAAGGAATAAATTAATAAAATTCTCAAATCTGGTATAATTTATCCCATTAAGGAATATGAATGGGTTAGTCCCATGGTAATAAGCATTAAAAAGGATGGGAGCATAAGGATATGTGTGGACTATAGAGAGATAAATTATTCATGTGTTATTGATCCTTTCCCCGTTCCTTTTACATAGAGGATCCTTGAGGGAGTTTCATAGCGCGATATCTACTCTTTTACGAGATGGGTTTTAGGATATCATCAAGTGCACATAGCGAAGGAAGATCAAGAAAAGACAACTTTCACCACTGAGTGGGGAAGTTTTACATACATAGTGATGCCCTTTGGACTAAATAATGTGCCACTTTGGTGTTCTCATGCATTGTGGTATAGGTGTTTCAATATTCCATTCATAAGTTTTTACAGGTGTATATGGATGATTAGATTGTCTACGGATTATTCAAATACCATTTTCACACTTTAAGACTTATGTTTGAGAGGTGCATGCAATTGAAAATCCTCCTTAATATTAAGAAGTACATCTTTGACACTCCTTTTGGCACTTTTTCAAGGCATATTATTTGCAAGGAAGGGTTTTTGGTGGACCCAAAAAAGGTCATTGTGATCTTGGGATTGGAAGAACCTAACAATCAAAGTGAAATGCAAAAATTCTTAGGTCACATAGGCAATTAAAAATTTTTTAAAGGATATGCAAATATTTCCATGCCCCTAGAGGAATTATTGAAGGCTAAAGGAAAATTCTATTGGTATGATACGTATCGGTGGTGTTTGAAACTATGGAGGAAAGAGTTATCACTACACCTATTTTACAATTTCCTTTGTGGGACAAACCATTTCATGTTTATTTTGATACTTTTGGGATGGAAATTGGAACCATACTAGCATAACCAGCAGAAGGCATTGTAGACCACCCCATTTTCTTTGTAAGTAGGAATTTAACCCCCGTTGAGAAAAATTATACTATTGAGCATGAGGCTTTTTCCATGATCTACGTACTACACAAGTTTAGAAATACTTACTGTTGAAATATTGTTTATCTTTTTCATAGATCATATGGCACTCAAGTATTTGTCAACAAGCATATTTTACAAGGGCGCATTTATAGATGGTGGTACTACTATTTCAAGAGTTTGAGTTTATAGTTATTGTAAAGCCGGAGAAAAAGTAACTCGGGGCACGACCTTTTATCAAGAATTAATTTCTGGTGAGGATGCGCAGAGCATAGAGGACACTATGTCAAATGCATAACTATTTAGACGGATCCGTGCACCCACATAATTAGAAGATATTGTAGTATTCCTATGCACTTTGGATAAGTGCCCGAGGGAATGAAGATGTTATAAAATAAGTAGCTTGCATTACACATGACACCTTACTAGTTGATAGGTGGATATTTGTATAAGCTAGGTTGTGATGAAGTTTTGCATCGATGTGTTCTAGAGCATGAGCATGAGGCTATTATCTAAGAAGCTCATGGTGTAATTTACAATAATTCATTATACAAGGGTGCTACCATGCACAATATTATGATGGTTGTCCTATGGTGGTAAAATTTAGACAAGGATGCCAAGGAATATGTAAAAGTGTTTGATCATTGCAGTAAAACTTAGAAACACAGGCATAGATACGAGATGTCGTTCTTTACCAGGCCTATTGTAAGCACTAAGCCATTTGAGAAGTGGGCAATTGATTTTGTAGGTCCTATTTCACCACTCGGGCATAGGACTAGAGCATGCTACATCATAACTTACACATATTATTTGAAAGGTGACAAGAACTAACACCTACAAAGGATTATACAACAACCATAATAATAGCAAGATTTTGGTGGGAAAACATTATTAGCATGTATTGTTGTCCCTTGAGTTTAACTAGTGATAGGATAACTCATTTCTTAAATGAGACCATCATAATTATTTTGGTTGATTTTATGGTGGAAAACCATAAGAAAATTCCCTATCACCCACCCGGCTAATGGTATTGTTAAAGCTTTCAACAAGATTTTAGGATAAACATTAAAAAAAATTGTGATGTTGAAAGGAAAGACTGGGATGATAAGGTCTGTTATACTTTGGGCATATCATAAAACATATAAAAGGTTGAATAAGGCCACACCTTTTCATTTTGTGTTTTTAAAAAGATTGTTTTACCTATTGAATTCATGTTTCCATCCCTATGTATTACGTGTGCGGGAGGGCTAGAATAATGAGCAAGTGGTGGAGGAGCACATAAACAAATTGATGAAGTTAGATGAAGGTGTGCTATTGCATGTTGGAGTTAGAAGACTGAAAAGGAAATATAGAAAGCATGGCATGATAAGAACATAAGGAACAAGACATTTGAGGTTTGAAATATGGTTCTTCTATATGATTCCAAGTTTATGTGCCATCCAGGAAATTGAAAGTGTGCAGTTTGGACCCTTTATAGTAACAAAGATATTGGTCTCAGGTGCTTGTCGATTTACAGGCACTAGATGGAACTTTGTTCCCAGTTAATTCAACAGAGTAGGCTAAAGCCCCACTATGAATAAGGCTTCTTGGGGTTTTTAATAAGGTGGTATTTCCATTTAGATTAGATTTCAATTTCATGTGTTTCCTTTCATCGTTACTATGCTTGTCCATTTATTTTTTTGTTTTATTGTAATAAGCACGCTTACACATAGGAAGTTGATTACTATATTTCTAGTTCATGCGCAAAGGACCATGCATACTTTTTAAGTGTGGGGTAGATTGCAAGTACGCACAGAAGAGTACAAGTGTTGGTATTGAAGGCTGCATAATAATTAAGGAATCACACGCATCGATGATGATGTTGGTTGCTTAAATATAGTAAGAAAAAAATTTCATAAGAAGGATGGTGATAATAAGGATGATTCTCATAGGAAAAACCACTAACTATGAATGAGTGTGTAGTGTAACACAATATAAGAAACACCATGGGGAACTAATTGGTATAAGATGCATAGGTTTATGTACTTTGGTACATAGAGAGCATGTAAGAAGGTTTGTGGTGCGGGAAGTAGTTTGCATGCTGAAGTTTGTAGCTAGAATTTGTGATATAAGTTTGATGGAAGCTGTGAAAAAGGTGGGAAAAGCATAAATGTTGACTTTAGTGCAATTGTACATTCGTAGTTGGTGAGTAATTAATGTGGTAAAAATTTGGAAACCTATAAATAGAGCATCAGGGTAAATTCATTTTTACCTTACCTTGCATAAAATTTGTGTGTGCTTTCATGCGACCTAAAGATAAATTTGACCGATTTGTTGAGAAATTGAGTGTTAGAGAATCTATAACCAAGGTGTGAAAGAAGACATGACTGAGTGAAGAGTGAATTCCATTGGAGGGAATCTTTCATATTAAGATGGTATAGCGTGTATTTGAGAAATCGTATGACTTTTAGTTAGAGTTTAAGAATTAGGGCAAGGAATAAAGAGTTTAAATTGGGAAGTGTAACATTGTTGCGCGGAAGGTCGGTGATAAGAATTTTAGGGCACCAAGGGTAGAGGAAGGCACAAGGTAAGGGTTTGATTTTTCACGATAGAAATGGAAACCAAGGAAAGCAATCGCATCACCAAAGAAGAAGGTAAAGGGCAAGAGGATCTAACACTGTCATGGATATCCAAGATGAATGGTATATAGATATGTAATACCTCGATGGATTATTGATGGAAAAGTAATAGGTATCCCATGTAATAAGAATACATGGTAAGTGACTATAACCATTGTATGAGATGGGATGGCACACAACATGGCATCATAACTTGTTCATCCCATAGAGGATAGAACCCCACATGATAATATTATTTATGATGACAAGGTGAAAAGGTTATTGGGAAAAGCGAGGAGCTACTACTGATTATACGAGCTTCCCTTCTTTAGGAAGCTTGAGAGATTGTACAAGTGGTTGATGTCACACATCCACATATACTTATTGATGTTTTACAGGAAGGAGAATGCACCTCACCACATATTTTATTGAAATATATATTGGTATTATCAATACAAGGGTTGCATTTGTGAAGATCTAGAAAATGGCTTGAGAACTAAAAAGAAGGCATGGAGGATTTTAAGTATGAAAAGTGGATACTACCAAACTTGATGATATTTTCATTGAGGATGATTGTGTGCTTACTTAAAAATTTAAATGGGAAAGAGAGGTAGACATAAGTGAACAAGCACTGACTTCATGTTTGCAAGAATATATAATATATATAGCATTGCCTTATTTATTACAGAGAGAGGAGATCATTGAAGCTGCACATGATGGAGATAAAATAATTTTTAGAATATTCTATTTTTGATAGTTTTCTTAGAGATTAGAGTCTTGATGGGCCAAAATATAAAATATGGAAGTACCCATAGAATTCCCATCTCCTACAAAGTGGTTTTCAAAATATACTTATGACATAGTCACCTCAACATACAGTGTGTGGGAGGACAAATGGTACAAGTGGATGTACGATGCACGATGAAGAGTGGTGAATTCCTAGATTTTATAGTTACCTAACATAGCAGATGGGATGGTTTATTTTGCATTATACAAGTGTGTCAGATTTCATTAGGAGATTCACCATTTGTACCACCAAATCAAATTTTACCATTTCCAATAAAGCAAATGTTATAGCAGGGTTTAAGGTAAACTCTCATTGAAAGTTTATGGAGGATAATGATCCATGAGAGGTGCTAAGAGCATGTGGTGAAAACTTCATGTGGTGTTATCCTAATAGATCACATTTTTAAGTTTAGGTAAACTCTCATTAATTAAAGTAAGGTATAATAATACTTTGCTAAATAGAATTTTTTGTAAATAGGTTTAAGGAAGAGTGCAAGGAGATAAAGGAGAAAAGTTGATAATTGATGTAGAAAAATCATACAAGGAGCATTGCCACAATGCTTCATATGCTTATCTACCTAAGAAGAGCACCTATGAGGATAAATATGTGTCTAGCTTTAGAAAGAAGAAAGCATTCATTTGTATAAACTGACTGTTACATTTCCAATAACCATGATAAAAATATATATATATATATATATATATATAAGGCCACGGGTTGAGGATTGAAAGTTTATGGAGGATGATGTGACCATCTTCGAGGAGCCCTTAACATGAAAGAAAGTGGAGCCCGAAGAAGCAAGTACATGAATAGACTCCCATTCTGTTAGTGAAAGTGAAGGATGAAGTAAGTATAAGACTTATATTCTTCCATCTTTAAGAAAGTGTGCACGAAAGACAGACCTCACACAAGGAGGAGAGCAAGCACCAAAACTAGAAGGAAACATGTCGAGGTAGGTCTCTGAACATAGGTTGCAGTGAAGAAGAAGAAAAGGGTAGTGCCTAGCTCATATTACGAGGAGACACAAAGTAAGGAAGGAAGAAGAGGCTGAAAGTGAGGAAGAGGTGATAGAAATTGAGCCCACATGTGTATATTGTCAATGAATAAGATGTAGAGGGCCATAACATGAATATGGTGAAATATATCTTTAGGGGATTTAAGTACACCCATGTCATGGATGTAGATGCATGAGGCATGTCTTCTTTGTTTTAGAGAGGATGATTCTTTTGAGAACCTATCACTTAGGCCTAATGTTAAAAAAAAGATATTGAAGTTGACTCTAGAGCATGAATTTCGCATGGTCATCATGCGTCTTTATATAGAAACCGATCCCAAGCTAGAGCACAAGCTTGAGAAAGAAGTTAAAAATATTATAGAGCAACTAGTTTTGAAACATGAAGTGGAACGTAGTGAGGGAAAAAGGAGTGAAGGAAACCCATAGTTATTTGGAAGAGAAATGTCTTTTGTAGTAGGTTTTCCTAAGGGGATTCAAGTAAGAATAGGAGGCCAAGGTATACTCCACAGGGTCCTATAATGCACTTTGGTTTCTTTGCGCTTTCTTCTTTTCTTTTCTTTTCCTCCTCCTCCCTCTTTCCCAGATCTTTGGAAGGGGAGGCACGATGGCTTGGAGTATACATTGATGACCCCAATGGCGCATTAAAAAAAAATTGCACCATATACTAGAGCACGATACCACCAGATCAAATGTTTTTTGGTCATTTTTCATAGTTAAGGAAGAGGTTCTACCACAAACAACAAAAGATGTTATCTCCGAGGCGCTTGAATCACATATAGATGAGAATAAGTTTAAGGTGAACTCTCATTAATTAATAGATATCGAGGTATAATCCAATCCATGAGAATCTTATCGATAGTAGATTCATATTTGTAGCGGTTATTGGATGAACAACCGTGTAACACACTTAATAAGTTATTGGTGGAGGTTGGTGCCAAAAATTTTTGTCTATAAGAAACAGCAGAAAAATAATATTTATGCTAAGGGAGCTGAATGAGAAAAATAAAGAAATAAGGGAGAGAGACAAGGAGATAAAGGAGAAAGAGAAAATTATTGTGTAGTTAAAATAGGATGTGAGGGAAGAGAAAGGAAGACTCGCAGGCGTATATAAGAAAGTAGAATGCATTGCGATGTAATTTTACTTGTCATAAACCCGATTTGGCCCCTCACGATAGAATGAAGTATGAGACAATGCGATTTTATTGTTTAGAGGACCTAACACGTCGGAGGAAAATTACCACACAACAACCAACTCTAGCTTTAGAATCTACTAGAAAAAGATGTATTGGCATCAAGAAGAAGAAAACAATAAGATAAAGAGTGTGTTGAGGTCATCATTACACAATATAATGTGTTGGTTGAAGTAGTGAAGGAAGTTGGTCATATCGTAGAAGTGGTTTATGATAAGCTGTGAAGATAGAGACCATGTGGTCGGATTGCTTATGGCTAAGGATGAAACATATCTCTTGGAGAAAGATTTCTAGGAAAAGAACATGGGAAACAAGGTAGAACATGAGATGGTGAAGTTGAGAAAAGAGAGGATACAATTGATATATTAAGGGCCTTAATTAAAAATAAATTGAAGGAAATTTACCCACAAGTCACGTGCGGGATGAATGCCCTAAGTGATGTAGGAAGTGGGCCATGAAGTGGAATTGCTAACAAGCTGGAGACTATGGTGAAAATATGACGAAAGGGTGAAGACTTAACTCTAAAAAAATTTTCGACATTATGGGTGATGCACCTATTCAGGAAAGTAGGGAGGTAGAGGGATGGAAGGCATTGGAATTATTGGTGAATAAGGAATTCCCCCTCTTTTTTTCCCACTAAAAATTATATTCTTCCATTCTTTGGTGTAATACGCCCATCCACCCGGACGAAATTATTTATTCTTTGATTCTTAGAGAATTATTTGGTTGTGTCCTCTGCCGCCCCTTCTTCTTTTGAAAAACAAACAGAGTCCCTTCTATGTGAGGATGGACAACATACCTATTGTGGGGTAATGTTGGACACTAGAAAATGGCTAAGTGTTGGACTATACAAAGGCACACGTGTGAGTGGAAAGGTTTCGACCGTGAAGAAAAGCATGGATGATTAAAAATGATGAGAATGTTGGAAGATAGGGGTAGTGTGAAGAATAAGGAACAAGGTTGCTCAAAGATGCGTAATCGCCGAAGATCATTGCATGAAAATGGAGGACTTTGTCACTTTTCGAGTATTAGGGATAAAAATGGATATGGTGTGTGTGACACGCGAGGATATTTATTTGAATAAGAAGAGTCTATTTTTTAGCAATGAACTTACAATTCGAACTAA
This sequence comes from Taxus wallichiana var. yunnanensis, assembly GCA_018340775.1. Classification (NCBI taxonomy): domain Eukaryota; kingdom Viridiplantae; phylum Streptophyta; class Pinopsida; order Cupressales; family Taxaceae; genus Taxus; species Taxus wallichiana. The sequence goes on along the minus strand of CM031240.1, from coordinate 343,878,832 downwards.
TGCATGGAAGCTAATAATATGAATATGGTGAAATATATCTTTAGGATTAGTCTATTATTATGCCTCATTAGGAAAGCATGCATGGCTTCTGATTTTGAGCATACAAGTTTGTACGGGTTTTGTAAAGATACATAGAAAAAGCGATGAAGGGAAATTCCCCACCCCAATTATATATACTTTATGTCTTGCATTATTTTAGAGAGGATGAGTTGTAATAGAGTTATATTTCCTTGATACACTAAAGTAACATGAATCTCTCATCCAGTGGGATGATTATTACTATGTATTCAACTTATATTACTTAATGAGTTTATAAATATGGAATATTGTGGATTGATTTTGATAATTGATGTATGTGATCATGGTCTTTATATGGTGAATTTGATCATAGTACATGTACGAATGAAAAAGTCAACACATGACCTTCTATCCACACTCGACTCCTTGAGGTTGTTTCAAAGAATCGATGTGGAAAGTGGATGGCTATGTGGTAGTGGAATATGATAATGGGCGAAAAGTATGTGGAAATGGTAGGCGAAGGTGATCAAGGAAATACAAGTGGATGGCTATTTTGACTTGTAATCGTGGAAAGTCAAAGGTGATGCAATGTTTTTGACTTCATCAAGTGCATTGTAAGCCTCTCTAACCTAGGTGGCTGGGATGGAGAACTCGGTAAGGATGGAAATGCAGAGGCTCCAATCGATGTCAAGCTCCATGGATATCCTTTCTACTGGATACAAAATGTGTGGGAAATTGAATGGGGCCTCACTAATATTTCTAGACAAGGTCATGGAACAAGTAAGAGTGAGAGGCATGATTCCATTCAGCTCTATGGACGATTAGCTAGTGTTCTATCCGAAATGAGAGGGACTGATGAGATTTCTCATTTATGATGTATAAATTCCTAATGATGTCTGGTGGGAGTGGTGATGATCTAAATACTAACACTCTTAATCTAAGATCTATATCTGATTGGCTCTCAGTTCCATTTAGATGAGGAACCGTAGGATCAAAACCATAAACTCTCTCTAGTCGTGTTCTTGCTATGGTCATGTGGTGTGTTTTTAGGGTCTAATCCCAATGATGATTAGGAACTCTATGTATGGGATCATTCCAATAGTCGTAAGCCTTTTCTACTTCAATATTTAATGCTAGAAGTTTTTCAATCTTTTGTGAATATAGTACAAGAGATCTAGCTACAAGTATGCATAGTCCTATGTCTATGTCTATGGTAAGATTGTTTGCATTTGGTTGAGGAATTACTAGGTCAATTGCATGTGTTTTCTCTTGGGGTTTGTTGATGGTCATATAGATACTCATTTTAATCGATAGTTCGGTTGTCTTGACCAATATTCAAATGCCTTATCGTCCTCTATGTTTAGTGTGTCCAACTATCTATTGATACTATTCACGTCCCTAGTTGATTTGAAAATGTTATACCTAAGCCCCTAATCTATGTCTGTAAGAGGAACTGCTAGGTTCGGTTGTGGAATTATTGGCTCAAAATAGAAATCTCTTACTTGTCTGGGTTCTTTAATTGTCATGCAGATTTGAAAGCATCTAACTAAGTAAATTGACAAAAGGAATTGAAACTAAGCTATGTTTTTGTATTTTCCATATTTATAAATAAGAAAAATGACTAATCTAATAAATGAAATCTTTTTGTTGTTTTTGTAGTTTTTAAGAGCAAGCTTCTAACCTAATAAAATGAATCTAAACAAGCAATTACCTGGATGTAGACAATCACTTGTGCAATTTGTATGAGATTAACCTAGAACAATTAACTAAATGAATTCTTTCCACAACTCTAAATCTTGCCTCAGAGGTAGAGAATAGTCACCCTCTATAACTTCCTTGACAATATTTAAAGAACGAATCTCTAAATTGATCTACTCTATTGATTATTTAATAATTGAAATGATTGAAATATTTAGCTACTCTATTTGATATGATTCTAAAACAATGAATTCTAACTTGACAATTTGAATAAAGAAAGAAACAATCCAACCTAGATATACATGTACTGTGGTAAATCTGGTTGAAATTATCCCCTCAGTTTTCCTTTCAATTTCGTGTTCACATGAGTCCAGTTGATGGGAATGTAATAACAGCAACAAGAAGAAATATGTGGGAGAACTTATCACTTGGATTGATTGACTGGGAAATGATGCGGGTGGAAGAAGGAAAGCTCAATTGATCTGTGATTGGGCTTTGGCAATTTCCAACAAGAAGGTAATTGAGCTTCAACAATGACTAGGATACAAATTCTTTTCTAGATTTTGCTTGCACACAAGCATGGTATTTATAGGAATTTAGTGGGAAACGGTTGAAGTCATTTGGCATCAAAAGAGAGAAAAAAATTGAAGAGGGAGTTCAAACTACTAACAACCATCAATCACAAATAGAAGTGCAAGAATAGATTTCCACAAGGCATTTGGGCCTTGGATTTATCAAAAATGGGAAAGCAACGTGTCTAAAAATGTATATTAAGGGATATAATTCATCACCAAAATGTAAGCAAACTCTCTGGAAAATTCACACAGATTACCCTATGCAGGTCGAGGTTGGAAAACCACCACATAGGCAAGGCGGTGGTTTTGACACTAAAGGCCAAAACTACTCTAAAATGTACCGGGAAGCTAGGAAAAGCATGGAGTGCTAAGTAAGGATGTCTAGGCTACAAATGCACATTGTGAATGGGTTTTTAGAGGGATCTTGTAACCATTTTTTGATAATGTCACACATGTAATTTTGGGTGCGTATAATACCTATATGATCTTTATGTATCCTTATTATGGGTGTGTCGGTTGTAGACTCATGGGAACCGATGGTTGTACTAGAATGTGTGTTTTAATTATGGTTATTATGAACATGCATGATAACATCTAGATAGACCATCATAAAAGAGGGACCTGGTAGCTTTTGGACGCTTCAGTGAACACTGACACTGTCGAGTGAGGTGCCAATGCACCTAGGCATCTAAGTATAAAACAAGACTACAAAAACTCCAATAGCCCCTTCTCATTTCCAATATTCCCCTATCACCTAAGATACATGGTAGGCCCATTTATCAACCTCAATGGTCCCGAGAACATTGTAATATTGACACTTTCCTTCTGGTGGCCTTTTGGAAGATGAGAAAATGCTTGAAACTTCTACATCCTAGTCTCTTGATGATATAATGGCTTCATGCTATCAAGATCCTAAATATGCCATCCCTAACAAGATGATGTATGCCATGGGTTACCAAGGATATGGATGTGGCATAGATGAACAAGGTGTATAGGAACCTCTTCCGACACCACATGAAAATATGGAAAGATATGGTATTGGTATTCGACCATATGGGTCCCATCCTCCGGAGGTCAAAGCCACCTCTTCTAAACATGATGATAGTTCTTTTGGTTATGATGCTGAAATAAATTCCCTATGTAGTATTTACTAAGACCTTACCTTTAGGAACATGTTTCATGATACAACTATTTTGACTTTACTCCCTTCCACTCTCAAATTGAACCTTGTTCACCCATCCCTTATAAAATAGGACCAACAACAACACATACCAATTGATTTATTTCAAAATGATGAAGCAATTAGTGAATTTATGGGTCTACATGATGACATTCTTATTGTGACCACAAATAGGGCTTCTTTATTAACCTTAATGCATACACGTATTTTGGGGAGGAGGTTGAGTTTTGTGGCCAAAAAAAAGAGAGCAAATATCTTCCAAAGAGCCTCGTCAAAATAATTCCAAGTCCCATAGTGAAAACCTCTTTGAGGCACTAGTGGAAAAAAATTGAAAAATAAAAGGATATAAAATTTGACCATTCTAAGGGTAAAAATCTCATTGAGATGCCCTTAGATCAAGATCTTAATCCCCCCACCCCGATCCTATGCGTATGGAAGATGAGTCTAAATTAATTTTGGAGGACACTATTGATGTTAACATTGGAACAAAAGATTATCCTAAATTGGTTAAGTTGGGATTTTGGAGGAAAATAAAACTTTTGTTATGCTTCTTCAATAATTATATGATGTATTTTCTTAGTCCTATGTAGACATGCTAGGCTTGGATCCTTCTTTGGTAGTGCATAACTTAGTTGTGCATGAATAAACAAATTCGATTAAGAAATTTTTCATAAGATGCATCCTTATGTAGCTCTTTTGGTTAAAGAAGAGCTTGAAAACTTATTGGTAGTAGGATTCATTAGGCCTATTGACTACTCAGAATGGATCTCCAACATAGTTCCTATTCAAAAAATCCTATTGGTATCAGAATTTGTATAGATTTCAGGGACATCAACAAAGCATGTCCAAAATATGACTTTCCTCTTCCAAACATCGACATGATTTTTGATTTCAACTGCAGGATATGAAATGTTATCCCTCATGGATGGATTTTTAGGCTATAATCATATAAAAATTGCAAAAGAGGACCCAAAAAATTCATTTACTACCCCTTGGGGTACGTTTTGTTACCAAGGCATGTCTTTCAGCCTCAAGAATTCAAGTGAATATTATCAACAAGCCATGATTTGTCATATTCCATGACATGATGAATGGTATTATGGAAGACTATGTTGATTATATCTTCTGTAAGTTTAGGACTAGAGTAGAAAATCCAAAAATCCTATAACATATCTTTCAACATCTAAGAGATTATAAGGTCATACTCAAACCAAAGAAGTGTGTCTTTGGTGTTATTTCAGGAAGCTACTAGATTCATTGTTTTTAGAAGAGGAATTGAAATGGACCAAATAAAGGTCACATCTATTACATAAATTCCTCCTCCCAAGAACCTCAAACAACTACACAGCTTGCAAGGAAAAATATAAGCCATTCTTAGATTCATTTCCCAACTTACAGATAAATTCCATTCATTCACCCATATTCTCAAGAAAGATGTTGATTTTCACTGGGGTCCTGAATGCCAACAAGCATTCACCTTACTCAAGAAGTATTTGGATAACCCACATTTTTATGCCACCTATCCTATGCAAACCCTTCTGCTATATATATCAACTACTCAATTTTCTATCGGCTTGATTTTAGCTCAATATGATTTAAATAAAAAGAGAAATCTATATATTATCTTAGTCGTACATTGATTTATTATGATCTCAATTATCCAAAAATTGAAAAATCTTACTTGGACAATGTTTTTTCACTTTTCAAAAACTCCATCATTATCTTCTAAATAACAAAACCAAGCTAATATCCATATTTTACCCACTCAAGTACCTATTATCTCAACCCGCACTTAGTGAGATAATTTCCAATTGGATCATCTTTCTTAGTGAATTTAATATTGAGTATTTAAGCCAATAATTAGTAAATAGACAAGTGCTTACGGATCAACTAGTTGAAGCTCCTTTTCCTGGAATTGAACCATTGAGTCTAGATCTTCCAGATGCTTCTATGTTATATATTGAGGAATCTACTACATACCAAATATACTTAAATGGATCCTTTACCTTTAATGGCTTAGGAGTAGGTGTTGTTCTTATCACTCCTATAGGTGATCTAATTCCTCGAGCTTTTAGGGTTTGGTTTCACATGTACCAATAATATAACCGAGTATGAATCCCTCATTACGGGGTTGAAAATCACTATATGAGTGAATATCGACAAGTCAATGTCATAGGTGACTCCCAATTGATCATTAAATAATTGAATGATGAGTGTAAGGTCAAGGATGAGAATCTCATCCCTTATAAATGAATGGTAGATACTTTAAAAGAATACTTTGTGTAAATTCAATAGATGCCAAGAGCACATAACCGTTTAGTGGATGTCATGGCTACAATTGGATCTTTGCTACGTATTCTACTAAGAAACAATGACATGTCATTCTTTATGGAACATTTTATGGATCTTGCATATGATACACCATAATATTACTTGGTATGTGAAGTTTTGTTACCCTTTCCCCTAGTACCTTTGATATATTTAACTACTTACCGAATGTAACCTTTCCTCCTGACATCACCCATTCCGTAAAATGTAACCTCATCCAGTGCATAGCCTATTATACCCTACTTGGGGTCACTCTCTATCATCGAGGCTACAATAGGAATTTGTTACATTCTCTAAACTCAAAAGAGTCCATCTTAGTAGTCAAAGATGTGCACGAAGGCATATGTGGGGCCCATACAAGTGGAATGGTTCTTTCCAAGAAACTCTTGAGAGTAGGCTACTATTGGCCTACTATGGAAATAGATTGTTGTTAGTATGTGAAGAAATTTGCTATGTCAAAAACATGACAACCTAATACATTCTCCATCACAATATTTACAACCTATCAGGACATCATGGTTGTTTCCAAAATGGGGACTCGATTTCATAGTGAATCTCACACCAACTTTCTCTAATGGCCACAATCACATTATCACTGCCACCGAGTACTTTACAAAATGGGTAGAGGTTTTTCCTCTTACTTATGTCACCGTAACGCATATTGCCATATTTATCATTAATCACATGGTCTACCATTTCAACATTCCTTCTACTATTGTATATGAAAATGGTAAATCCTTCAAGAACAAGCAAGTGAAGGAATTGTGTCAATGCTTCCAAATCCTCTAGAAATGGTCTACACCCTATTACCCTTAAGGTAATGGATACCAAAAGCCTCGAACAAGAATCTTATTCATATCATGTAGAAAATGCTTATTAAAAATGGCCATAATTTCACATTCAAATCCTTTTCCTCATGGCCTATAGAACATATATCCACACACCTACATGTGCAACATCATATTCCCTTGTATTTGTATCAAGCCATTTTACCCTCGAGATCAATCTTGAATACCCTTGAGAGATTATATGTATAAAGATGAATAATATAGAGTGGCTAGGTCAGATATGAAACTACTTAATGAAAAGTTCCTCAATCAATTGGATCACCTCAAAGTGTATTAGAACCGAGTGACTTGGAGCTACAACAAATGCACCAAACCTCATGTATTTGATGATCTCAAAATGGTTTTCACCCTGGGTATTGTTTTAAATGTTTCAAATTCTCAAGTAATTATAATTTTAAAAAATTGATCAAGAGTGATTATTGTTTCACTTTTGGGTGTTTTTAAACCCCAATTTTCCAATTTCCTCTTTAACAATCATTTTACCATATTTATCAACTTTTTATGATTCAAGAGAAATATTAAAAATCCATTAAAACCGATCACAAGATGAATTTTAGAATGTATCCAAATTGATTGTTTAATCTAAATTTGATTATGCATACATTTTCGTCCATTTTAGATTATGGATTGTAAAATTTTCACTTAATCTATTTTTTAATCAGTTCATCATGTTTCTTAATCAATTTAAGACATTCCTTTGTAGTGAATTTTAATCTAATAAAAAGCTTCAAAAATTGAAAGAAAATCCACAAAAACTTGATAACATGGTTCACCCGAGTGGGATATGTCTCGAATTCACTTAATTATGAATTGATATATTAATTGTCCTCTGAAGTACAATTTTACCTCCAATAATGAAAAATAGATCATTGTCACCTATAAATGGGTTGATTCAGACTTGTAGAACTCTGTAATTTTCCAGAATCACGTTCTCAAATCCATCCATGGTCATGCAACTTCTTCACAATGTGATCTTTGTGCAATTGTGTACACAAAACCTACAAGTAGAAATTCAAATCATTTCATGAAAAATTAATTACATGTTTGTGTTCATATCAGAATTTTGAACACTTTTTTTTTTACACCGAGTTCTAAAAATGACTCTAAGTGCTCCAAATTTAAGGTTTTCTTAAGACTTCCTATTCTACCTTATCTCAAACCTCACAACAATCCTTCATAAATATATGTGAGCTCATAATATACCTCTCTAAGCTATGTAGATCAATTGGTGAGTTGATTGGTTTTGCGACCTAGAGGTCTTAGGGTTGATCCCCTTTCCTACTCCTTCACTAACCACTTTGCATAAGTCGGGTAAATCCCACATTTACAGGCGTGGTTGAGTGGATTTGGGTTTATATTCGAATGGACCTCAAAATTTAAACATGACTTAGGTCACTCCTATATTTTTTTGGTTCACCACGTAATAGGTGGCCAATGCATTTGTTAAACCTCCCAATGTTGGGTGAATCTTTAAAAGCCACGTAGGTGGCGAGCTATGCATGATTTAAGTTGCACATTTGGGTTGAGCTATATGCCACATTAATTTGAATGGCGAGTTGTCACATTGATCTCTCGCACCAAATTTGGACCCCTATGTTAGTTGATGCATGATTATATTGATCCAAAAGAGTCATTTAGATAAGTTGGTCAAGAAATGCAGAATTATCCCGAGTAACTTGTGACCAGAACAATGAACTCATCATGGTAATATGTAGACCGATCGACTTGGGCAGGATTTGATCACCCCATCGAGATGGTAAATATGTTTGTTCGATGGCGACTTGGCCCAATACAATGCAACCCTACAAGTTAATTCAAATACCTATAATATAATATCCCACATGCAAGGGATAAAATCATATAGTGTTAAATATATACAATTGCTCATAAATGGTGATATGAGTTGGAGACCAAGGCACCCCTTGTTAAAAGAGTGTTCGAACTTGGCCGAGTACCCTTTAGCCAACAAATAGTGGGGCCCACCATTTTGAATTCATGTGTCAAATACCAGAGGCTTAAAACACAAATTTTTACTCTTAACCCATTTTGCGCCACTTTTCACATTCTAATTTATCCACATCAACAAACCTACGCATAGTCCCAATTTTTTTTGTTGGCCAAAAATTGCAACGGATCATAAATTGTGCATACGAGCTCCGTTTTATGAGTTCTTCATATTGACGAAAATATCTTGGGATGCTCTACAATGCTATAATGGTTTAGGTTTATTTTGTAAACATATAAACCATTAATATCATACTTATCATTTGAGGTAGGAGACCTTGTTTTGAAAGATAATCATTTTAACTCTACAAAAGAGCAAGAGAAGAAAGGAAATTTTGAACCTAAATTGTTAGTGTCATATGTTGTGGTGGATAAATTTAGTTTAGGTGCTTATAATATTTCCTATCCTGATGGTGATAAAATTTAGGAACCCATGAATGATATACATCTCAAGTGTTTCTACGCCTAAGCATGGGGACCTATCAAAAAATCAAAAAAGTATTAAAAACAAAAAAATCAACAAAAAGTAAAGAGAAATAAATTCATCTAAATGTGAAAACCATGCAATTATGGAACTTTAGACTAGTCCTTTGGTGAAAATTAGTTTATGATGTCATAAGAGGGTTCATTCTTCACAAACATCTCACACCTAGGGGCACGATCGCTTTATCCTAAGCTAGTTTTTCACTTGTTTCTCATATCCTTTTGAACCTATCCTTTGTGGCCTTGATTCAGCTGATCTTACTCTGTGTGTGTGTGTGTGTGTGTGTGTGTGTGTGTGTGTGTGTGTGTGTGTGTGTGTGTGTGTGTGTGTGTGTGAGGAATTTTCCTTTTACATTCCCACCTATCGTTGGGGACATCTTTGCATCTTCACTTTCTTATACATATGTGTGAATTTTTCCCTTGTACATTCCCATATTTCACTAGGGGCATCCATGCATCTTCATTTTCTTATGCATAGCTTCATAAAATACAAAAAAAAATTCAAATAGGTCTTACCAAAAAAACCCAAAAAAGTATAACATTGTCTCACAAAAATACAAAAATAGTACAAAACATCTCGAAAATGTTCAACAAAACAAAGAAGTGTTTTTCTTTCCTATTTTTTTGCACATAGTTTTTTTTTCTTTTTAACACATATAATGTGTTGTCTTTCATGGTTTTAGATTAATTTATTGTGGGATTCACTAGATTAGTTCCCATTACGTGTTTCTAGATTGTTGTTGTGATATAAACCAATTGTAGTTGAGTTATTAGCATCCTAGTTTACATATAACTTTTGTGTGATTTAATTCAACCGTGTTCATATTGGGTATGTTTTCTTGTTTGTTTATTTCTTATATTGTTATGTTGTTGTGTTGTTTACCATAGGTATATATTATTTTTGATTACATGTTCCTTGTGCTTGTTAACTTTTCATGTACATTTTGTGTTATTCTTATCACCAAAAATAGCACCCTCTGATTTTTCATGAATGTGTGGATGAGCAATCAATGTTTTTGGGTAACATGGGATTGTCTCTCAAGTTGTGGGACTTGCTACTTGAGACAAACCTCTAGAGAAGGTTGGTTCCTCTACCTAATCCTAATGCTAAACTACTCCTAAGGAAGGAAATGAAGCTATCTAATCCTATTATAACAATCCAAGGGACTAGGGTGAGAAAAAGATGTATAAAAATGGGAAATCCTACACTATCGAGGTGATAACACCAAGAAAAGGGGTGGAAATACTTTAGTGAGGGAAAAGAGAGAAATAAAATGGAGAAGGGAGAGGCCATACAGATGTGACATAGACCCAAAGCTTTATTCACCATCTATTCTAAATGAAACATAGCAATATAAAATTACAAATGAGAAATACATGCACAAAATAAAACAACAAGAATGGAGAGGTAAGGAAATACAACAAAATATGAGCTAGGGTTGAGAGAAACACCACAAAACATATTTTATTTCAAAATATGCATAGTCCATTACATGTGAGAAATAACATCACAAGAACACTTGTCAGTCCAAAATGAAGGCTTACAACTCATTGGTGTTGAGAAACCATTTTTACAAAGTTTCTTTAAATCCGATAATATCTCCCCTACAAATGAGTGTCACTTTACATTTTATAGAGAATGGGAAAGAGAGAGAAGAGGGAAAAAAAAGAGGGAATTTAAAATTTCTTCTTCCACCCACCAACAACCTACATTTAATGTCTGAAAAGGGGCATTGACATGGTCATACAACACCATTCCCAATGATATCTTGCTTGTGGAAGAAGAATAGGCACCATATCATATCATATTATATTTCTTAGCTACTGGAATTGTGCTCATTAATTTTGGGTTGTGTTTTCCCATTTTCTACCACCCACTCTCACCTAAATCAATACTTTCTAGTGCCATGATGTAGATATTGGAGATACATTTCCAATAATATCAAGTTTTCAAAATTTGGAGCATCTAAACAAAAGATATGGCCAATCGGGTCCAGGGGGTGTCATGAGGAACATGGGTTCCTTGTTTTCTTCCACATTCTACAATTAATCATTTTTACCCTTTTTCCTACGAGTATTTTAGGTTTTTGAAGAATTGAGGGAGCTTAGGAACCAGTTTCATTTGTTCTTTTTATCTTTGTTTTCCACGCAAAAGTCTTTTTTTTTTTTTCTCTTGGGTCGAGATAATGGAGTCCGGGTGGAACTTTGTAAACCTAGGATGTTAGTACCCACATCTCCACACTACACTAACTCCTCCCCTTTCTTTTTGTTGCAGACCATATACCTTACAGGGAACAATCTCCTTGTTAAAAAAATTTCCACTAACCCTTTATTCACCCAACCGCCAAACGGCTTGCACTACACATGACACCCGACACCCACTTCTCCTTTGATGTCGATCCCAAGCCATTTCGGGATCTAGTTCCCGTGAGGAACTAGTTCACCACATTCCAAATTATTTCACCCCATTTGTAATACAATAAGACCCTTTATATTAAGGAGTGATTGCTTATGTAGGGAACTATGGGCCCGCAAGAACCATTTTGCTTAGTTCCATCGTCACCCTGCATCTCCGCATAACTCAACCTTTCTTTTTTTGACCAAGACCCATGCAAGTAACTCATGAGCTTAGGGAACTTATTCCATCCACTCTTTAAAAATCCATAGAAGACTTCTCCATTCCTCTTATGGCCGAATTAGAAAATCGGGAACATGAAGAACTTGGGAACTAGTTTCGTCTATTCTTCCACAAACCCGCAAAAACCCAAAATACACTAAACGACCCCATAATCCATTTTCTCAATTTTTTCAAAGTCTTTGGATATTTAAGGCCTGAAGAAAAGGATGGAAATTCCTTAGAATAATTTCAAGTTCCCAAAACATGAAAAATACCCGAATTTCTAGATTCCTTCATCAAGCTCCACCAACTACCCAAGTCCATTTTTTTCAAAGTTTTCCAATTTTACCCGGGAAATGAATAACAATTTGGCATCTCATGGGGTAATCTTCCTACTAGATTGAAAATATCAGTGGCCTTGAAGCATTCATTGGGCATGGAGTCAACTTGATAATCTTAAACTCGACTGAAACTTGAAATTCACACCTTTGAATCCACTTAAAGAACTACCTAAACATGAAGTTGATGAAGCTTAAATTGACAATCTCATTATAAAAAATCTGAATGAAAGTTTTATGATTTTGGAAAATATTCTTAAATGTGAAACTTCACCTGTTTCCTCTGTAACATATCCGATGAGACAAAGAATGAACACCTAAAATTGTATCAAATCTGAATTTAAGGATGAAGCATTGCAGGATCTCTAAATCACATGCTGATTAGATGGATGCACTTGAAATTTCCCAAATACTTTCTTTCCCCATGAACACGACCTCCACAAATTGAATGTACAATAGTATCAAGGACACAAAAACTATGTATAAAAGGGAAAATCATACATGTCCCAAGTGGAAACATGCAGAGTGTGCACAAGCACTTCTTATACTAAAATAAAACCTACCTACTCTACTCTAAGCTAACAGTAATGGAGCTAAACAAAACCTCGTAATATGTTGTGAGAAATAGCATCCTTTCCTTACAAAATGTGGCCATGTGATCTGTTTGGTAATAAAATTGCATGGTGGGAATGAAAGTGTGACTTACACTCCCTATTCCTCATGCTCTGAAGTGAGCATGAATGGTTGCAACTCCTTATTTGGCTCTAGACTATATAAATACCTAATTAGGAAAGGTTTGATCCTCTAAATTTTCCCATCTCGTTTTTTTGTATCCCCATGAACGAAGTCACAAGGATAACTTTATTCTTCTTCCTCATCATTGAGCATGTTTGGAATCTTATTTAAACTTTGTTTTGATTCCAAAAACAGTCTTTCTCTTTCATAATGAATGTTTTATCAATGGTATCATCATCTTATTCCCCATTCTCGAGCATAAAGTCTGAAAGATCAAACTCCTCTTTATTCTCTTCATGAAGACTAATTTGGGTGGTAGGTTGTTCATTATGCTTTCCTCCAAAACTGATTTTGTGAAAAGATCTACATTCACTTGAATTTATTTCTCCTTTTTTCCAAGAGATACAAGAGGCTCTCTATATTGGAAGACAGATGGTGGAACTACAAAAGTAGTGATTTCCATGGGCTCTTCCTCTCCAATGCAATTTTAAAAATATGATAAAAATTTATCCTCTTCATTATCAATCTTTGTAGCATACTCACTTCATATCTTAACTTCCTTATACTCCTCTTCATTTGAAGTTTATTCCTCCTTATCTTCAGATTTTGCAAGCTAGGATGAATCAATAACCTTTGTGAATATGGTGCCAACATGCACACTACACTCAAAACATAGAGATTGTTGATCATCTCCTTCTTGTGTTTTCTCTTCTACAAAATCATCTTCCACCTTTTGTTCTTTAATCCCAACCTTTTTGAAGGCTTAACAAATTGTGGCATTTGATGGTTTCAAATTTTGAAGCCCAATCCTTCAATTTTTGGTAAGTTCTTCTCTATTGGATTCTTCAATTTTTTTCCTCAAATGATTTTCTGATTTGTTTCTTCCCAAAAAGGGTTTTGGAATGCAAGAGGAGGGGTGTGCTGGGTCTCAACTATTTTTTTGCAAGTGTTTTCAATGAAGGGGAGGTGTTATTTCTTCTTTTGGAGGAGAGGGAATGGAAGGAGAAGCCTTGAGGAAGCTAGGAACTTTAACCTTAGGCTTGGGTGGTTGATATGGAATGGGCATTGGATACTAATAGGAAGGTAAGTGGGAACATCCCATTGATAGGGTTCCTTATCATTAGATTGATCAGTCTTTAATGTTTATAATGGAGAAATAAAATCAACCATTTGAGTGAAATACTCACTCATTACCTCAATCCTTTGTTGTGGGCTAAGACAACTAGGTATAGGACCTCCCCATGGACATGGCTTCCTAAAACCAAGTTATTTAGCTTGCAATATTTGTAGTTGTTCCTTGACATCCTGCAAGATCTACTCCATCTTTTGAACTCTACCTTTAAAATATTCTTTAGGTGTAGGATGAAATCCAAAGTCAGCATACTCATAATAACATCTTGCTTCGTATAATTTCCATCATAAATTTGGTTTGGAGGTGTGTAAAAACTACTTGAAAATGGATTTTGGAAGGTTTGAGCTGAATTTGAATGGTACTAATGTTATAAATTATGGTTCCAGTGAGGAAATAAAGTCATGATTGCATAACTTCATAGGAAATCAAAATGAGATGACTAAAAGAAAGGAAATGATCTACTAAATTCAAAAATGGGTTGTTTAGACCAAGTGGAGTCACCAGATATGCTTGAAAATGCCTCTAAACGCTGAAATCTCACCAAGAACATATCAAACTTGGTAAAATGAAATATACACCAAATGTTATAATGGAACACCTACAAAATATATGACTTCAAAGTTGTCCCACCATGCATGCCAGAACTGTTATCACAAAAAAAAAACACCCTCCGATTTTTTGTGAATGTGTAGATCAACAATCAATATTTTGGGTAACATGGGATTGTCTCTCAAGTTGTGGAACTTTCTACTTGAGATAAAACTCAAGAGAAGGCTAGTTCCTCTACCTTATCCTAATGATAAACTACTCCTAAGGAAGGAAATATAGCTATCTAATCATACTCTAACAATCCAAGGGACCAAGGTGAGTAAAAGATGCATGAAAATGGGAAATCCTACACTAATGATGTGATAAAGCACCAAGAAAATGGGTGGAAATACTCTAGTGATGGAACATGGAGAGGCCACATAGATTTGACACATACCCAAAGCTTCATTCACCATCTATTCTCCATAAAACACAATAATATGAACCTATAAATGAGAAATACATGCACAAAATAAAACAAAAAGAATGGAGAGGAAAGGAAATACAAAAATATGAGCTAGGGTTGAAAAAAACACCAAAAACATATATTTTATTGCTTTCAAAGTATGCACAATCCATTACATGTGAGGAAGAAGGAAAAAAAAAAAACTTTCTAAGCCCAAATGAAGGCTTGCAACTCATTGGTGTTGAAAAACCATTTTTACATAGTTTCTTTACACCCCAGAATACCACCCTAAAAATAGGCCTCACTTTACATTTTATAGAGAATGGGAAAGAGAGAGAAGAGGGAAAAAATAAAGGGAATTTTGAATTCCTTCATCTACCCACCAACAACCTACATTAAATGTCTAAAAAGGGGCATGGGTATCTGTACAACACCATTCCCGATGATATTTTTCTTGTGGAAGAATAAAAGACACCATATCATATAAGATCGATTTCTCACCTACCTAGAATTATGCTCATTAATGTTGGGTTGTATTTTCCCTTTTCTCACACCTACTCTCACCTAAATCAAGACTTTCTAGTGCCATGATGTAGATCTTGGAGATACATTTCCAATGATATCAAGTTTTCAAAATTCGGAGCATCTGAGCAAAATATATGGCCAATCAGGTCCAGGGGGTGTCGTGAGGAACACAAGTTCCTTGTTTACTTCCACATTCTATAATTAATAATTTTTTTCCCTTTGTCCCGTGGGTATTTCAGTTCTTTGAATAATTGAGGGATCCACGGGAATCATTTCCATTTGTTCCTTTTATCTTCTCTTTCCAGAAATAGTCTTGTTTTGTGCTTGGGTTGGATAATCGGGTCCCAGGTGAAACTTAGGAATTGTTCAACTAGGGACATTTATTCCCGCATCTCCTTGGCTCTCTACACTACACTAACTCCTCTCCTTGCTTTTTTATAGCCCACACTACCTTGCGGGAATAAGCTCGGTGGCGTAGCTTGTTCCAATGACCCTTCATTCACCCGATCGCCAAACGTTTTGCACTACACGGAACCCGACGCCCACTTCTCCTTTAATGTGGCTCCCAAGACATTTCAATGAACTAGTTCCCACGAGGAACTAGTTCCTCATGTTCTAACTTCTTCCACCCCACCCACAATACATTGAGACCCTTTATGTTGCAAATAAAATGCTTTTGTGGGGAACTATGGGCCCACGAGAACTATTCCACCATTCTATCTCGCCACCCGCATCTCTCGCATAACTCAACCTTTTTTTGTTTTGTGGCTTAAAGACTGTATAGAGAACTTGTGAGCCTGTGTAACTTATTCCATCCACGTATAAAAAAACCCACACAAATCTCCACACTTCCTCCTACGAGACGAATTGAAAAATCAAGGAAGATAAAGAACTTGGAAAGTAGTTCCGTCTATTCCTCCCATACATGTAAAACCTATGATACACTAGAAAAGACCCCAAAATCCATTTTCCTCAATTTTTTCTAAGTTTTGGATCTTTAAGCCTTGGAGAAAAGGAGGGAAATTCTTTAGAATAATTCCATGTGCCTAAAAGATGACAAATACTTGAATTTCAAGATTCCTTCATTAAAGCTCCGCAACTACCCAAGTCCAATTTTTCCAAGTTGTCTAATTTTTCCTAAGGGAAAATGGATAACAGATTATCGATTCATCATCTCATCCCTATCATCACATCTATCCATAACATCATCATATATCATAAATAAATTTCTAAGCTACGTCATCATAAAGTAAAATCAATATGTATGTTAAGCTAACACATCACATCATATCATCAATTGGTCCCATAATAAAAAACATGGGCTAAAACAATATATCATAAATAAAAATTTGATATACATCAATTTCCATCATCATACATGTAAAAATAAAGAATGTCTATATAAAATTGTGTCTCGATAAAATTAGATACGAAAAACAAGCCATCATAGGCATCGATAAAAAAGTGTGCCTTCGTCTCGAGGCTTATACAAAAACATGTGTATGCATCAATTCAAAACTATATACCTTCATCTCAAGGCATATACAAAAATAAGTCCATGTACATAATTCATCATCTAATAACCGAGTCAATTGTGACTCTCACCGACACCAAGACTACTCAACCTATGACTAGGCGGGGCATCATCACCGATCTCACCGACTTGGATGGTTTATGTGACCAAGATCTCGCTGCCGAAAGCTGATTGTAAGGAGGTGACCTCTGGAAGCAAAGAATGATACATGTTAGGAATTTTATGGTTTAGTGTTTATCATATGGTATTATATTTATACATTGTAAAATGTAAATGTTAATGGTAAATTAGTCAATGTGAATTGTAATATGTTAGTGGGTAAAAAGTCGCTTTAGTAATTAAGTTAGTATATTGTTATTAGTTGTTATATAAAACAACAATAACAATATTATATTTGGGGATGTGAGTTTCAACAACTCACATAGGAGGTTTGAATGGTTATAGCCACCTCCTATATTTTAGGATGGTCATTTCCTATATATTTGGTGTATGTAATATGAAATTTAATGGAGAAAATTGAATATATTTCTTGATAATTTATCTTATGTATCTATGATATTTGCAAATCTATTGTATTCTCCACAATACAAACCCCGTAAAACCATCCTCTCCGTAAGTTGTTACAAAATCATACACAAGGTCACTAGATCTCTGGCAGCCATAGTTTCATGATGTAGAGCATCACATTCTTCTATAATCCATGCCATGTTTAATGTCAAGGTTGTCTTATTAGTCACAAGATGATTTCTTTTGGTTACAAGTTGATCTCACTATGTGTGCGTTATTATATCTATTGTCTCGAGTATCTCGATCTCGTGGATCCCTACTCGTGATCCCGCCTCTCTATATGGTTTGTACTATGATAAACACTACATCTCCTCGTAGCATGGCCATATCCCTTTATAACTATAAATAGGCCACTAAAGACCCATGTATTTTTGGTAAAACTCTAAATTTGGGCACAAGTATCTGTGGCAGCCCCCGTGTAACATTCACTCCATCCCCATCACCCCCATGACATGTAATGTCCAAACTAAATGTTCAAGGTGGTGATGGTGGACCCTGTAAAGGCACCTACTAAATAAATGGCCCTTGTGGAACCTATTGAATGATTGGTTGTTGTACTCACACCTATGGAACTTAATGTATCTATGGACCCTATGGTCCCTAGCCCTATCCCCGACCTTGTGCATGTTTCTATACCTCACCTCCTGTTGGTCTAGACTCGACTTTATCTCTATGGCACCGGCCCCTATCCCCTACTACTACTACTATACTAGTTGTTATCACTACCTACGAATGGTGATCCACCTCGGTAACATTGTCATGTACCAGTCGGGTAATCGACAAAGTGGTCTTTGGATCCACTATCTACACTTATGTATCCCATCCCCGTGGGATAACACTATGAAAACTCTAGAAGGGATATCCATGGTCTAACTCCGGGGTCCAAAATCAAATGTATCTTATATTACTCGCGTGTACCATTACTCATCCCCTCGGGAACCCCATGAATCACACGAAGTTAGCACTACACCCTATCAACTTTTACCACTTGAATGTGGTGGTGACTACCTATAATATAATGGTCAACCTCTGTAATGCTCAGCTCTATCACATTAGTACACCACTAGTACAATTGGTATAGTCTATAGCAACCATATGAAGCTCCATATCATCAAATTCTCTCCTGTAAAAGGTGACGCCTCCCCTGGTGACCTCTAACTCCAACACCCAATGTCTCCTGAATATTCATGAGGGGTCATCAAGATGTCACACTTGCAAAACACCTAGGGGCATCCACTAGCAATGTGATCCCAAGCCCATATATGAAGCAAGGTCATAGGACTTAGGATCATCATCCATATATACGCAATTAAGTGAAAATCCATATATAAATGGGACACTATGCACCTGACCCTAGGTGAATAACTCCCCATTCATCGAATAGACCACCATGCCTATTAGTCCAAGATAAAATTTGGTCTCTATTTTATCAGAAATAGGTAGCTATTGATAAGATCCATAAGATGCAAAAGAATATGTGTTATCCTCCTACTCGAAGCATTTATATAAATTAACTTCCATCTCCTATCGAGGTATGTCCTCTTAGAGGAATAAATCCCAAATGTTTCTATGAATCGACCAACATGACCATCATATACTACTAGGATTCCCGTATTAGAACCCACAAGATATGATAAACATCCTCTAAGGTAATGGTCATCTCTCCAATTTGGAAGGTCTAGCTCTTGTTGTTCCATCTCTTTGCTAAGGTTGTGAGGACGTGATCTAGTCTCGATGTGTGGCAACTCGTAATGTAAGATAAACTAGTCACCTTGAGTACAAAAACTATTCCCCTCTACTCGCATCAAATGAAGGTCATCTCAAAGGCCCATCGGTGAGTGTGGTGCTCCTACACATCCAAGGTTTGTAGTCTCTCCTAAAGATCACCCAAAACACAAAAAAATAACATCATTTCATCATTTTTCATCTTCTAATCACTTATACATTCTTCTACTTTCTTCCAAATTCTCCTAACAAGTCGGGAACTACACCAAAGCGCACTTCGTTTCATACTAGAGCACACTATTGCTACACTAGAGCACATTTCATGTTAGCGTGCATCCTTCACACTAGCACACCTTAGGGCTACTCTAACACATTTCATGCTAGAGTGTGAATTTCACACTAGCGCACATGGCTAATGCTCTTGCCTTCAGTTGAATGCTAGGGCTTGAAATTCATGCTAGTGCACTTTGGGGAACACTAGCACATACTATAGTATGCACTAGTGTTAAAATTCAACTTTTACTACAAAAATGTAATAAATGCGACCAACCTCAAAAAAAAAATTCATTAATTACGATGGCACCATAATCTAGAGCTCTCTCATACTCTCGAATGTGATTGGTATGATGTTTCCAATCCGATACATGGGTCATCTCTCTCAAAATTTAGAGAAAAAACTCTCTCGAAGGGAAAAAGGATATAATATCTCAAATGGGTCGCGATGGATTTTACCCCTCCCCCTGCTATTTATACCCTCTCATGCCTAATGCTTCATTTTCTTTATCTCACAAGGGTAGGGTTACTAACAATATCCTCTATTCTCTTCCCGCCACATACTTGCATTCTATTGCGATGATTTATTTGTATAAATTGTCATTTTCACTCCCATTTTCATCTTTTGGGGCATATTCTTGCTTCCCGATGACCTTTTCTTCTCCTTGGGAATATTCTTGTTTTTCGACAAATTTTTCAATGCACCACACACAACTTCATTCTTATATGCCATATTATTCCTAAATTCTCAAAAATTCAAAAATTGGTTAAATTTTAAAAATCCAAACAAATGGTAAAATTTCAAAATCCAAAAATTGGTAAAATTTAAAAAATCCACAAAAATTAGTAAAATTTTAAAAATCAAAAATTGTTAAATGTAATGTTCCAACAATCAAATCATTCATACGACATGACATCCTTGAACATTGAAAAATATCCTACAAAATTATCTTCCTTTGATTCTCTCTTATTCTTCGCATGTAGCATGCGAATCCTTTTGATCTTCCCTCATTAACAAAGTCGGTTTGCTTGCCATGTTTGTATTCCCATGCACATACTATTGCTTTGGGTAGTTTCATAGTGCAAAATTTCTTTTTCATGGGAATTTTTTTCCTTCGTTTATTCACCTTACATGTATCCATATGGGTTCCAACTAACCTTTTCAAAGATAACACTAAAAAAATTATTAAGCAATCTGTCTTAAACGTTGTTTGTTTGAGTATGTTTATTTTTTCTTATTTCTTTATTGGTCTACTTGTTTACTTTCTCATACTACATTACTTTATGTATTTTTCTTTGAGTCATTCCTTTAGCAATGAAAAAAATGTATTATTTCTCTTCATGTCATTTAACACTTTTTTTGTATGCTTATATCAAATAAAAAGTTTCTCCTTATCCAGATGGTTCCTAGACTACATTACAATCTTCCGATTCTCCATGTTTTTCATTTTACCTACCTTTCTACCAATCATTTTCCAAATTTTATCGATTCTAACAATGGCCACCTGGCCTAGTTTGAATCCCTTCCATTTCTATCAACATTTTCTTCCACAACATCTGGGGCAATATGGATCATATTTATCCCCCTCCCCTTGGTTTCTTCCATCGATTAAAATGTGGGATTTTGTTTCTAATTAATCCAATTGAACATTGACTAACTAAGAAAATTTCAACTCTCCATTGTTGCAGTATGCTTCTGTTGTGATTGTTTCCTTCTTCTTTTCAAGCATCCATCAACCTCTTCTATCACCCCATCGACACTCGAGGGGGCATCCTTCATTATAATAATTTTTCTTCTAATCATTCGAAATTTAATTATCTATAATTGTCTACCATATTTGAAGTGGCATCACTAACATTACACCACACCAAAGAGGGGAAATGTAGACACCTAAATCTGATTACACAATTTTACTACTAAAATTACATTGTTTATTGTCTTTCCCATCATTTCATTATAATTAGTGATTTCTCACTAATTAGCTAACATTCCCCTTTATTTCGGTCAATTAACAACACTTCATTAATTAACTAGTCTTTCCTTCATTTTGGATGTCAATTAATGACACTTCGTTAGTTATAATCCTCTTCTAATCAATTAATTAATTACTTATTAGTTAATTAAGCCTTTTTAATCTCGTATTTAATCAATAAACCTTCTTATTGGTTAAATCCCCTTTTCAAATCCTTCAAATTCTACCAATTTCCTTCTAAATCACCTTCGAATGGCTTTTTAATCATATCTTGGCCTATTAATTAATCATAGTTGATTTATTAAATCATCTCTAACTCACATGAGTTGTTAATTACTAATTAATCTCTTCTAATCATTCTTATCCCTTTCTAATTCTACTTTATCTTTATCCCACATTCTCTATGTTTCTAGCTTCTCCAAAATTGGAAATCTATATAAAAACCTAATACCTTCCTTTCAATATTACACGTTACACCATTTACGCCATTTACACCGGTATTACTATATGCACATGATAAGAGAATTTCTACCTTGAAAAGCTTATTGATATAGCATCCATTCTATCCTATACTTGTAAAGAGTAGTAACAGAAGAACCATACATGAAAATCAAGACATACTAGTGAGATAACTTCCTCTTTATTGAGATGGCCTTCCTTTGATCACTCGTAATCATGATTGACTCAACAAAAGGAACAACTACAATATAGAAAGCCCATAAAAATTACAAGGGATAGCTTAGTGTTTCATGTTTAATTGGATACATTTATTTATTATTTCCTTTTCATGGATTTATCATGGTTCTTTTGATAGATTAACTTAGTTATGGAGACTATAAGGTGTTAGTTTTCATTAATTAACTTAGTCCGCTTATTTGTTTGCATTAAAAAAGTGAGACATCCCAACAATTTTATGCTTTTCAAATTCCTTGCAAGGAACTATTTCAATCATTGGGTAAATATGCATCATGGTATTTTCATGAATAACCTTAAGAGAAGTCCCACAATCTAATAACTTCATTCAAGGGGAAAAAATACACCCTAATACTAGACATTACAAGAGAGTTCAAAATCATTACTTCACAACACCTTCAATATACCCAAGGAAATCCACTACTACTCACCAAGGTAACACTTTCATCTAAGAGGGATAAAAGGTATCAATGCAAGAGTTTTATATGCAAGTAATTCAACACATAGCCTCCTCTCACATAATTTAGATCTCACATGAAATCAATCGTATGTAAAACCACCAACTATCTTGCAAGGATTTGGCCACCCACTAAGGTACTAAGGGGAATTACGCACAAGGCGGGGTTAACTTATTCATGCTATGGTCAGACCTACAACACCTAGACATGATGGCCTCACTCATCCAAATATGATAGGTTTCACAAAGTATATTCACCACCTCATAAAATATTCAAGGAAATGGTCCTTAGTAAGACTTGTTTTAGGTGCAAAATAATAAGATGATTAATGAGACTAGAGCATTTTACTAACATGATTAGTGTTTTACACCTTGAAAAAGAATCGATTGGGGGAGGAAGTACAATAATCATTATAAACTTTTTTTTGATAGTTTAGGTAAGATGAGATTCCACCTAGCATTGTGGGTGTTAAGGAGATAAAACAATAATTAACATAGTAAAATATTAGTTTAATATCTTTATAACATAGGTACAACATTGAGTACAAATTCACATCCATTTCGACACTATAAAATATAGCCACATTGGTATTTCCTTTTTCAAAATGTATAAAGAACAATTCTTCGAACAACACTACATATCATTATTCTATGGTAATACACGTATTGCAAGATGAATATAACTTTACAATGACAAATCAATAAATACAACATATCACATCCTAAATTCCTCTTGTTCAAAGTACCTAAAACCAACACAAGGCCAATCCTAAGACTAGTATGGAAATACCCTACACTCAAGCATAAATTCTATGCATCCATTATTTCAAGCAATCGAAGAAGAAAATAGAGAGAGAGAGATAGAGATCGTTTCTTCACACATTCACACTTCCTCATTCTATTGCCCCTCTTTTTCTAGAGAGAAGGGTAGGGAAGGATAGAGAAATTCTAGGATTCATTTTCTTTTCAAATCACCATATCCTAACCACATACATCTCGTATCCAATTTTCATTTCATTTCAAACTCATATACATTTTAATCCCATTTACAATTTCAAAACCCATCAAAATTTCATACTTTATTCTACAGAGAGAGAAAGTCTAAAATTTCATTTTCTTTTCCATTCACTATAACATAACCACATACATCATGTATCCAATTTTCCATTTCATTTCAAACCCATATACATTTTTAACCCATTTACATTTTCAAAACCAATCAAATTTTCATAGTTATTTCTAGAGAGAGAAAAAGGAAGAGAGAAAGTCTAAAATTTCATTTTCTTTTCCATTCACTATAAAATAACCACATACATCACGTATCCAATTTTCCATTTCATTTCAAACCCATATACATTTTTAACCCATTTACATTTTCAAAACCAATCAAAATTTTCATAGTTATTTCTAGAGAGAGAAGTATATAATTCATTTTATTTTCTATTCATCATATCATAACCACATACATTATAAAATTTTCATTTTGTTTCCAACCCATAAACATTTATAACTCATTTATATTTTAAAACCAGTCAAAATTTTATAGTTACTTCTAGAGAGAGAAAAGGGAAGAGAGAGAAAAACATCATAATTTCCCAAAAACCATTCATACAAGAATTTGATCAATTCATACTCTATAAATTATGAAAACGATATCTACAAGGTTCCATGGTTAGTTAGGACTCAAATGGGACCCTTAGAAGGTGTGTTTAGCTAAAGTTGCAATTTTGGTGAAAGTTGGCCGAAACATCTAAAGTGCTTACAAATAGGGCCTTGAAAATAGTCGTTTTAAGTTTTAATATGAATTTTTATTATTATTACTTACTCCCCCATATATATAGAATTCATAGTGGCTGATGGATGTTGATAAAAATGAGCAGAGATCAAATTACAAGGGCAACTCCGAGGTCGGTTATCGTAATTGCGTCAAGAACTCTTGTCGCACAAAGCAACCAGTGGGCCCCAAAACCCTCTTGCAAAACTAGTCTCTAAAAGCATTTTCATTAAAATTAAGGTTG
Source organism: Taxus wallichiana var. yunnanensis (assembly GCA_018340775.1). Lineage (NCBI taxonomy): Eukaryota > Viridiplantae > Streptophyta > Pinopsida > Cupressales > Taxaceae > Taxus > Taxus wallichiana. The sequence goes on along the minus strand of CM031240.1, from coordinate 343,854,117 downwards.
GTTACAATTCTCTTATTAGCAATCTAGAGGTAGGTGGCAGTGGTTTTTAGTTTCACTCAAACTAAGTGAAAACCGTAAGCTGAAACTGATTGTATTTTATTAAAACGAGCACATCACTACAAGTGACTAATATGCTAAAAGAGATTTGAAACTTGACTCAAAAATGCGTTAAATGAGTTCAAACAACTTGTTTAAGGTTCTCCATGGTCTCCTACGTTACCATGGGTCATGCTAGAAGTTTCAGATTTGTGGTATATTAGAGTGAGGTGCTCATGCATGTAATTTTCAAGGTCATATTTTTGATGTTTTGAAAGTTCCGGTCGAGGTAAGGTTTTATCATTTGTTGGAGTTACATTTCATTATATTCAATATTTAATTTCCAAAAGCAGGAAATGATGAAATCAAAATTTAATGTGGGGGAAAGGAGAAAACCATACCATTTACACAAAACTTGTGATCATTGCATTCGATGAGGCCACATAAACTTTAGGCATTCCAACAATAGTTTGTGGGCTTGTTCATGTTTCCTTGCTTTGCATCACCAAAAAAATAATTATCAAACTAAACACATGTCTCGAGTCTTTTGTTTTTTAAAACAAATGGGGTATTGTCTAATTACTTCCATATTTTTCTCGAAAGTTTCTAAAACTATTTCAGCATAACCATTTGTGCATACCATGCAATCAACGTATTCCATGAGACTACATCTCTTTGCCATCTTGCCCAAAACTCCATTTGTCTTCTATATGCACCCAAAATTTTCATTCATTTCTATCAATGCACTTTCTATCTACATAGTTTGGAGAAGAAAATAAAATTCCTTCCACCTACACTTTGGTGGATGATTAGACCAGATTCTAAGGCTCTATTTTTATTTTGGAGCATGAAGGAAATATAAAGAGAAAAATATTGCAGAGACATACATGGGATAGCAGGAAAAAAATTTCAATACCTTAATCAAAATAATACTACTCAAAATAAAATATAAGGAGGAAGAAAGGAAAAGATATAGTTATCGTACACCAAGAAATTTGGTTTTGTAAAGGTTACAATACACACAACACATGTGCATAGAAGAAGAAAAAGTAAAAATCAATACAACTAGAAATTATGCCCAATGCAACACCTCATAATCCACAATCTTCTTCCTTTACATACGATAAACAAAACGGTGGTAGGTTAAAATATCCTTTCCTTTTAGAGACAATAGAATCTTCTTGAGACACATATATAGATCCAAATCGATCAATTTTTATAGGGTAATATAAGGACATATAAGGACATATTGAGTTATAATGCACATTGGTAAGATTTAGGAAGGATATTAGAGAGATCTCTATTTAGCACCATTCCTGTCATGTTCTATTTATTTAATTATGATAGTATGAAACCCTTCTTTACATTTGCTAGTAAAACAGAGCTCTACCTTCAACATTCACCGCAACTATCCAATTACTACTAAATTTGAAATCTTAACTCGGGTTTCCACGTGGTCAACACCTTTGGATATCAAGTAAATATCTTGTATTAATATGCAAGGGAAAATAAAAGCTCAAGGTTGTTTAGGATGCGTCACTCTCCATGTTTTTCTTAAAGTATGGATTTACCATGTTCCAAATCTCTTAATTCATACAGGCAGGTTGAATGCTGAAAATGGTGGGTGAAAACATATTTACCACTTCCATTACAATTACAATACATGATATATTTCCTTACTTTAATTGGATTTAAGGTTTCAAAATTTGATAAAAGACATGTCCCTCCCTATATGCTTTGATGGATTCCCATGCATTGATTATTTAATCTCCTATTTGGCATGGATTTGGGGGAGAGATACTAAGCGAGGTGGTGGAGTCGGGATATACACATGTCTATTGTGTTGTATGAAAAGTGGGGCATTACATTTTACATTGACATGGATTACCCTCCTAAAAATATGGTTGTAATTAATGATGTAAAACATGTCATAGCTTATGTAGAACCAGAATATCATGTAGCATTCCAACCTTAGACTCACAAAGTCATATATCCTTTTGTACCTCAGAATCAAGTTGCTCAAAGAAAAACTTGCTTTCTCCAGACACAATCAAATCCTATGGAAACTACACTACACGAACTATTGTGTTTGGATATGTATCTCTATCTATAGACACCATCCACCCCTATGAAAACCAAACTTATAGGGTCGATGGCATAGGAACTAAGAAAAATCAGTTTTAAAAGACTCTCTAACTATCCCTACTCCTTTTATCTCTATTTATGGGGACTCGTCACTATC